>PRKT01000334.1:303678-322938 GCA_003671525.1 Saccostrea glomerata
AGCCGTTTTCGAGAATTCGCGTGCACAAAATCGGTAAGAAAAAAAAGAATAATAATAATAATAATAAAAGGGAAAAAGAAACCTAAGAATAACAAGAAGGTCTTCCGCTGAAGACGGAAGACCTTAATAATAACTAGAGCCGAGCTCGTTGCAAAGCAACGAGTAGGTCTTCCGTCCTGCTTGACCGGAAGTGCATCTGTAACTTTCATTTAAAAAAAAAAGAGTAATGAAGTTCAAAAATGGTTTAATCCTCCAAATCTATATTAATTAACGCAATATTAAGCCATTTTTGGCTACTTCCGGTTTGACCGGAAGTAACGTCGACGGACGGAAAATTACGATTTAAGCTTCCAGTGACATATGTTACCCAAAAACCTATCAAGAACGGCAAAAATATGCAATTTTTGACTACTTCCGGTTTGACCGGAAGTGACGTCGCCGGACGTATTTTGACGAGCCCATTAGATAAAACTTGACATTTTTAACAACTTTGCTTCTTTGACGTATTACAAATTCTCAATACTTTTTGAGATATAAAGGAAAAACTTTTGGCCCTTTTTGGCCCTTTATTATAGGGGCCAGCCCCTTATCGTTGATATCTTTCGAAAGATTGTGACATTCTCAACAAGTTTGGTTCTATATGTTTTTACAAAATGTTAACATGTAAAAAGATATTGCAGAAAAGGTGTCAAAAATTTCAAAGTCCCTGATAGAACTTTTTTCGAGCCATAGCGAGCGCCGACGTGCGACACTTCCGGAGAAAAAGAGTGGTGTGTGACAAAAGAGCACACATTGCTCTATCATCGCTGAAAATCTCATGTTTCTGTCTTAAGCCATTTTTGAGAAAAATGATGGACAATGAGACCCCCTGAAAATCACTAAATCGCCGAAATCTCAAAACAGGAAGTGACGTCATCAAAACAAAAAATTATATATCAGCCTTGTTTGATGTTCTATCAGTCCTGAAAGTTTCATCAAAATCGAACAAGCCGTTTCCGAGAAATCGTGCACACAAAATCGGTAAGAAAAAAAAACAATAATAATAATAATAATAACTAGAGCAAAGCTCGTTGCAAAGCAACGAGTAGGTCTTCCGTCCGGTTTTAACCGGAAGTGACGTAAACATAAGAAAGCAATGCGCTAGGTAATCTCCAGCGACTTTATAATTTGAATTTTGCATTAAAACCTTCAAAATAAGCTATTTTTTGGCTACTTCCGGTTTGACCGGAAGTAACGTCGACGGACGGAAAATTAAGATTCAGGCATCCAGTGACATATGTTATCGCAAAACCTTTCAACAATGGCAAAATATGCAATTTTTGACTACTTCCGGTTTGACCGGAAGTGACGTCGCCGGACGTTTTTTGACGACGCCATTAGATAAAGCTTGATATTTTGAACAACTTTGCTTCTTTGACGTATTACAAATTCTCAATACTTTTTGAGATATAAAGGAAAAACGTTTGGCCCCTCTCGGTCCTTAATTATAGGGGCCAGCCCTTTTTTCAAGATATCGTTTGAAAGATCAAGTAATTCTTCACTTCTTTTGTTCTATATGTTTTAACAAAATATTTGTATGTTAAAAGATATCGAAGAAAAAGTGTTAGAAATTTGAAAATTCTCGACATGCCCTTTTTCGGGCCATAGCGAGCGCCGGCGCGCAGCACTTCCGGTGAAAATGAAATACGTATGTCACATCTACATATATTGTTCTATCATTGCTGAAAAACTCAAGTTTTTATCCTAAGCCGTTTTTGAGAAAACTTGCGGACAAAGTGACCCTCTGAAAATCACTAAATCGCGAAAATCTCAAAACCGGAAGTGACGTCATCAAAACAAAAAATTATATATCAAGTTTGCTTCATGTTCTATCAGTCCTGAAAGTTTCATGAAAATCGAGCGAGCCGTTTCCGAGAAATCGCGTGCACAAAATCGGTAAGAAAAAAAACAATAATAACTAGAGCCGAGCTCGTTGCAAAGCAACGAGTAGGTCTTCCGTCCGGTTTTGACCGGAAGTGCCGGAAGTGACGGAACAAAAGAAAGCAATGAGATAAGAAGTTTCCTGTGACATTATAATTTCAATTTTGCATCAAAACTTTAAAAATAGGCCATTTTTGCTACTTCCGGTTTGACCGGAAGTGACGATGACGGACGGAAAAAATACTTTTGATGCTCCCAGAGACATATGTGACACAAAAACTTGTCGAATATTGCAAAAAAACGTGTTTTATGACTACTTCCGGTTTGGCCGGAAGTGACGACGCCGGACGTATTTTGACTCCCTCAGTAAATTGAGCTTGACATATTGAACAACTTTGCTTCTTTGATGTATTACAAATTCTCAATGCTTTTTGAGATATAAAAGAAAAACGTTCGACCCCTCTAGGCCCTTAATTTTAGGGGCCAGCCCTTTTTTAGAGATATCATTTGAAAGATCTTGGGATTCTACACTTCTTTTGTTCTATATGTTTTAACAAAATATTTCCAGGTAAAAAGATATATTAGAAAAGGTGTCAAAAATTTTGAAATTCGCGAAAGGACAATTTTTGGGCCATAGCCAGCGCCGACGTGCGGCACTTCCAAAAAAATTAAATCATTTTCGCATATCTACAGACTTAAGACTATCATACCGGAAAGTTTCACGTTTCTATCTATAGCCATTTCTGAGAACGTTCGCGGACAACCTGACCCTTTAAAAATCGCAAAATCGACAATATCTCCAAACCGGAAGTGACGTAATCAAATCGAAAAAAAATGCATAAGGTTCAAGTAATGTTACATAAGTCCTGAAAGTTTCATGGAAATCCATCGAGCCCTTTGCATGGCTAAATATATCACTTTTATTGGTAATTTTTTATTTAATAAAAATGACATTGATTTTTAACGTCTTCTTCAAGTAAAATATCCAAATATAAAACAGATGTTTTTGACAGATGAAATCAATAATAAGCTAAAAAAAAACCCGAAAATCTACGTGAATCACAGAATCTAAGGAAACAAAGAGAAAAAAAAACTCACAAAGACTATATTTTTTGTTTAATAGAAAATAAAATGACAGAGGACGACAGAAAAAATATTATAACATCAATTTATTATGATATACATGTATCACTATATAATTATAAAGAAACAGGTATTACCATTTACTGACCTTCTCATTTCATATTTATGACAATATGACAACAATTACATTACACATATTTATTCATGAAGGTGTTCTTAATAATTGAATGGTCAATTTATTGCAACTCTAACTGTCAATTATACATTATATTGTCGATTAATTTTACATGTTTAAGGAGCCATTTGTCCAAATTGTATCAGAATTAATACGGTATAAGATGTATTAATAACTCATACGATAATCTGAAAACATAAGTACCAGAATTGACCGGGGAATACCAGGAAATACTAAAATAATATCTAACATGAGATATACTGGAAAATACAAATTAAATTTTATTTCTTTAATTCACTAAATCTTATCAAATAAACATATAGATTCATAAAACTGAGTATTTCTAAAAGTGCATTTTCTATTTTTTTTTTATATATATATCAATCCTCCAGACCCCTTTCCCATAAATATTATTATATTAAAATAAACATATAGATAAATCAAACTGCGTATGTCTATGTATTATCTAATATTCATCATATATCAATACCACTTTCCCATAAACATTACGCAGCAGTACATATTACCCCTATTGTATTTCAAGAACAAAAAAATTGATTAACGTTTCAGTGTTATAAAATTATTACGTTTATTAATCATTATTATATTTATTAATTATAAATTCAAGAACATAAAGAATTGTTATAATCCATCTATGTGATTATGTTATTACAATAAGTCCCCCCCCCCAAAAAAAAGAGGACGGTTTTGAGTTCATTTCTGAACGATAATTACATAAGTAGATACGAAAAACTTCTTCTTTGGTTTTGATATTGATACTGTATTCTATATTTAATCCCTAGATCCTTCTAAAGGTACATAAAACAGTCCAAATGGGATCTTTAAGATTATTATTGACCTTTATAGAATAATCTGACCCGAGCATACAGAAATTATAGCACGATCTCAGTAAATCGTGCTGTGTTTAATTTTTTTAAAAAAATTCTAGGATTAACCAGATTTTCAAATCAAAACCAGTTATACCAGTTTGTAATCTTATCCTATAATGTTCTACAGATCTATACCCAAACAAATATGATTGAATTTATAGTAACTTTTTGCTCTCTCCTATTTCCCACTATCTCCAGAGAGATATCAGAATATCCGGGAAATCCACTGATATTTTAAGGGTATAAATAGTTTGTCCACTGTTTTCATTAATTTTAAGTCATTTTTAGCGTTTTCTTTCGAATTGCTTTGAAATCAATATCTGTGTTCGTTTTTTTCCCCTGTATTCTAAAAGTCAATCATGGATTTAACAAGCAAACATAAAGACAAGTATACTATAACCAGAAAGTTCCCTCCATTCAAAAGTGCAGAATTGGTTTCATAAGTTGTTTTCATGAACTCCTTTGTGGTGTCTATTGTGTCGATCTCTGTTTCGGAGATCGTTGTGGGTATAGTGGTCGTGTCGGGACAGGTAAAGTTTGCAGCGGATAGACTGACCAATGAAATTCCAGTTAAGTTCCCAGGAGTGAAGCAACGTGGATTTCCAAATAGGGTGACACGTCCAGATTTAAGGAAATCGATCAGGCCTATTAATTCGCAATCGCAGTGAAAAGGATTATCATATATTCCCCTGGGTAAAATAAAAAATATCATGCATTTGGATTCCTGAATACTATTCAGCCTTAAAAGAAAAAAAATGGTGAACAATACTTTATATATAAACTCAACAAAAAAGAAACGCAGAATTTTTTTTAACTCATCAAAGAAATTTTGAAAAAGTATATGGAAACAACAATTTTTTTTTTTATCATTAAATACCCGTGACCTATTTAAAGTACACCATGGACTTTTAAACCCCAGTTGTTTAATTATTTACCTTGATTAATAATATTTATGACCCCCGATTTACAAGAAATCATGCCAAACACTACATCAATCGGCTTTGCAGCAGTTAAACGCAAGTCTCCACCAGCTAGGAACACATATTACAGACCTAGAACTGGTCGTTCGCGGGTTATCACACCCAGAAAGGACCGTCAGATCCTCCATTAGCACCTGCGCATTCGACTCAGAACTGCTGTACAAACTGCTAAATCAGCATAAAATGCACAAATTGATCGCAAAAGAGTGAGTGAGAGAAGCTGGTATTCGTGCATGAGATGTGGTAAAGGACATATGGATTGGAAAAGACGTATGTCTCTAGAATTTGGAGGCAACGTCAATGATATCAACTTAACTTGTCAATTTAGAACATAGGACACATTTAATTTTTATCACAACACACTCTAAAATCACTTTAGAAAATTAATGTTTAAACTTATTATCATGTTTAATCTGAATATGCGTTTCTTTTTTTGTTGAGTATAGAAAGGATATCTAGATTTGTGATTTGATATTTGCTTCACATAGTTAAAATGGAATATGTACGAGTGTCTTGCCGAGCAAATATACACTATTTCAACACGTTTGATAAAGCAAATATTGAATGACACAATTAATCACACAATTTATACTACTTGTAGTTCCATAGTGAGTTATAATGTATTAGTCTGATGTAAGAAAGTGTTGTTATAAAGTGGCTATAAGCTTCTCTGTTTGCCACAAAAATTGTAAAGAGTTTCCTATATAAGGGGGAAGGTGGACATTGATTCTGTCTTCGAACTACACTGACGTAAACGAATCTTTTTTCTTGCTTATAACATTTTTTGCTAATTTTCAGTATTTTTTTTAAAAACAAGAGTTTTGTTCATCATCAGTAACTTTAGACAAGAATTTCCTCAAATCATTTTGTTGATAAGTAAAAATCTTCAAGCGAGGGATTGTGTAAAAACCGAGAGTGCTTTTGATGAACCATCTACCGTGGGTAAATCATAGGCTTTTCTCATTGGTAGTATCAGTCACACGTTTGAAATAAATTATATACAAATGAGGATTGTCAAGGAATATTCGAGTAACTCAACTATAGTTTGATTATAACGACGATTATATCATTGGTATTTCTTATGAGGGATATATTTAAAAACAATACTCAAATTAAAAATGTGGGCAATATCATTTTCGTTCAATCTGCAACACTCCTAAGTTAGTCTTAAACATTTTATAATCAAGTTGTTCCAATTTAAGCTTATATATTCTACTCTGAGATACTTACAGTTCTTGTAGATTTGTCTACCCCTTATTGTGATGTTTTTATGGCAGTATATTTAAATAGAATTGTCAACCCGCTTCTTGTAATGTTTTTATGGCAGTACAGCTTAACGCACTTTTCAAATTGACATGGTTTTTCTTACAAATTAAAATCACATTTTTCTTGCAATAAAATATAAAATTAAGGAGAGATAACTCTTATATTATTTAATATTTCATGTTAAAGGTTCATATTATCTTAATTCATTATCAGAAGTTTTAAAAGTCACTGTTCTTAAAGGTATTTTGTTTTTTAATTGTATGGTGTTGAATGTTTATGATTCTATCATAATTATTTACAAATTAATTAATCGAACTTTCTTTGATACTATTTGGTTGAAATGCTCAAATTGACTTCTTACAGATGAGTGTTTTGCTAGATACTTTTCAGATTTTTCATACTTGTCTTGGTTTTGTTGAAATGCAGCGCCAAGAAATGACAAAACATGCATAAAGAAATCATGTGAGAACGTAACATATGATCAAAATTGTATCATATACTGTTGCAAATCGTTCAGATAAATACTTTTGCTTCAGTAATGTATTACAAAATCTTGATCATTAGAGAGTTATAGATAAAAGACTTTTGGCCCCTCTGAGCCCTTAATTTGAGGGGTCAGCCCTTTTTTCTTGATATCAAATGAAAGGTCTCGTGATTTGGAAGATATTTTGTTCAATACTTATTCAGAGATTTCTATTCGTTGTGGAGATATGCTAAATGGAAATATTTAGGGGTCACTCCTACAAGTCCTTAATGGGGCCGTTTTACAAAAATTCAAACTATGCATATTGTTTAGAACATTATTCTGGCCATCTTTTGTTCAATATTGCTTATCAAAATAGTCCCCCTTTTCGAGATATAAAGCGTCAAAGATTTGATATTCTGGCCTCTTGTGACCCCTAATTACGCAAGATATGCCTAATAATTTATAATATATTGTTCCAAATGGTCTAAAATTAAAAAATATCGAAAAATCAAGCAGAAAAAATGATAAATTGTTTTGGTCACACGGGGGATCGAACCCGGGTCGCCCGCGGGACAATCCAACGCGCTAACCATTTAGCCATTGGGATCGCCGCTTCGCGTTTTCAAATGCAAATATCTCGAGATTGGCTTTTTCGATTCTCAAACAAATTACATATTTGGCCTCTACAAGAGGATCTCTATTCACATCAAAAACAAAAATATTAAAAAATAAAAGTTGAAAAATTGCGTTTTTTAAATTCACTTCCGGTAGCGACCGGAAGTATTGATGACTCACGGAAAGGTGATTCTGCAAAGCTATAAGTCATGAACTATCATCTCAAATAAGTCTCCTGTTCATATCTTAAGCAGTTTTCGCTACTAAGTTCAGACAAAATTGCATTTTAAAATCAGGAAATTGTAGATAACTCACGACCGGAAGTGACGTCATCAACAAAAAAAATTTCCAATAAGGTTCAGATCAGTACCTATCTGGTGTGAAAGTCTCATGAGAATCGACCCAGTAGTTTACGAGAAATCGCGTGCACAAAATTGGTAAGAATAATAATAATAACTAGATACGATGTCGTTGCGAGCAACGAGTGGGTCTTCCGTCCAATTCTTTGGCCCCTCTCGGCCCTTAATTATAGGGGCCAGCCCTTTTTCAAAAATATCGTTTGAAAGATCAAGTGATTCTACACTTCTTTTGTTCTATATATCTTAACGAAATATTTGTATGTGAAAAGATATCGAAGAAAAAGTGTTAGAAATTTTAAAATTCTCGAAATGCCCTTTTTCGGACCATAGCGAGCGTCGGCGTGCTGCTCTTCCGGTGAAAATGAAATACGTGTGTCACATCTACATATACTGCTTTATCTTTGCTGAAAAACTCAAGTTTCTATCCTAAGCCGTTTTTGAGAAAACTCGCGGACAAACTGACCCTCTGAAAATCACTAAATCGCGAAAATCTCAAAACTGGAAGTGACGTCATCAAAACAAAAAATTATATATCAGGTCTGTTTGATGTTCTATCAGTCCTGAAAGTTTCATGAAAATCGAGCGAGCCGTTTCCGAGAAATCGCGTGCACAAAATCGGTAAGAAAAAAAAGGTCTTCCGCTGAAGAGGAAGACCTTAATTACAAAATGTCGCTTAGGTTCACGTCAGAATATGGCTACCGCAAAATAATTCCTGAATTTATTTCCCCTTCAGTTCGTGCATTTCTGCTTTGGACAGGTCTGATATTTCTTATGAGATGATAAACCATGTGTAAACTTTCTTAGTGTAGTGGAAACATGAACAATTTCGACGTGATGACTGTTTCGTTGAAACGGAAGACCTTAATTACAAAATGTCGCTTATGTTCACGTCAGAATATGGCTACCGCAAAATAATTCCTGAATTTCCCCCTTCAGTTCGTGCATTTCTGCATTGGACAGGTCTTATTTTTCTTACGTGATGATAAACCATGTGTAAACTTTCTTAGTTTAGCGGAAACATGAACAATTTCGACGTGATGACTGTTTTGTTTATAGTAGCGATGAGGCCATGCGCAGCTGCTGGAGCGGATCCCAGGATTTATGAATGAAATAAAAAAGAGAAAAATGGAGTTCGATTTCTTCTATATTATTTAATGGCATTATTCATATGCAAGTAATAGAAATACAAGAAAACGCGAAATGCTAATAAATGCAGCTGACAATCTTTATTTTCTCAAGAAAATTTTTTTAAAAATAAAATAATTATAAATTCTACAGACAAAACAGAGGGAGAATGAATGATAGCAATTTATCATATGACATTAGGGGAACTGATTTTTATGAATGAAACTTTTAAAACGTTACTTGTAAGTTGTAGATATTATATCTGCGAAGGCTACCTGCCCGCTGCGCGCTTCCAAGGGGGGGGAGGGGGCTGTCTTGAATATAGACTTGTAAATTACCATTATTTTGAAGAAAGAATTAAGCCTTATCATTTTCTTAACTTCAAGAAGAGTGTCTTGTTACATAAATGTCAAGATCAGTTGATGTAGAATGGAAAACATTAAAGCCAAATTAGCATCATTTCTATATGTGAGAAAGGTGGGGGAAAGGTCTTTTACAGTTCAATAAAAAAAGAAATGGGGGGGGGTGATAAGATGAAGATATTTAATATATTCTATACACACTTTATTCGCTCATATCCTGTCTCGATTGAACCAGGGAAGTTTCTCTTCAGGTCCTTTTGCCATCCCGAAAGAGTCTTTACCCTTCAAACTTGTGTATTACACAATGTGTATTGAACGCCGCGAGGTCTATTTATGAGAAAATGAAATGAATATTTTTTAGTGTTTAAGGACACGTTGAACCTACGTTTGCGAAAATTCTCAGATATTCCAAGATATTTAATTCCTTCTTTACTAAATTAGGAAACTGGCTATACGTAAAATCAGCAAATAGGGGCCTTTACTTATGCCATGAATATCACAGAAAAAGAAGGAAAGAACGACGAAGAAATTTAAAGAATCGACTTTTTATTCCCTTTTCTGTGACGACCAGAAGACTTGACGACGGAAAAAACGTTCTTCGACACATCTTCAAGTCATGATTTATGATATCTGACACAATAAACTTTCATATCTTAAGCTGTTCTGGAGAAATGGACCGGACAAAGGTCATTTCCAACAATTGGTCAATACGAAAATAGTAAGAATACTAGAGCAAAGCTCGTTGCAAAGCAACGAGTAGGTCTTCCGTCCCGTTTGACCGGAAGTAGCTTTCATTTTTAGCAAAAAATGAGAAATAACGCCCAAAAATGCATTGAATCCTCTAAAACTATGTTAATTGAAGCAAAAATAAGCCATTTTTGCTACTTCCGGTTTGACCGGAAGTGACGAAGACGGACGGAAAATTAATTATTATGCTCCCAGAGACAAAAGTTATTCAAAAAACTTGTCAAGAACGACAAAAATACGCTTTTTCCGACAACTTCCGGTTAGGCCGGAAGTGACGACGCCGGACGTATTTTGACGACTCAAAAAGATTCAGCTTGATATTTTGAACAACTTTGCTTCTTAACCTATTACAAATTCTTAATACTTTTTGAGATATAAAGAAAACAATTTTGGCCCCTCTAGGCCCTTTATTTTAGTGGCCAGCCCTTTTTCCTACATATCATTTGAAAGGTCTTGAAATTCTACACTTCTTTTGTTCTATATGTTTTAACAAAATATTTCCAGGTAAAAAGATATTTTAGAAAAGTTGTTAAAAATTGTGAAATTCGCGATAGGCCTATTTTTCAGCCATAGCGAGCGCCGACGTGCGGCATTTCCCATAAAAATGAAGTATCTTATACATATCTATAGACTTTGGTCTGTCATACCTGAAAGTTTCATTTTTCTATCATGAGCCATTATTGAGAAAACAGCCGGACAAAATGACCCTCTAAAACTCACTAAATCGCAAAAAACTCCGAACCGGAAGTGACATCATCAAATTAAAAAAAAACGCCTTAAGTTCATATAATTTGTCATCAATGCTGAAAGTTTCATAAAAATCCATCAGCGCATTTACAAGAAATCGCCTGCACAAAATCGGTAAGAATAATAACTAGATATGATCTTGTTGTGAACAACGAGTGGGTCTTCCGTCCAATTCTTGATGAGATGAGATAAGATTTTGATTGAGATTTTCATTCTAAAATAATGATTTTCCATAATCTGTAAAAAGACATTGAACATTGAAGACTTTAAAAATCCGCTATTGGCCTTTCATGGCCCCTAATTTTAGGAATCAGCCCTTCTTATTCATATCATCTTAAAGCTATAAGGATTTTGATCACTTTTTGTTGAACAACTATTCAGAGATGCATTTTCGTTTTCGGGTTATTTGCATAAGGAATATTTAGGGGCCAACCCTTCAACTCCTTAATGGGGACGCTTAGTGAAAAATGAAAGGTTTCAGAACATGATTTTGAACATCTTTTGTTCAATATTACTTATCAAAATATTTCTCGCTTTCGAGATATAAAGCCTCAAAGATTTAGTATTCTGGTCCCTTGTGACCCTTATTTATGTACCATAGGACTTAAAAATCATAATACATAGTTATAAATTGTTGAGATAAACATCTTTGCTTCAGTAATGTATTACAAAATATTAACTCATAAAGACTTATCTATCGAAGACTTCTGGCCCCTCTTGGCCCCTAATTTGAGTGCCCAGCCCCTTTTCCTTGATTTCATCTTAACGCTCTTGGGATTTTGAACACTTTTTGTTCAACAACTATTCAGAGATTCTTTTTCGTTTTCGAGTTATTTGCAAAAGAAATATTTAGGGGCCCACCCTTCAACTCACCAATACTCTTACATTATTTGGGATGTGTAAATGAATGGTAAAAAGACACATTTTTAAAAAAAATTTCTTTTAAATCAAAGGTCACAGTGACCTTGAAATAGGACTCGACACACCTTCTACCTAAGATGCATAAACTGGCCAAGTTTGATGATTGTAAGTCTTATAGTTTTCAAGTTATGGGCCGGAAAGGATTTTTCCATATTTGGCTATATATTCTTAATTAAAGGTCAGAGCGACCTACTTTTTGTGCGCGACACATCTTCTACCCAAGATGCATCAGATGACAAAGTTTGATAATCCTAGGCCTAATAGCATTTAAGTTATGAGCCGGAACGAAAAAGCTAACAGACAGACAGACGGACGGACATGAAGCCTATAACATAATACGTCACGTCTTAAGACGGGCGTATAAAAATTTGTTCCCCTGTTGTGGCCCCTCCCTACCCCAAAGGCAGGGGTAGAAACTCCATAAAATTACAACTTGCTAATAATTGCGAGTTCCAAAAAAATGAGCTCGCAATTTCAAAAGACAACTCGCAATTTTAGAATGAAAGCTTTCTAGAAATAAATCTCTATCTATCCATTTTCTTAAAAGACTTCAAAAGTTTCTACATAATGTAAAAAAAAAAAAGTTAAATATTCAACCTAATTAGAAAGTTTTCTATCAATCATACTAATATAATTCGAAAATATTGAAAAACAAAAAAGTTTTAAAAAATCGACTTTTTAAATTTACATGGCGTAACGACAGGAAGTAGAGACGACGTACAAAAGATAGCGTCCTGGATAGAACTTATCACAATCTATAATCCCCGAAAGTTTCACAGTGATATCTTTTACCGTTCTTGAGATTATCTGCGTACAAAATGTCATTCAAAATCAGAAAAGTGTCCGTAACTTGGCACCAGAAAGGAATTTCCAAAAAATCTCTCAGATAAAATAACTTCCAATGACAACACATTGTTCCTGCAAATTTCATGAAAATCCATCCAGTAGTCTTCGAGAGTGACCATACAACACAACTACAACCAGCGATGCACCTTTGAGAAAAGTTTCTGAAAGATTGTCCCAGCCATCTCTGAGAAACAGCCTGGAGAACAAAAACATGCGTACAATCGCAATACGTCATCCCCGACTTCGTTCGGGACAACATAATAAGAAGAAAAAACAGAGTAAAAACAATATGTTCCCAAACTCCATTTGGGGAACATTATTAGAAATAATAAACTTTAAATGTCAATCAGTTTGCGATACTCTGACACAGTTGTATTGATTTTTTTCACCTTTAAAACTGGAGATGCGCATCAATGTTTTCAAATCCACGTGTCCACTGAAAAGTGATTGCTCCAACGTAATATTCATGTCCATGGAATCAAATTTATCACCAGAATTCTTCATTGGAAGTTAAATTTAGATATATTTTACCAAATAAAACTTTTATTTTCTGCTTGCTATTGCTGTAAAAGCATATTTCAATCGAGTGTCTTCTCCGCGACCTCCATCTTGTTTTCAAACATTCCCCAAAGCACGCGATCAACAAGTTTCATTTTCTAAGAATACATAAAGGAATTTCCCATCAAGAGCCAATCATATCGTTAAACTACTGGAAAATCTATCTGAGTTGCATCAAGCGAAAAGGGACATTCGTGACCATTTTTGAAAATCGGTTTTCGCAGCATTTAAATCACATTTAAGGTAAAATTAAACCCGACTTTTCATGCAGTGTGAGTTTCGCTATGTGTAAGATGTCTAAATTTTAATAAATAATCCTGTAATAGGTTTGAATAATTGTTTTCCAGCTCAGATACTTAGCTCGCTGCGGCCGTTGCAACCATTGTTTACAAGGTTTGTTGAGGTTTTGATTGTGACGTCACAATGCCGTTGCACGTGCATTGCCTCTCCGGTAAATACGATCTAAAATCCTTTGAATATGTAGTGTTATGAACTGTTTGCGTTTGCATAAATTATACAGAGAATATAAATAGACTATGTAATAATGTTTGTTATCTCCAAATCCTTCTCCTATTTTCTACTTTTATGGACTTTGAAATTGAATATTGTTTTTTATCTCCACATCCTTCTTATAAAGCGTAAACTGCCCCACCATATGTTTATACCGAATAAATGCCATGTATTTGCATTGATAAGCTAAAAGAAATTATACCCGTAACAATTGAAACATATCTGATTTTTTTTTTACCTTACAAAATGAACTTTCAAGCATAATTTATTTTATTGAAAAGAAAACTATATCTTAACATTCACTTTTCAATTTTTTTTTTCTTTCTGCACAAAAATAAAATAACTACAATAACGAAGAGAACACTTAGTGGTTTGACGATCTTAAAGATATAGTAAGTTTTATATCTAAGAGTTCTACAGAAATTGTAAACATAAAAAACGAGGACGGGGCCTATTTTTATACCTGAAATGTTTTAGTGACATCACAGACATTTTGACTAGCTGTGACGTCACACAATGTGAATGATTGCGTCGGAGCTCACAGAGACGGCCGAGTGTCTGGTTGAAATTATAATGCAACCAGAGTGCAATTTTGGTCGAAAAATATTGCAGAATTATTTTTTGCGCGTTTCAAAGATTTTTACAGACTGAAAGCGTTTTATGCTTTACGATATTATTATTTATTTATTTATTTATTGGCACAAAGGACCTTGGATAATAAATGAATTCTGGGAATGTTTCATAGAAAAAATTGACTGACATATGTACATAATTGTTTCCGAATTTACTCTGTTTATACACGTTAGTCTATTAAGCTCGCTTCACTTCACGACGCTCGCTGTGCTTTCTATAATACCCTATGTCTTCATTCTTTAATGATGCTTTTTGGTAATTAAAGAGCAAACACTTTCCCATTTATTTAACTTCAAAGGGATTTTTTCACGTCCATTCTTCATTAATTCATTATTATAGACGCTTCACAGTTAATAAAGCGTAAACTGCCCCATCATGTTTTTACATGTATCGATTAAATTTCATGTTTTGGGATTGCGAAGCTAGAAGAAATTATACACGTATTAATTGAAACTCACCTATACATTCTTTATTACAAAATTACATTTTCAAGGATAATTTGTATAATAAACTTGCTTGAAAAATAGATTGCACCTGACATTCATTTTTCATTTGTTTTCTTTCAGATATTTATACGGTAACAACATTACTACAATCACGAACAACCAACTTGCTGGTTTGACGAACTTAGAGACACTGTAAGTTTTATTTCTGATGTTGTCTATGCAATAGAATTTAATCTGTGTGGAAACGAAAAGGTCTTTTACCAGTAATCTTACTGGACAGAGCTCTGATACCAAAACGTGGGAAAATCTGAACTGCAAATCTTCCAATTTTGTAAATGGAATTGAATGTAATCTCATTGGACTGGTTTATATGGTGAAACCAGGGGATCACTTAACAAACGAATATCAGGTCATCGATTTCAAATAAATCATGGTGGTCAGCAGCTTTTATCCAAACATTCTAATGTACCTGATCATTAATGACATGAAAGTTACAATTTTCGAAAAGATTTATCACCACACAAATAGTCCGTCGAAAAGATTTATCACCTCACAAATAGTCCGTCGTAAAGATTTATCACCACACAAATAGTCCGTCGCTGCAGAGTACACCTTACCGTAGACAACGAGAAGAATTTGGATTAAAAAACTAGGGCAGCCTTTCCCTAATGACAATGTCGATAGTGTTGGGATTTTTTCCATGCAGTCCACAGTGTAATAATATTAATTTGATGGGATTTTTTAACCATACACACACACGTAAGAGTAGTCAAGTAGTCATTGGCATCGATCGTACAAAAAACCCGCAATACGCGATGATGATTCATTACTACCTTACGTAAATCAACAGTAAGGTCTACATCATATTCGCGCCAAACTTTATTCTGTCCCTTTGAAACTGCCAAGTCTGATTTTTGATTCCTTGACACCAGAAAATAAGTTTTTAAACCCACACGTTTTACAGATATAAATGCAGCTAAACAGTCCGAATTTTCAATAAACTTCAATATGCCAATAAAGGAATAGACGCTGTTAATATAAGTAATATTAATTCTTAATCACAAAGGGACCAGTTAGTATTCCACCATATGTCAAGCTACAGACTACACCTTGTATTTCCTACAAATATACTTCTGTCATTGCTTCCAAACTTTTCAATCACAAGAAAACTTTACATGGCCTGGATACCGTGTATCTGAAACATAATTTTCCTTCGTGTTCATGTTCTTCTTCGCCCAATAACTATATATAGTACTACTGGACACGTCATTACAGGTGACGCAAAAATAGTTAATAATGATGATGGTATAAACAGGTTTCTTTTTTAAAATTGACCAGTGCTTACCGACGCCTACTCACTGAGTTAAAAAATGGACAACAGCTTTTAGAAAAAAATTCTTTACATGTTCAATAATTTTTAAGAAAAATATTTTTGAGAATGCATTGCACGCGAAATTTAGATATATATTTATCTACAGTAGAAGAAAATTCCACATTTAGGGTATAATAAACGTGATGACTTTAACTTTTCTATCGTCAATTTCCCTTACTTATGCAGCAATATTCCTTCATCACCTGCAGACGGAGTCTTCATATATCAGATGATTCGATACGCAAGAACATGCTTTACGTATGAACAATTTCTAAAACGAGATATATTATTTACAAGGAATTTAATGAAACAAGAATACCAACAAACTCGTTTAAAGTCATTATTTCGTAAGCTTTATGGTCGATACAATGACCTTGTCATCAAATACAATTTATCATTGAGCCAAAGGCTGACTGCGGCTTTTCATACTAATTGATAGTCTATTTTTTATACATTCAATTGACAACGGATTTTTCCGTTATTTCCTAAACCTGACAAGGAGCAAACGTAGGGTTTGACAAGTAAGCAGGGGATGCTCACTCAGCATACCCCCTTGCCTACTTTTGGCGCCCCCTCTAACTTCAATTCCTGGATCCGCGTCTGATAATGTCTTAAGGATCTTTAGGCCTAACTTTACTGTTTAAGTGCAAAAGGATCTGATGACACCCTTATATGAGTTATTGTCCTTTAACGTCTTTGTACTTACCATTAAACCTAAAACTTGAAAACTCTAAGTTGTAGAAGCATGGGGTCAATTGCATTGTGACACATGACCTTTGACCTTGAATATACTTTCAAGGTCAAAGTCATTCCGATTTTTTTAAATTTTCATTTTTTTCTATGCTTTATGACAATTATGTTTTCTTTTTCATGGAATTTAATTTGAAGGAGTCAGATATAATTTTTTTTTCTTTGCAAAGAAGAAGGTACAGTTTGAGCTTTAAGGTGCCCTAGAAATTGAATGTTATTAAAAAGTTATGATAAACAATAGTTGAGTAGATGACTATGATAAATCATGAATGAGTATGGCATGAATGAGGACCTTTCTGGTAGAATGACGTCATTAATTTGGTGGATTTCTAAGTTTAATGCAGAAAACCCTCAAAATGACTTATTTCGGTGCTTATATTCCTTTAGAAAATAGTGTCTGCCATCGTCGCCCACTTTAATTTTTGGATCTATTCTGTAAACTGTTATGAAAAATCACATATCTCAAAATCTTTCAGGGCGACGGTGGCAGAGTATGTTTTCTTGAAGAAAATTCCATTGAAATTTGATGTCTTCTGCAACTTTTTTAAGCAAAAGGCACAAGTTAATGACGTCACAATTAGCATTAAGGAGGTCATATGAGAAAAAAGATTTGTATATTCTTGCTGCAGGGAATATCTTTGATTAAGAAAGAATGAATTTTGTTTTCTAATATCGCTTTCATATTTTAGAAAAATATCGGGCTTAATTTTATTGAAACTGTACCTTCTTCTTTGTGCAGAGGATTTCTCGTCGATTAACTTGAAAATTGCAGAGAAGGTGTATCTTGATCTAAATTCTATACCTTTTCTCTGATTTTTTGAATTTCACTTCCGGTCGGTAGCTATCGCCCTTTGATCGAAATTTTGATGGCCTCTCTGTCTGTGATGGAACTCAAATACGGCTCAAGCTAGAAAGCTGATTTTTTTTTCAGGGAAAATAGAGGACATGTTGCCATATTGCAACATGGTCAGGTTATTTTCCGGAAGTGCCTAGTATGGTAGCACGGTTAGGGTCGAAATTTAGGACGAGAATCATGACTGATTTTTTAAAGAAATTTCGCATCATATCTTTTAAAGTATAATTATTTTGGTAAAACATACTGAGCAATAATTGGGCAGAATGACAAGATCTTTAACATGGTATTAAGAAAAAAGTGCTGACTCATCACATTAGGGACGGAAAGGGGCCAAAAGTCTTTATTGTATAACTCTGTCGAAGTTGAATTTTAAAGTCTTTAATGTTCAATTTTTTTTTTTTACAGATTATGGAGGCAAAATCGTTCCTCTTCACAATCTTTAATCATTATTTTAGAATGAAAATCTTAAACTAAATCTTATCTCATCTCATCAAGAATCGGACGGAAGACCCACTCGCTGCTCGCAACGAGATCGTATCTAGTTAAAGTCTTCCGTCTCCAACGGAAGACCTTCTTGTTATTCTTCGGTTTCTCTTTCCCTATTTTTATTATGGTCTTCCGTCTTCACGGAAGACCTTATAGTGATTGTATTGTTTCTTATTATTATTAAGGTCTTCCGTTTCAACGGAAGACCTTCTTATTATTCTGTTGTTTCTTTTCAACTTTTCTTATTAGGGTCTTCCGTCTTCAGCGGAAGACCCTTCTATTATTCTTCGGTTGCTTTTTTACCTTTATTAGGGTCTTTCGTCTTCAGCGAAAGACCCTTCTATTATTCTATTGTTTCTTTTTCACTTTTATTATTAGGGTCTTCCGTCTCCAACGGAAGACCCTTCTATTATTCTATTGTTTCTTTTTCACTTTTATTATTTTTTTTTCTCTTTACAATTTTTGTGCAGAAGATTTCTCGGAGATGGCTCGACCGATTTACTTGAAATTTTCGGAGAAGGTGTATCTTTATCTAAACCTCATACTATTTTTTCATTTTTTTGAAATTCACTTCCGGTCGGAAGTTATTGCCCTTTGATCGGAATTTTGATGACCTCCTTGTCTGTGATGGAACACAAAAACGGCTTGAGCTAGAGCGCTGAAATTTTCAGTGATGATAGAGGACATATTGCCATGTTGCAACATGGTCAGGATATTTTCCGGAAGTGCCTAGTATGGAAGCTCGGTAGGGGTCAAAATTTAGGACACGAATCTTGACTGATTTTTAAGACCTTTTGCATCATATCTTTTAAAGTATCATTATTTTGTTAAGACATTATGAAGAGAATTTGTGCAGAATGATAAGATCTTTAATATCATTTTAAAAAAAAGTGCTGACTCATCAAATTAAGGACCAAAAGGGGCCCAAAATCTTTTTTCGATAACTCTTAAACAGTCAATATTTTGTTAGACATAATAGAAGCAAAAATGTTAATCTCAACAATCTACAACTGTATATTATAATTTTAACGTCGTATGTGACATAATTAGGGGCCACAAGGGCCCAGAATGCTAAATCTTTGATACTTTATATCTCAAAAGTGGGAAATATTTTGATAAGTAATATTGAACAAAAGATGTTCAAAAT
>PRKT01000334.1:328179-367668 GCA_003671525.1 Saccostrea glomerata
GCTTTATATCTCGAAAGTGAGAAATATTTTGACAAGTAATATTGAACAAAAGATGTTCAAAATCATGCTCTGAACAGTATGCAACCTTTCATTTTTCGCTAAAAGTCCCCATTAGGGAGTTGAAGGATTGGCCCCTAAATATTTCTTTTGCTAATAACTCGAAAACGAAAAAGAATATCTGAATAGTTATTGAACAAAAATTGTTCAAAATCCTAAGAGCTTTAAGATGAAATCAAGAAAAAGGGGCTGGGCACTCAAATTAGGGGCCAAAAGGGGCTTAAAGTCTTTTTTCGATAACTCTTTAACAGTCAATTTTTTGTTATACATCACTGAAGCAAAAATGTTTGTCTTCACATTTTACAACTATATATTATGATTTTGCTGTCGTATAATACATGATTAGGGGCCAAAGGGGCCAGAATTCTAAATCTTTGACGCTTTATATCTCGAAAATGAGAAATATTTTGACAAGTAATATTGAACAAAAGATGTTCAAAATCATGTTCTGAACAACATGCAACCTTTCATTTTTCGCTAAAAGTCCTTAGGGAGTTGAAGGACTGGCCCCTAAATACTTCTTTTGCAAATAACTCGAAAACAAAAAAGAATCTCTGAATAGGTATTGAACAAAAATTGTTCAAAATCATAAGAGCTTCAAGATGAAATCAAGAAAAAAGGGCCTGGGCATTCAAATTAGGGGCCAATAGGGGCCAAAATTCTTTTTTGACAACTCTTTAACAGTCAATATTTTGTTATACATTACTGAAGCAAAAATGTTTATCTCAACAATCTACCACTGTATATTGTAATTTTAATGTTGTATATTACATGATAAGGGGCCAAAAGGGGCCAGAATGCTATATCTTTGAGGCTTTATATCTCAAAAGTGAGAAATATTTTGACAAGTTATATTGAACAAAAGATGTTCAAAATCATGTTCTAAACAGTATGCAACCTTTCATTTTTTGCTAAAAGTCTCCATTAGGGAGTTGAAGGGTTGGCCCCTAAATGTCTCTTTTTCAAATAACGCGAAAACGAAAAAGAATCCCCGAATAGTTGGTGAACAAAAAGTGTTCAAAATGCTAAGAGCTTTCAGATGAAATTACAAAAAAGAGGCTGGGCACTTAAATTAGGGGTCAAAAGGGGCGTTAAGTCTTTAATCGATAACTCTTTAGTTGTTAATATTTTGTAATACATTACTAAGCAAAGATGTTTATCTCAACCATTTGCAACTATTTATCATGATTTTCATGTCGTATGGTACGTAATTAGGGGCCAAAAAGGGCTAGAATGCTAAATCTTCGACGCTTTATGTCTCGAAAATGAGAAATATATTGATAAGTGATATTGAACAAAAGATGTTCAAAATCATATTCTGAACAATATGCAATCTCATTTTTCGCTAAACGTCCCTATTAAGGAGTTGAAGGGCTGGCCCCTAGCTATTTCTTATTTGAATAACTCAAAAAACGAAAAAAAATCTCTGAATAGTTGTTGAACAAAAAGTCATCAAAATCATGAGAGCTTTCAGATGATCTGAAGGAAAAAAGGGCTGATCCCTAATGATTGGGGCCGTGAGGGGCCAAAATTTACTTTTAAAAGTCTTTAATGTTCAATGTCTTTTTACAGATTATGGAAAATCATTATTTTCGAATGAAAATCTCAATCAAAATCTTATCTCATCTCATCAAAAATCGGACGGTAGACCCACTCGTTGCTCGCAACGAGATCGTATCTTTGTTATTTTTATTCTCTTTTCTTCTTACAAAATTTTTGCAGAAGATTTCTCGGAGATGGCTCGTTCGATTTGCTTCAAATTTTCACGGTTGATGCGATGTCATCTGAAGTTAATTCCATCAAATTATTTTTTTGAAATTTACTTCCGGTCTGGAGTTATCGCCCTTTGATCAAAATTTAGAGGACCTCCTTGTCTGTGATGGAACTCAAAAATGGCTCCAGCTAGAAAGCTGATTTTTTAGTGATGATAGAGGACATGTTGCAATGTTGCAACATGGTCAGGATATTTTCCGGAAGTGCCTAGTATGGAAG
The DNA here is from genome assembly GCA_003671525.1 of Saccostrea glomerata. Lineage (NCBI taxonomy): Eukaryota > Metazoa > Mollusca > Bivalvia > Ostreida > Ostreidae > Saccostrea > Saccostrea glomerata. Next base: position 330,229 of record PRKT01000334.1, read on the forward strand.
CTCGGTAGGGGTCAAAATTTAGGACGCAATTTTATGAGCGATTTTTTTAGACATTTTGCATCATATCTTTTAAAATATAATTATTTTGTTAAAGGATACTGAACAGCATTTGTGCAAAATATAAAGATCTTTAATATGATATCAAGAAAAATGTGCTGACTCATCAAATTAAGGGCTGAAAGGGGCTAATAGTTTTTACTCAATATCTCCTTCAAAGTCAATATTTTGTTATACATTACTGAAGCAGAAATGTTAAGCTCAACAATGTACAACTATATATTATGATTTTTATGTCGTATGGTACATAATTAGGGGCCACAAGGGGCCAGAATACTAAATCTTCGACGCTTTATATCACGAAAGTAAGAAAAATTTTGATAAGTAATATTGAACAAAAGATGTTCAAAATCATGTTCTGAACAATATGCAACCTTTCATTTTTCGCTAAACGTCCTCATTAGGGAGTTGAAGGGTTGGCCCCTAAATATTTCTGTTGCAAATAACTCGAAAACGAAAAAGAATCTCTGAATAGTTGTTGAACAAAAAGTGTTCAAAATCCCAATAGCGTTAAGATAAAATCAAGAAAAAGGGGCTGGCACTCAAATTAGGGGCCAAGAGGGGCCAAAAGTCTTCAATGGATAACTCTTTATGAGTTAATATTTTGTAATACATTACTGAAGCAAAGATGTTTATCTCAACCATTTATAACTATGTATTATGATTTTTAAGTCCTATGGTACATAAATAAGGGCCACAAGGGACCAGAATACTAAATCTTTGACGCTTTATATCTCGAAAGCGAGAAATATTTTGATAAGTAATATTGAACAAAAGATGTTCAAAATCATGTTCTAAACAATATGCAACCTTTTATTTTTCTCTAAACGTCCCCATTAGGGAGTTGAAGGATTGGCCCCTAAATATTTCTTTTGCAAATAACTCGAAAACGAGAAAGAATCTCTGAATAGTTGTTGAACAAAAAGTGTTCAAAATCCCAATAGCGTTAAGATAAAATCAAGAAAAAGGGGCTGGGCGCTCGAATTAGGGGCCAAGAGGGGCCAAAAGTCTTCAATGGATAACTCTTTATGAGTTAATATTTTGTAATACATTACTGAAGCAAAGATGTTTATCTCAACCATTTAGAACCATATGTTATGATTTTTATGTCGTATGGTACATAATTAGGGGCTTCAAGGGGCCAGAATACTAAATCTTTGAGGCTTTATATCTTGAAAGTGAGAAATATTTTGATAAGTAATATTGAACAAAAGATGTTCAAAATCATGTTCTGAAACCTTTCATTTTTCACTAAGCGTCCCCATTAAGGAGTTGAAGGGTTGGCCCCTAAATATTCCTTATGCAAATAACCCGAAAACGAAAATGCATCTCTGAATAGTTGTTCAACAAAAAGTGATCAAAATCCTTATAGCTTTAAGATGATATGAATAAGAAGGGCTGATTCCTAAAATTAGGGGCCATGAAAGGCCAATAGCGGATTTTTAAAGTCTTCAATGTTCAATGTCTTTTTACAGATTATGGAAAATCATTATTTTAGAATGAAAATCTCAATCAAAATCTTATCTCATCTCATCAAGAATTGGACGGAAGACCCACTCGTTGTTCACAACAAGATCATATCTAGTTATTATTCTTACCGATTTTGTGCAGGCGATTTCTCGTAAATGCGTCGATGGATTTTCATGAAACTTTCAGCATTGATGACAAATTATATGAACTTAAGGCGGTTAGGAGTTTTCTGCGATTAGTGAGTTTTAGAGGGTCATTTTGTCCGGCAGTTTTCTCAATAATGGCTCAAGATAGAAACATGAAACTTTCAGGTATGATAGACCAAAGTCTATAGATATGTATAAGGTATTTTATTTTTATCGGAAGTGCCGCACATCGGCACTCGCTATGGCCCGAAAATAGGCCTATCGCTAATTTCATAACTTTAAACAACTTTTCTACAATATCTTTTTACCTGGAAATATTTTGTTAAAACATATAGAACAAAAGAAGTGTAGAATTTCTAGGTCTTTCAAATGATATGTAGAAAAAGGGTTGGCCCATAAAATAAAGGGCCTAGAGGGGCCAAAATTGTTTTCTTTATATATTAAAAAGTATTGAGAATTTGTAATAAGTCAAAGAAGCAAAGTTGTTCAAAATGTCAAGTTGAATCTTTTGGAGTCGTAAAAAATACGTCCGGCGTCGTCCCTTCCGGCCGAACCGGAAGTAGTCGGAAAACGCGTATTTTTGCCCTTCTTGACAAGTTTTTGAATAACATATGTTTCTGGGAGCATAATAATTAATTTTCCGTCCGTCGTCGTCACTTCCGGTAAAACCGGAAGTAGCAAAAATGGCTTATTTTTGCATTAATTATTATAGTTTTAGAGGATTCAAAGCAATTTTGGTGTTATTTCTCATTTTTGTTAAAAATGAAACCTACTTCCGGTCAAACAGGACGGAAGACCTCCTCGTTGCTTTGCAACGAGCTTTGCTCTAGTTATTATTATTATTATTTTTTTTGACAAAATTTTGTGCACGCGATTTCTCGAAAACTATTCAGCGGTTTTCAACGAAACTTTCACAAAGAATGCATCATTACATGAAGTTGTGCAGTCTATAATTTTTTTTGGAAAATTCGCTTCTGGTGCCAAGTTATGGACAATTTTCTGATTTTAAAATGCGATTTTGTCGCGCACTTTCATCGAAAATGTCTCAAAATATGAACTGGAGACTTATTGGAGACAAAAGCTCGTGTCTTTCTGGTTTGCAGAATTACCTTTTTGTGCGTCGTCAATACTTCCGGTCGTTACGAGATGCAAATTTAAAAAATCGTATTATTCTAACTTTTTTGTTTTTCAATATTTTTCATTTATATTAAGTATGTTAAAAGGAATCTTTATTAAAATGCTCACTATATAATTTATTTGAATATAGAATCGAAATTCTAGATATTAGCATTTAAAAATCTGAAGCGAGTCCAAGATGGCGGCTGTCCCTGTCAACTCCGATATTTCGCAATAGGGGTTTACGGAGGCAGCAGAGCGTTTGCTTGAACGAAAGTAACACAAGGAAAAATGAAATGTAAAGGAATACTTGGATTGTCATTTCGTAGTTACGTTGCAATTCTGTGTTAAACTATGTTCTTCTTAAATGTCATCTATAATTAGATTTGGCTGGTTCTCAAAGTAGAAAAAGAAAAGACTAAATGTGTAAATGAAATTCGATACCTAATACCTTCTGATTTGCAACACATGAAAACAGATCTTTAATCATAGTTATAAGTAATAGTTTTTTCTAGAAACAATGTCAATGAATATAGTAAGTATAGAAATAACAAACTGTTTTTCCAATGCACACTTTTGTCATATTGAAATAATAGAAAAGACCAAATAAGATAACAGTTTTGTAAAAGATCGCTATATGGTGTTTATATTAACATTCTTGTCTCAAAGATCTGATTCAAATTATTGAGCATAAATGGTATCCGATTCCTTTATTGTCTTCAGGCAACTCATGTTTTTCGGCAAAACATTTCAACCTTTTCATAAAAGCTTAACTAATCGGGATAGTTCACTTATGGGATAAATAGGAAATTTTTAAAAAAGTTTAATTCAATAACTGTTTCATTGCTTTAGTGTCACTAGCTTATATACAATATGAAATTTGTAAAATGTGTTTAAAATTCTTTCTTCACCTTGATATTTTAGCTATTAGAACGTTCTTTTTTCTTTCCATTGAAGTGATCACACCTATTTAATGGAACATTCTAAAGAAAAGGCGCGAAGATTTACTCGAGGCGTTCGACGCAAAATTATGAATAGTGATTCGCCTTTCATTATTCTAAGACAGATGTACTGTTGCAGAAATATATACAAATACATTAAGGGCTGTAGTCCCAATAGCGTAATAGTAAGCGCATTGGATTTTCACGATGGCAATTAAGGTTTAATCCCCTTGTTTCCATAAAAAGTTTGATCACTTTTTTCAGCTCGAGTTTGCGGGGTTTTTTTTCAGAAACAGACGGAAGACCTCTCGTTGCGCGCATCGAGATTATTATTATTATTCTTCCAACCGATTTTGTGCAAGGGATTTCTCAGAGATGGCTCGTCCGATTTCTACCAAATTTTCAGATCTGAGAGATATTCAATTGATCTTGATAGGGTTTTTTTTCCTTTTTGATTATCTCACTTCCAGTCGTGAGATATTGACGATTTTCTGATTTTCAGGGGGTCGGCTTGTCCGGGAAACTCCTCCGAAACGACTTAAGATATGGACTTAAGATTTTAAGGAAAAATTGAGGAATGTTTGGTAAGTTGTAATTGGGTCTCCAAATCTTTCTAGCTCAAAAGGCACCGGAGTTCGGTAGGGCCGAAAATATGTCTCAGAAATATCTCACAAAATTTAACGCATTTTGTCTCATATCTTCACACCAGTTCATAATTTGTTAAAGCATATTGAAGACAAAATGTGCACCATCTTAAGACCTTTCATTTGATGTCAAAAAATAGGGCTTACCCTTCAAATTAGGGGCTCAGAGGGGCCAAAAGTCTTTTATCTATAACTCTCTAATGATCAATATATTGTTATACATTACGGAGCAAAAGTATTCATCTTAACAATTTGATGCTTACTATTATATAAGTTGTTTGAAAATTGGCTTATCTGAATTCTAGATATTAATATATGAAAATCTGAAGCGGGCCCAAGATGGCGGTTGTCCTTGTCAATTGCGCCATTTCGCAATTGGGGTTTATGGATGCAGCTGAGCGTTTGATTAAACCATTCTGACATAAGAATGCATGAAATGTAAAAAAAAAACTACTTGGACTTTCACGTAGTAGTACGTTGCAATTCAGTGTCATTCTTAACACTTAATTTCCGTTTAACTTCTTTAGTGTTACTGGGCTAGATACGATATATGTAATGTGTACAATGACTTTTTAAACGTCGAAATAAAATAAAGGCGATAAGAACGTTTTATTTATTTTATTTCATTGAAGCTATCACACCTATTTAATAGATTAGTCTAAAGAAAATGCGCGAATATTTACTCGTGGCGTTTGGCGCAAATTAATTATAGTGACCCACCTTTTATGATTCTTCGACAGGTGTACTGTTGCAAAAGTATACACACAAGCATATTTAGAGCAGTACTCCCAAAAGCTTAATGGTTTGCGCATTGGGGATAAAACAGAAAAAAGGCGACATGGGTTCAATCCTCTTTGTGACCAAAATTTTGAATCACTTTTTAGATCGATTTTACGAGATTTTTTTCCTGAACCGGACGGAAGACCTCTCGTTGCTCGCAACGAGATCGTTTCTAGTTCTTATTATTTTTTTTCTTACCGATTTTGTGCACGCGATTTCTCAAAAACGGTATTTTTATGAAACTTTCAGGTCTGATAGAACATAAAAAAAACTTGATGCTTCTTTTTTCATTTTGATGACGTCACTTCCGGTTCGAAGATTTTAGCAATTTTGTGATTTTTAAGGGTCATTTTGTCCGTCTTCTTAAAAACCGCTCATCACAGGAAGATGAAACCTTTTCTGGAAGATAGAGCAACAAATGTAGATTTGCATTGTGTTGTTAACTTTCACCGGAAGTACTGCACGTTAACGCTCGGTATTGTCTGAAAAAAGTCATATTGAGCGTTTCAAAATTTCCTACACTTTTTCTATTATATCGTTTAACTTGTAAATATTTTGTTAAAACATATAGAACACAAATTGTGAAGAATTCTAAGATCTTTCAAATGATATCTCGAAAAAAGGGCTGACCCCTAAAATAAGGGATCAAGAGGGGCCAAAAGTTTTTACTTGATATATCGAAAAGTATTGAGAATGTGTAATACTTCAAACAAGCAAAGTTGTTCAAAATGACAAGCTTAATCTATTTGACTAGTCAAAATACATCCAGCGTTGTCACTTATGGCCAAACCGGAAGTAGTCAAAAACGCGTATTTTCGCCGTTCTTGTCAAATTTTTGGGTAACATATGTTTCTGGGAGCAAAAAAAAATAATTTTCTGTCCGTCGTTGTCACTTCCGGTTAAACCGGAAGTAGCAAATATTGCTTATTTTTGCATTTATTAACATAGCTTTAAAGGATTCAAACCATTTTTAGGTGTTATTTCTCATTTTTGTTGAAAATGAAAGCTACTTCCGGTCAAACAGGACGGAAGACCTACTCGTTGCTTTGCAACGAGCTTTGCTCTAGTTAAGGTCTTCCGTCTTCAGCGTTTTAGTGATTTTCAGAGGGTCACTTTGTCCGGCAGTTTTCTCAAAAAAGCACTTCACACAGAAGCATGAAATGTTTAGTGATGCTAGAGCAACCTTTGGAAAAGTGAATTTCGTATATCGCAACCACCGGTAGTACGAAGTGCCGACCCTCGCTATGGCCAGAAAATAGTCGTATCAAGAATTTCAAAATTTTTAACACCTTTTCGACGATAACTTTTTACCTAGAAATAGTTTGTTAAAGCATGTAGAACAAAAGAAGTGTAGAATTTAAAGATCTTTTGAATGATATCTCTAAAAAAGGGCTGGCCCTTAAAATTAAGGGCCTAGAGGGGCAAAAAGTTTTTCATTTATATCTCAAAAAGTGTTGAGAATGTGTAATACGTCAAAGAAGCAAAGTTATTCAAAATGTCAAGCTTAATCTACCGAAGTCGTCAAAATACGTCCGGCGTCGTCACTTCCAGCCAAACCGGAAGTAGTCGAAAAACTCGTATATTTGCCGTTCTTGACAAGTTTTTGGGGTTTTGAGATATACGTCTCTGGGAGCATAAAAAGTAATTTTTCCGTCCGTCTTCGTCGCTTCCGGTCAAACCAGAAGTAGCAAAAAATGGCTTATTTTAAAGATTTTGATGCAAAATTGAAATTATAAAGTCACTGGAGACTACTTAGCTCATTGCTTTCTTTTGTTCTGTCACTTCCGGCACTTCCAGTCAAAACCGGACAGAAGACCTACTCGTTGCTTTGCAACGAGCTTTGCTCTAGTTTTCTATATGTTTCTTTCGTGAATCCTCAATCCTGAATCCTATCCGATCCCATCCCATGTCAACTTGTGGGATAGCAGCACTGTATGCGTCTGTCGTCATTCGCACAAGTTTGTACAAAGTAAGGCTCATAGTAAACAAAAGCTTTGATTTGATTGACTGTTCTCGATTTACTACAGAAAATCACAAATGTCAGCTGATCCCTGCCACATTCTATGGTATTGTTCTTTATTTATTCGTGGATTTCAGCGGTAAAATTTGTTGAATCGTACGGTGTACATGTAGATCTCAATTGATGATTTGGGATGAAAAAGTTTGCTTAATTCGATTGTTTATTTTTCACATTTTACAGGGACCAATAAGTGCACTTTTCTTTTTTTGATGAGTTAAAATTCTGCGTTACTTTTTTTGTTGAGTATATATGTAAAGTATTTTCTTTGAAAGGATGAATAATATTCAGGAATTTAAATGCATGTTTTTTTTTAATTTCATACAGGAGGATTAATGATAATCCTTTTCACTGCGATTGCGAGTTAATAGGCCTGATCGATTTCCTAAAATCTGGACGTGTCTACGTATCTGGAACTCCACGCTGCTTCACTCCTGGGAACTTGACTGGAATTTCATTGGTCAGTCTATCCGCTGCAAACTTTACCTGCCCTGATTTGACCACTTTACCCACAACGATCTCCGAAACAGAGATCGACACAATAGACACTTTACCAACAACGATCTCCGAAACAGAGATCGACACAATAGACACTACAACGGAGTTCAGGAAAACAACTTATGAAACCAATTCTGCACTTTTGAAAGGAGGGAACTTTCTGGTTATAGTATACTTGTCTTTATGTTTGCTTGTTAAAACCATGATTAACTTTTAGAATACAGGAAAAAAAACGAACACAGATATTGATTTCGAAACAATTCGAAGGAAAACGCTAAAAATGACTTAAAAATTAATGAAAACAGTGGACAAACTATTTATACCCTTAAAGTTTCAGTGGATTTCCCGGATATTCTGATATCTCCCGGGAGATAGTGGGAAATAGAAGAGAGTAAAAAGTTACTATAAAGTCAATCATATTTGGTTGGGTATAGATCTGTAGAACATTATAGGATAAGATGACAAACTGTTATAACTGTTTTTGATTTGAAAATCTGGTTAATCCTACAATTTTTTAAAAAAAATTTAACACAGCACAATTTACTGAGATTCCACTATTATTTTTGTATGCTCGGGTCAGATTATTCTAGGTCAATAATAAGCTTAAAGATCCAATTGAACTGTTTTATGTACCTTTAGAAGGATCTAGGGAATAAATGTAGAATATACATGTAGTATAAATATGAAAAGCAAAGAAGAAGCTTTTTGGATCTACTGATGCAATTATTGTTCAGAAATAAACTTTTTTTGGGGGGGGGTTACTTATTGTAATAACGTAATCAAATAGATGGATTATAACAATTCCTTATGTTCTTGAATTTATAATTAATAAATATAATAATGATTAATATACGTAATAATTTTATAACACTGAAATGGAATGTTAATTTTTTTTTGTTCTTGAAAAACAATAGGGGTAACATGTACTGCTGCGTAATGTTTATGGAAAAGAGGCCTATATATATATATATAGCACAAATTACAACAAATAGAAATTCACTTTTACAAGCATACTCACTTCCGCCCCAGCCCGGGGTTGAACTCTCGACCTACGAAATCTGTCTCCTAGCAGTGCAGAACAGCGCGTTAGACCGTTCGGCTATCTAGGCAAGTTAAAAACTTGCTTTCGATGCCGATGGAATTCTCACAATGCTGCCCTACACTACACGGTCATTGAGAATGGAAGTGAGATACAGTTATTTGGATATTAGTTTTTAGAGGATTGTTACCAATACATGTTGTGATGAAATTAATTTTATTTATAAAGCACAAATTACAAAAGTAAAAGTGAATTTCTCTGTGCTTTCTATATTAACATTTCTCCACTTTGGGCAGTTATATTAGTTTAAGAGTTGTTGTAATTTGTGCTTTATAAATAAAATTAATTTCATCTTTTTTGTGTTACACCTGCTGTGACGCGGGGCCTCGGTTTATACGGTCTCATCCGAAGGACCGCCCCATTTAGTCGCCTTTTACGACAAGCAAGGGGGTACTAAGGACTTATTCTAACCCGGATCCCCACGGGGTTATAATGGACTTACAATTAGTAGGAAGACAATTCAATGTAAATAATTCTCTAACAATCAGTATCAAAAACGTCAATTAGCCTTTGAATTAATGATGAATTATATTGCCTTACAAGGTCATTGTATCGATCATAGAACTTCCAAAATGGTTACTAAAGGATGTTAAGGCACAGATTTGATGTTGATATTTTCTCGAATTCCCTGTATAATTTCATACATGTATCTTTCATTTTGCTATACAATTACATATTCGAAAATATTATAAAAATCTTATTTTTTTTTCTAGAAGTTATCAAAACTTCAAAATTCTAGACGCCTTTGATTGACACATCCTTGCATCTTCACAATTTTTTACTTTATCCTTGATACTTAAAAAAGTATCATTCTGTTGTGTATTAATGAAAAAATTAAAACTACAGTCAAGAAAATTCAGAATAGAAATGTGCGAAGACAAATTAAACCAACACATCAAGGGTTTTTAATCCGTTAACAATTAAACACACCCAACAAAACGTAAACATTAACAACAACAGAGCTCGTGTCCTGTTTATCAAAACTGTGTAGGTTTCAGGGGTGTACTCAATTTGTTAAACTCTGTACACAACATTGAACACAGGCTGACATTACTAATGAATAGGTTTGCTTTCGCACATTTCTACTCTGGGCTTTCTGGATTATAGTTTTAATATTTTTCATAAATACATTTCAAATTTGCTACTTTTTTACCCAAAAATATTTTTTTTATATTTTCGTATGTAATGCTATAGCAACATATTAGTCATGAAAACGTACAGAAAATCTGAGAATATATTTACATGAAATCTGTTTCTGAGAACGAGACAGCTGATATTCCTATTTCTTCCACTTTTTCTGTCATTCACATGTCATTTATCTCCTAGGTCATTCCCGCCAATATCATTTCACTCTACAACCTAGGTCATTTCTCTCTACAACCTAAGTCATTTCACTTTACAACGGTGTCAGGTCATTTCTCTCTAAAAATTTTTCTCTCCCAGGTTATTTCTCTCTCACACCATTTCACGGTAGGTCATTTCACGGTAGGTCATTTCTCTCTCCTACCTAGGTCATTTCACCCCATTTTTTATCTAGTCTTATATTATTATTTACAACTCCATTTTTGTGTTATTAACTCGTATCTGGTCAATTAAATCAATTTTATTAATTTATGACTTATAAAAACTATACAAGAGGAAGTCTGCCGGTATCTTATTTACAGGAAAAATAATTTTATTATTTTAAAAAAATAGATAGATACCGTTGCCCAGCCCTTGCCACGTGGAGGCCTCCTCATTAAGGACCATAATTTTGAAAGAAAAATTTAAAGCCAAATTTAATAAATTTAATAAAATGAATTTTTTTATATAATCTAATATAATTATATCCACATCTATTTTGTGTTATTTACTGGTATCTGGTCAATCAATTTAATTTTATTAATTTATGACATAAAAAGTTTACGAGAGGAAGTCTGCCGGTATCTTATTTACAGGAAAAATAATTTTATTATGTTGTAAAAAATAAATAAATTGATACCGTTGCCCAGCCCTTGCCACGTGGAGGCCTCCTCATTAAGGGCCACAATTTTGAAAGAAAAATTTAAAGCCAAATTTAATTAATTTATGCCTTAGCTAGCAATGAAATTTTGTCTACGAAAAGAATATTATAATAGAAAATGAAGAAAGTCGAAACAAAAGAAAATTAATTTTTTTTTAATAAAAATTTACTTTTACCGATTGATTTCATAATGTTCAGCGTGACAACTATGAAGAAAAAAAAAATAAAACTGATTAAAATTACATTCTGTCACTAGATCTTACGACAAAAAAGGAAGAAAATGAACATAAAGTAAAATATCTATTTGTAGAAAAAGTGTACCTGTATATCTATAAACCATGTATGTAAATATTTACGAAGTTTTACGATTTTTGTACAAATTTTATTTAAAGCCAAAACTGTTAAGAAAGCAAAGAAAACAAAAATCTAAGGGAAAAATGCTATCAATAAAAAAAAACCTGAAATGTAATATTTACATATATACAAAAGAATACGGCATGTACAAACATCAATATCCCAAGAATTAACGCAAATTCAACACCGAAAAAAATCAGACTATCGAATACTTACTCCGTGTGGCCATAAACACCTCCACAAATTCGCAAGAAATGGCTTGTAGTGATCATCTCATCGTCATAGTCCGACCAAGCTTGCCGAATTTTCTTCTCCACCCTTGTGCTGGTTATTCTGGCATCACGAGACAGGTCCTGTGCGGAAACCTGGACGTGCACAATTTCAGCCTCCTTCTGCAGCAGAGGAATCAAGCAGTAGAACCCAAGGTTTCCATGCCCAGCTTTGCCATTGAGACGATTGTGCCATCCTAGGTAATTTTTAAAGAATAAGCAAGTCAATAATATTAAAGGGGGGAGGAGGTTACCGATAAATATTGAAGGCACATATAAGAAAAAGAATTACCTTCGGTATCGTTGTTAGTACGAATCTCCTGTTTGTAGATGGACCAGGCTGGAATTAAAACTTTATAGAAACTAGTCAAGACTCGTTGTTAATATCACTTCATCAAAACTTTGATCATGAAAAGTTAAATAGGCCATATGACATTGTATAAAATTATATACGGGCTCTTCCTCATCCGTGGAAACATCGTACGGATTGGATTCCTGAAGCTCCTCTAGATCCACTCTGAGACTCCTATTTTCATTCTTGCAGTCGTTACACTGCCAAGCTAATCCCTCCTCTCCACCCAGAATAGCCCAATACTCTTGCAGGGATACGTCTACAAAATTTGTTAAAGTAAAAATGTAGCCCAAAATTGCCTTTTTTTTCATTTATTTATACTGAATGTCAACTAGATTTGTTTAAAATCTTACTTGTGCTGCACAAACGATGCTGCCATCTCTCGCAAATTTCACAACAAAGAGCGTGCTGTCTAGGTCGAACCTGTAATTAGCGATCAATAATTTAATTGGTTGCAAGATTTTAAAGATTTATTTCACCGTAAAATGATCCTTGTGTGGTATGTATATTAAGCCCCCCTTTCTTTTATTTGTTATCTGTTGTGCATGTTTACCTCAATAATTTACAAAATTGAACTTCCGTATTTTTTTTTTATCAAATTATTTAAGCATATTTCTAAATTATTATATTTTGAACATACCCCAAGAAAAATTACAACCGTCGTGTTTAAATTTATTTCTTCGTTCAGTTTTGTATACATTCCATAATAGTTTACATTAATCAGGGATTCAACTAAAAAGAATTACACCTTATCTTATACATTTATATAAAATATACTTTTTAGTTTTTACCCCGACATCAAATTCGCAGTTAAACCAGAGCTGATTTTTGATACAAGTTCAGACTAACTAAAATTAAAGAGATCTATCTATTTGTTCTGTTATTTTATGTATTAAGATAGGACTTTCATGTAAATTACACAATTTAAGTAAAACAAATCACGTTTCATTGATATCAGAGATTTAAAACAATAAGCGATTTATTTCCGACTCGAATAAAAATATCAGACACAGTTTAAAGTCAATTTAACCTACAGAAACTTGGGCATATATAAAATCGATGATAATTTTATTTGAACGTACATGTAGAACGTCTTAATCTATACTTAATCTCGTACTTTTACATGTTTTTTTTTAGCTCCGATACGCCATATACATGTAGCTTTAATAAGGATTCGTTCAGGAGAAGTCTATTATTTCCTATACATGTATGCAAGAGAAATAATGTAGCAAATGTTTGTAACAATCAGGAATTTTTAAATTAATGTCAGCACCATTGTTTATATGCATTTATTGGCAAGTCTATTTTAATTCGATTCTTCTATTAATTCTGTTCTACGGTACAAGAAACTACGTACTTACTCAAAAAAAAAAAAACGTGCTCGTACAAAAAAGAAGAAATTTTTCAACTTACTTGTCTGTGACAGTCCAAACATTTTGGATTAGTCATCTTGACGAAAATTTGTGATCGCTAGAAGGTATTGCAGTGAATGTGATTTTTAGTGAATAAAAAATGAAAAAAAATTATTTATATAATCTGGCTGAACACATCTGTGTACAATACACAAAGTTGACATTTTCTGTCACTAAGTCCAAACGATTAATAATTATGATTGTGGTGTCAATCTGTGAAATTGACAATTTACGGATAAACATATGTACCCAGCATGTATATATGTATAAACACCGTGTAAGGTACCATAAAACGGTCAGACGGCAATTACGAAATCTAACAATTACATATTTAGTCCTGATAAAGGTCATAAACGAATGATGACAGTACACTTAATAAACTTAAAGGCTTCAATTTAATTTAAATCTTAAAACTAAAAAAAAAAATAATAATAATAAATAAATAAAAATCGCATCGCATTTCAATCTTAGTTAATTTATATTCCATTAGGAAGAAAAAAAGAAAGAAAGAAAGAAAGAAAAAATAAATGAATACGTTAATTAAAGAATAATTAATTAATCAAAAATATTAATTTAGGAATGAATTTAAGAATGCTTTAAACAAATTAAAAAAAATAACTTACAAACAAATAAATGAATAAATCGATGAATTCATAAATGCATTACTTTAATTTACGGAAGAAAATCAATACCCATGCATGCTTTTCTTTGCGAGAAGTGGTTTGATTTTATTCTATAAAGGATAAATAACTTTTTTTTACCATTCATTGCAATCTGTTTGGAACTCTTTTAAGACTGAGAATATATATCGGCAAATATTTACAACATCATGTTGAAATTGATCCGTTAAATGTATTTAGTTAGGAGTAGGACCTAGTTAATAATGGTAAATTTGTAAACAACATAAAAAAGGAATATTTTTGTTGAATGACTGAAATAAATAAATAATTAATTAATAAATATATTATTAAATTAATAAATAAATTAAATAAATAGATAAATAAATAAATAAATAAATAAATAAATAAATAAATAAATAAATAAATAAATGAATAAATAAATAAATAAATAAAATTAATTAATCATAAAGGACGCATGTTCAATGTTGAGTTTAATAATTATGATATCAATAGAACTTGTTATAATTACATTTATTATATAAGTCATACAATTTTCATGTTGGAGTGAAATGACCTAGGTTGTGGAGAGAAATGACCTGGGAAATGGAGGGAAATGACCCAGGCGAGAAATGACCTAGGCGGAAATGACCTAGGCGGAGCAGGTACTGGGGAGAAATGACCCGGATTCCTTTACAACCTGTAGTCATTTCTCTACAACCCAGGTCATTTCACTCTACAACCTAAGTCTTTCACTCAAAACCCTAAGTAATTTCATTCTACAACCTAGGTCATTTCACTCTACAACTTAGGTCATTTCACTCTACAACCTAGGTCATTTCACTCTACAACCAAGGTCATTTCCCTACAACCTAGGTCATTTCACTCTATAACCTAGGTCATTTCAGTGTACAACCTAGGACATTTCACTCTACAACCTAGGTCAATCTCTCTTCAACCTCGGTCATTTCTCTACAACCTAGGTCAATCACTATACAATCTAGGATATTATACTCTACAACCTAGGTCACTCTCTCTCTTCAACCTCGGCCATTTCACTTTACAACCTTAGTCGTTTCACTCTACAATCTTGGTCATTACACTCTACAACCTTGGTCATTACACTATACAACCTAGATCATTTCTCTACAATCTTGGTCATTACACTCTACAACCTAGGTCATTTCACTCTACAACCAAGGTAATTTCACTCTACAACCTAGATCATTTCACTCTACATCCAAGGTCATTTCTCTCTATTCCACCAAGGTCATTTCTCTACAACCTAAGACATTTCACTCTAAATTCTAGAAGATTATTTCACTCTACAACCTAGTCATTTCACACTACAACCTTGGTCATTTCACTAGATACAACCAAGGTCATTTCACTCTACATCCTAGGTCATTACACTCTACAACCTAGGTCATATCTCTTTACAACCTAGGTCATTTCACTCTACAAGCTAGGTCATTTCACTCTACAACCTAGGTCATTTCTCTACAACCTAGATCATTTCACTCTACAACCTAGGTCATTTCATTCTAAAACATAGGTAATTTAACTCTACAACCTAGGTCATTTCTCTACAACCTAGGTTATTTCACTCTACAACCAAGGTCATTTCACTCTAAAACATAGGGCATTTCACACTACAACCTACTTCATTTCGCACTACAACCTAAGACATTTCACTCTACAACCAAGGTCATTTCTCTCTAAAACCTAGATCATTTCACTCTACAACCTAGGACATTTCATTCTACAACCAAGGTCATTTCTCTACAGTCTAGAACATTTCACTCTACAACCTTAGTCATTTCTCTCTACAACCTAGGACATTTCACTCTACAACCTAGATCATTTCTCTCAACAAACCAGTCATTTCTCTACAACCTAGGTCATTTCACTCAAAAAAAGTCATGAAATCGTACAGAAAATCATGGAAAATATTCACATGAAATATGTTTGTAGAACGAAACAGCTGATATTCTTATTTCTTTAACTTTTTTGTCATTAATATGTCATTTATCTCTTAGATCTTTCCCGCCAATAGCATTTGACTCTACAACCTAGGTCATTTCTCTGCAACCTAGGTCATATCTCTCTACAACCAAGGTCATATCTCTCTACAACCAAGGTCTTTTCATTCTACAACCTAGGTAATTTCTCTTTACAATCTAGATCATTTCATTCTAAAACATAGGACATTTCACTCTACAACCAAGGTCATTTCTCTACAGCCTAGGACATTTCACTCTACAACCTAGGTCATATCTCTACAACCTAGGTCATTTCACTCTACAACTTAGGTCATTTCACTCTACAATCTAGGTCATTTCACTCTACAACCTAGGACATTTGACTCTTCAACCAAGGTCATTTCTTTACATCCTGGGTCATTTCACTAGATACAACCATAGTCGTTTCACTCCACTACAGTACCTAGGTCATTTTACTCCAAACAGGAAAATTGTAGATGGGATTTTATGGATTTTTTTTCTTTTTTGAACTTCATCCTAAAGCTCTCTTCTACATGTATGTTATTACATATACTCTAACTGAAAAATTGTTTAAATATTTTTGTTTCAATTATTAACTTAGTAATGTTATTAAATTCTCATCTATTTATTCTTGTTTAAAGATGGATAAAATTGATTTTTTTTTTATTAATGGTCGATTATATACTGTTTAACGTCCCTCTCCAGAATATTTCACTGATATGGAGACGTAACCATTGCTGGTGAAGGGCTGCAAATTTAGGCCTATGCTCGGCACGTACGGTCTTTGAGCAGGGAGGGATCTTTATCGTGCCACACCTATTGTGACACCGGGCCTCGGTTTATACGGTCTCATCCGAAGGAGCCCCCCCCCCCCCATTTAGTCGCCTTTTACGACAAGAATGGGAATACTGAGGACGTATTCTAACCCGGATCCCCACGGGGCGATTTTCTTTTTTGAAATCGTTTTGAATTTTTTTTTTATTTTATTAATTATTTTTTGTACACTTTACGATATCGACCATAAAAATTAGAATAGTTTTCAGTATAAATAAAAGTTTCAAAAATTTATATCAAAGTTAAGATTATCATCACACCTATTAGCTATTGCATCTGGGAGATATGATAAATCTAACAAAGCCCAAAGAAAATGTTTTGCTTGTAATAATTACGTTGAGGACGAATATCATTTTTACTTTTATGCCCTGTTTATGCAGATTATCGAAGCAAATTTTTTGAAAAATATTTCATTAAACAAGTTGTATTTGTAAAACACTATGCGCCCGGCGGCAAAGTTAAAAAAATATATTAAAAAATGTTTTGTTTTTTTTTTTGCTTATAGGTCACAGTCAATGTCAAAAGGTCATTGATCATGGTGTCATTTAAAAGATGTTAATTAGTGAAGTATGCATACCAAATATGAAGTCTCTATCTCTCATGGTTCAAAGGTTATAGTGAAGGTTCAAAACAGCTATTTTTAGCATATAGGACACAGTCAAGTTCACAAAGACATTGACCTTGGTTTCATGTGAAAGGGCTTAATTATTGGAGTATGCATGCCAAATATTAAGTCTCTATCTTTCTTCTCTCAAAAGTTATGGCGAAGGTTAATGTTTGCCGACAAAAAGCTATATTTAGCGTATAGGTTACAGTCAAGGTCACAGGGTCATTGAGATGTGCATACTCCAATAATGACGCTCTTTAAAATGGCATCAAGATCAATGACCTTGTGACCTTGACGCTGACCTATATGCTAAAAATAGCTTTTTTCTGCAAACTCTAATCTTCGTCATAAATTTTGAATTATGAAAGATTAGAGACTTCATATTTGGTTTGCATACTCCACTAATTATGCTCTTTCAAATGATACCAATGTCAATAACCTTGTGTCCTTGACTGTGACCTATGTGCAAAAAATAGCTTTTTCGTCTTCAAACTTAAACCCTCGCCATAACTTTTGAACCATGAGAGATAAGGACTTCATATTTGGTACGTTAACTTTACTCATTAAGTTCTTCAAATTGACACCAAGGACATTGACTTAGTGACCTTGACTGTGACCTATATCCTAAAAACAGCTTTTTTGAACTTAACCATAACTTTTGAACCATGTGAGATAGGGACTTCATATTTGGTATTTATACTCCGATTATCAAGTTCTTTCAAATGTTACCAAGGTCAATGACTTTGTGACTTTGACATTGATCTATATGCTAAAAATATAGCTTTTTTCGAACGTTGTTCGACCGGGGGCATAGTGTTTTACACACATCTTGTTTCCATTTTTAAGGTCTTCCGTCTCCAACGGAAGACCTTATTGTTTTCGTTCGGTTTCTTTTTCTCTATTATTATTTTTTTTTTCTTACCGATTTTGTGCATGCGATTTCTCGGAAACGGCTGGATCGATTTTCACGAAACTTTTAGATCTGATAGATATTGGTCTGAACCTTATTGGAAATTTTTTATATGTACGCCGTCACTTCCGGTCGTGAGATATGGACGATTTACTGATTTTAAGAGGGTCAGCTTGTCCTGGCAATCACTGAAAAACGAATGAAGATATTGACATGAGATTTTCAGTGAAGGTAGAGGAAGGATTGCTGAATTGCTTTTTTGAGTCTATATCTTTCCAGCGCGAAAGGCGTTGAAGCTCGCCTGAGTTCGTTATTATCATTATTTTTCTGACCATCTAATTTTGTGCACGCGATTTCTCGAAGACTACTGGATGGATTTTCATGAAATTTGCAGGAACAATGTGTTGTTATTGGAAGTTATTTTATCTGAGAGATTTTTTGGAAATTCCTTTCTGGTGCCAAGTTACGGACAATTTTCTGATTTTGAAATTACATTTTGTACGCGGATAATCTCAAGAACGGTAAAAGATATCACTGAGAAACTTTCAGGGATTATAGATCGTGATAAGTTCTATCCAGGACGCGATCTCTTGTACGTCGTCTCTACTTCCTGTTGTAATGCCATGCAAATTTAAAAAGTCGATTTTTAAAAAAACATTTTTGTTTTTCAATATTTTCGAATTATATTAGTATGATTGATAGAAGACTTTCTAATTAGGTTGAATATATAATTTTTTTGTAAATTTATAAATTCAAACTCGAGATATTAACATTCAAAAATCTGAAGCGGGACCAAAATGCCGGCGGTCTCCGTGAATTCCGACATTTCGCAATAGGGGTTTAAAGAGGCAGCCGAGCGTTTGCTTGAACGAAAGTAACATATGGAGCAATGAAATGTGTAGGAATACTTAGATTGTCACGTCGCAGGTTCGTTGCAATTCTTTATCAAACTACATTTATAATCCAAGGTCTCCTTACAAGTCTTCTATCATTGGTTTTGGTTGTTTCTCAAAGTAGAAATAGAAAAGAATTAATGTGCAAATGAAATACAATACCTACTATCTTTTGTTTTGCATCACGGAAACACTTAGCTTAAATCATAGTTATAATTAATAGTTTTTCAAGAAACAATATATATAAAGTAAGTACAAAACGTGACCACTGTTTTCCCATGCACACTTGTGTCATATTAGATTATTGAAACGACAACTGTTACGATAAGAAAACAACTTTTTAAAAAGATAACTATTTTTAAAAGACCGTTTAATTGACCAATATAAACATTTTTTTTCTCAATGCAAGTTATTGAACATAATGGAATCTTATTCCTTGACCCTCGTAGGGCGATCGAGGCATATTTTTTCGGTGAAACTTACCACCTTTTTCATGAACGTGTAGGTAAGCGGAATAGTCCACTTTCATGATTAAGAGGAAAATTAAAAAAATAACCATTCATAGATGTTTCTCTGCTTTAGTGTTATTTGCCTATATACGATATGATACATGTATGTGTTCAATTTACTTTCCACACCTCAAAATTTAGGGATAAGAACGCTCTTTCGTTATGTGATTGAAGCTATCACACCTATTTAAATGAACATTCCAAAGGGAAAGGCGCTAAGATTTACTCTTGGCGTTTGGCGCGAAATTATGAATAGTGACCCTCTTTTCATAATTCCAAGACAAATTAACTGCTGCAGAATTATATGTACATACAAGTGAAGTTAGAGTAGTTGTTCAAAAAGCGTAATCGATAAGCCTATTGGATTTTCACGCTAGTGACCCGTTTCAATTACCAGTGTTTCCAAAATATGTTTAATCCATTTCCAGCTCGATTTTATGGGTCATTTTTCGGAATCGGACGGAAGACCTGTCGTTGCTCGCAACGAGATCGTTTCTAGTTTTCACTATTTTTACTTATATACACATTGTTCTCCTGTAAATTATCCACTTTTGTACAGTAGCTGATTGTTTTATTTTGCCCCGGTATATACTGATAAGCTGTAAAGCTTAAAGTAACAATAAAGAAAGAAAGATGAAGCAATGTTCTAACTGCATTACTTTTCATTGCTATTAACAATTCTATGTAAATACTAAATTTTCTGAGTGTTGCCTTTCAGTTTCATGATACTGGTAAAACGGCAACATGTTGTACACGCTCGGAACATATGTTTATGTGTGAATTTCCAGTTCAATTAGTTACCGATATAGTTCATTCAGTTCTCAATTACATGAATTCATTTAGAACAAAAAATAGTATTTATATATTTAAATCAGAACTGAAATTTTGAAATTTATGAAGTTATGAACTTATGAAGAGTTTGTGAACAGTATTTCAACCTACTATTTAACACAGAAAATTAGATTTGTTTGTTAATGTGAGCATGGAACATCTTATTTACTACTTATTCTGTCTATTTTTTTGTAATTAAAAATAGATATTAGTTGACTCTCCAAAAGGCATTTGAAATCATGTTGTAAATTGCCCTCAACCACATGTTTGTAGAGAAATGTAAACACGTAGTAGACCAGCATACTTTGCGGCTCATTCATTCAACTGGATCATTGTTTTCTGTGAGCACCTCTGTTCGCAATAACAACAATATCCATATAAGGTAATTTCCTCGACCTGTTAAATGAAAACTAAATACCGATATTTCCCTTGCATAACATACCTGCATTGAGTATTTTCATTTTCATAATTAATAATTCAATTTTACTTGTAACACGTTATTTAATTGGATAAAAGATTTTTATCCATTTTGTATAACATAACTTGCCTACGTCACATTGAGTTACGTCAAGAAACGTATTACCCCGCTTGACGTTACTTTTAAAATTTAATCAATGCGAAGCCTTATTCTGGGGGGAAAATTGTCTCATTGTCTGCATTGAAATTAAATGATAAGGAATGAAGCTTATTTCAACTTATATTATACGAAATAACAAAACTTGGGGCAGTTTACGCTTTTTATAAATTGCTGGTATATAAAG
Source organism: Saccostrea glomerata (assembly GCA_003671525.1). Lineage (NCBI taxonomy): Eukaryota > Metazoa > Mollusca > Bivalvia > Ostreida > Ostreidae > Saccostrea > Saccostrea glomerata. Next base: position 351,351 of record PRKT01000334.1, read on the forward strand.
TTGATTAAAAAATAGATTTCTAAAATTCGTTTCAGTAGATGAATTAATATTTCAAGCAGTTTGATTATAAGTCGGCTGAAATTTGGGTAAACATTTTGCGTACAGTTAAGTCGTGTGATAATCCTATCAACAAATCCCAAGTTGTTATTTTCAAAATTTAAGACAAAAGTTTGTTTGTATCATCTGTCCTTAAGTCGTGTGATTCGTCTTGAGTTCAGAACGAAGCCAGAAATAAGTGAACTTTTGCACTTGTACGATAGTTGGGAAAGGATGATACATGTAGGTTTCAATACCGCATACATTACATGTACATGAGGTCAAAATCAGTTCACATGTACATACATTACATTTGGAATTAGGAGTGTACTCGGATTTTACAAGATGACTTCAGAAGTCATTATTCTGATTTTCGAAAAACAGTCGACTTATTTTACCTGTTACAGTTTTAATGATTCGAGCATTGCCAAGTCGTCTTATTTTCTCTAATATGCCATATAATTGGATTACGGGAATGCTCAATAAAGATTGAATAGAAAAACATATGCGCCGAAATGTTTAAAACTGAAGTCAGGTGTAACTACCCCTAAGTAGTATAATGCCCTTCTATCACTCTGTACAACATAAAAACAGGAAAAAAGGTCTCTGACCTTTATTGAACTCTGCTGTACTAAGACAAACAGTTCCGTGCATTAGTTGAGGATGTTTTTCACACTGTACATGCATTGAATACGGATATACTACACAGTCACATTATACCAATTTTGCTTTATTTATATCATTTGTTCTATTGTCAACGGATGATCTTAATTCATGTATCTGTTGTTCCATGATCCAGACTTAACCAGATTTAATTTTTATCTGTTAAATTAGTCACTATTATTTTTCTTTTAAGAAATAAAATTGTTATATCACGTTTACCTGTTCATGTACGATAATTTCAATTTTTTTGTTACACTATTACATCCAATATACACTCACTATTTACTTTTATAGAATGTGAAAGTTGTTGTGAAGAAAAAGACAACAAAAAAGGGGAAAGGTCAGCAAGCGAAAATAATTCTAAATCATACAAAAAGATAAAAGATCAATCAAAAAAGTTTTAGGATATATATCTACATGTATTTGTAACTCTATTGCTTTCAGTGTATCGCAAATATTCGTCTTTCGTATTCCTCATATATAAAACTCTTCAACAAAAAATATTTTTCAATAAAAATTCTTTCTGTGATCCTCTTTTATATAGATTCTGTGTTTATTTTTGCAACATTCTCATATCAAATAGCAAAAGAAAATTGTTTTACAATGAGTATTAATAAGTATTAAAAGGTTTTGAAATCTATAAACATTTATTTTTCCATATTTACCATATAGTATTTCTTGTCTATCAAAACTACAATGAATATTAAACTTCTTTAAATTTTGTTCAGCAATGGAACACCAAAGTTCTTTTACATGAAAACAGTCATACAATTAATGATCAATTGTTTCTCTGCCACTTCGTTTGATAATATTGAGATGTATAAATATCACTTATTTACTAGAATCACAGCGTAAAATTCAAAATAAAAAAATCAATTAAAATCTGGCTCGAAATTATGTAAAATAGTTTTCATTTTACAGGAAACATTGTCGTTTCAAAGTTAACTGTGGCAGAGGACTTAAGCGTAGGGCTAATATTCTCAGTCTACTTGGTACCGAATTTGCTAAGGAACCACAAAATAAATTGATAAAAACACACATCCCCCAGGAATCAGTAGTTTGATAAACAAAACAATTCATTATAAATATTTAATTTATTTATTTATTAACTCCCAATATGATTGATAAATTCAGTGTTGAAAATAACTAATCACTAAAACATAGTGGAAAACACAAAATAGGATATTTCCAAAACATCCGTAGATCAACGTGCGAACAGTAAGACCACCCCTCTTCCAAACACATTCTTACTTATAAATAAAAACATATTATCTCCAGATCGTAAAGTCAAAATAACAGGAATAACAAATTTTAAGTATTTAATCCTCTTCTTAAAAATATGTTGTTTATAAGGTATATTTTACACCTGTTCATTAAATGACAGAGGGAGTTCTGGTGAGTCATACAAGCACGTTTGTATTAGAAATAACAGGCATGAAGATTGAAATATTCAAACACTTTTGAATTTAGAAAAAAATTAAGAGTCCTGAAATATAATTTGGTTAATTTTACAACGTAACAAAGATTGATTGATTGATTGTATATTGTTTAACGTCCCTCTCGAGATTTTTTCACTCATATGGAGACGCCACCATTTGACGGTGGAGAGCTGCAAATTTTTTTCCTATACTCGGCACTGAGGGCCATTGAGCAGGGAGGGATCTTTTTCGTGCCAGCACCTACCGAGACACGGGGCCTCGGTTTATACGGTCTCATCAGAAGGACCGGTCTCCACGTCCCGCAGTGGGATTCGAACCCGCGACGTAAAGATTGACTCTTTACTTCGCGACTCTAGATCAGACGCTCTAACCACTGCGCCACGCGGGTGACAACATAACAAAGACACATGATTAGTGAGGCTACTTTTACGATATTTTGACTGGCAGTGCTATTTCACTTTCAGCGACCAGGTTATCTGTAGAACAAGTAAAACATGAATTATTTGTCTTTATTTTCCATTCATGTATTCAGCGAGGACCTGGAGAAACTGATTATTTAATCCAAGCAATAATCCGTCAATAGAGCAGATTAACAGTTTAGCCTTAGAAAATGAATAACAGTATATAGAGTTTCGTTTGATATTCAAAAGCATCTATTTATCTAACTGATGACGACCATCTAACTGTGACTCTAACATTCTAATTGTGGCCAAACTGTGGCACTCCTTTGTAAATGAGGTGGTAGAGAACTGTGGCGGGGCCAGCACGTTAAACAGCCACTTCAGAACCCTGATTTTAGCTGGAGTAGATTTATTTTGTTAGCACTCTACTTCTACATTTTGTATCCCCAAAACAAAAATAGTTACTAAGTAAAGAACTTAGATTTATATGTGGTGTTTTTGTAAATTTTTAGATTGGTTAAAGTGATCGTAGTACTACATGTACTAAGATCATATATTAATGAAAGAGTAAATGATGTAAATAAAGAGAGATCCGTATTACTTGTGTCGTATATCCGTATTTAGGTACATTTACAGTATAAAACATCCTTGGGAATGCTAGAAAGTGTATTCCGTTGTACTGCAGAGTTTGACACAAGTTGTAGACATAGCTTACCGGTTTGTAAGATGAACTGGACACTTTGGGCGTTGGCTTTCTGTGCTTTCTTATTTGATTCTATGATTGAAGCCTGTAGCCCTTGTACCTGTAAACAGTCGTCGATATGCTCTGGACAATACGCAGATTGCGATGGAAAAAGATTAACAGAATTACCCTCCACACTCCCCAGCGACACATGTCAATTGTAAGTACATTGTAATTAAGTATACAATTTATTTCTAATTTGAAGAAAATCATAAAAGAATATAATGTCTTATTTGTAATTACTATTTTCATTTAGGCAACATTAGCTGTTTTGATGAAACATGGTCTTGCATGAAAAAAGGAAACATATAAAACAAACATATGAAGTATTTTAAAAGTTCATTTATCGGTGTCAACATTTTATTTTAGTTTTATGCCAACCTGAATTCAAGAATTTTAAAATATCAATTAATGATGAATGAAACCTTGACTTGTAGAATTCCATTGCTTTTCTTTACCTTTCACATTTACCTATCACATCGTTATTAGATTCATTTTAACTGTTTAATAATTTTTATTGCAAATATGAACCAAAATGAATTGCTCAGTGGAGAGAGAGAGAGAGAGAGAGAGAGAGAGAGAGAGAGAGAGAGTCTGACCAAAATTTTTTTATAATTACGGACTAAGAATATGTTAACATGAATTGCTAATCCAAAATTGATTGCACAGCAGAAAGAGAGAGAGAGAGAGAGAGAGAAACAGACAGAGACAGACAGGCAGGCAGAAAGAGAGAGAGAGAGAGAGAGAGAGAGAGAGACAGACAGACAGGAAGACAGAGAGTCTGTCCAAACTTTTAATCATCACGGACTAAGCATAAGTTAATATGCTGTATGAGATGCAGTGAAACTTTGTTTACTGTTGAATTTTTATGGAGTTTATTATTTACTTTTCGTAATACATATTTCAATTAAAAGATTTTAGGTTCTTAATCTCTTGGCATAATATGCACATATTTGAACTGGTACAGTAATTATATTACTATGTATGGATAAGTTTACAGCGTTTGACACGTTTAATCGACATTCATCAAGTGCATGGGAACATGCTCAGCAAAATCTCTTGCTCGGGTGTTTGTTCCATTTCAATTATATGTCATATTTTAAATGATATTGACCTGTGATCTTACGTATAAACAATTTCTAAAACAAGGTAAATTATTGACAAGCAAGTCGATGAAACAATAATATCAGCAGTCTCTTTTAAAGTCATCATTTCATAAGTTTTATGGTCGATACAATGACCTTGTCAGTAAATACAATTTATCATTGAGTCAAATGCTGACTGACGTTTTTCATACCACTTGTTAGTCCATTATTTATACACTGAATTGACGACAGATTTTTCTAATCATGAGAAGGAGCACACGGAGGAGAAGGAGCGGGTGTGACTGGTCGGCAGGGGATGCTCACTCCATCATGACACCTGATCCCACCTCTGTTGTTTGGGGGTCCGTGTTTGCTCTGCTCCTATTTGTTTACTGTTCTATGGACTTTGAGATTGAATATTGCTCGTTATCTCCATATCTTTTTTGTTTTTGACAAACAAAATCATATGTGGTTTGTTCAATGTTTTTGAGAGTTACCTTTTTAATTTTTTTTAATTCTCTGTTAACAGCAAAAAATTTCAGGGGCAATCACTCATTAAAAAATTTGATATGACATATCAAACCGCTAAACTGTAATATTCAATGTTTGGATTCATTCTATGATTGACAAGATAAGAGAGACTGCTGTATGTTCATAAATTAAAATATTGATGGGATATCTATTCTTCAAATTTTAATATTCGGCGCATTCATTCTTTGTTGAAGCTCAGCAGTTTATATTGCGTTAATTGTCCCAACCCCGTTTAAACCGCGTTAATTCAATATATTTGCATTTTGAAAGTAAAGTTGCGCAAAAACGGAATTTGAATTGAAAAATACTTGTATAGAATAATTAGTATGGTTTCAGGAGGATAGAATTTTGAACGTCACAGAAGGTTTGTAATTTCTTTGTATTTAAGTAATTTATTATTTGCATCATTTGCAATGAAATTAGGTCAAAAAATATGTACCAATCCAGGCATCTATTTTATTTGTTTGTATCATCTGTTCTTAATTCAATATAATTGCATTGTGAGGATAATAAACTTTCTCATGTGTTAATCTGTATTTTTTCTTAAAGAACAAACATACATTTACTTTAAATGGATCAAAGAAGATTTTGACATTTACTCTTCAATGTTTCAGAGATCTGACTTCGAACGAGTTTACTACGATAGAAAACACTACATTTTCTGGCATGACGAACCTGGTGTACTTGTAAGAGTATTCTTAGACTTTTAACCAATATGGTTTTAGAAACTATTCATCATAGTATAATATCCAATGTTTTGAATCATCAATATCAAGAACGATAGAAGTATCTAATGATTTTTTGTTACATAAATGTTTGTCCGAACCTGAATAGCGATCAGTATGATGCATGTAACTCACTTGATCTATTTGAATTTATTGAGCAATCTACAGATTCAAAGGAAGTTTAATGTATGATACGCAGTTAAGATTACAGAATAAAGAAATTGATGTTATACATTGCAATATTTAATATACATGTTAATATTAACAAATGCTTAGACTTGACACTCACTCTTCACAATATATTTCAGATTCTTGGGCAAAACAGTATAAACACAATAGATGATAATGCGTTCAGCGGTTTTACAAAATAAAGACTCTCTAAGTTTGTTATTCAGAATTATTTAAAGGATACCAAGACTCTAAAATATAATATTCTGTTTATTGATTCATTCAATGATTGACAAAATTAGAGAGACTTTAAATTCGTTATTTAAAATATCATTGGGATATCAATAGCAAAACTATAATATCTCTTAAGGGGGCCGACTGTAGTTTCCATTGTGCAATATTTCGCGCATCATAGTAAAACGAAGCGTATTTACTGTTTTAATGCAACTTTTCTCGCTTAATTATTAAAATTAAACAAAATTAAGAAATAATAGGTATATAAATGTAATTAAAATTTGATATAACTGATTTTTGAAACCGATTTTGCAATTGATAGGTAGGTTGACGACGTTGCAGTGTTTTTTTGACGTAAAGATAATCTGTAGCTCTTAAAGAAAGGGGTAATAAAAATATTATTAAAGAAAAAGTAATTAACATAGGCTCTTAATATTTAAAACATAGAAATTTGAGAATATCTCCAATATTTTTATTATGTTTTCATGTGAATCCATTGTGAACGTCAATTTCGTAATACTCTATAAAAATAGTAAAATTTTCTAATTTTTTGCATTTTGAGATGCCCCCTCTGGTAACAAGACGGTAGAATTTTGTGTTTCTTACATACATTGTATAATATAGTATTACTCATCAAATATTATAGTTTGAACAAAAGGTCTATTATAGTATTTGTATAATTTGCTTTAAAGTGCTAAAAATTGGCTTTTTCCTTTATAATCCTATAGTAAATGTACCTGTATTTTGAGACGGTCCCTTAAAAATACCCGGACTGTAGATTTCCCCCAAACTTTGCATGTACACTGAAGTTAATGTAAGTTATATACGTTATAAAAATGAAGAGTTTCGCTATTGTAGTTTTCACACAATAAAACTATAGTCGGCCCCCTTAAATTCATTTATCATTGACGCTTTGAAATTTATAAAGCGTAAACTGTCCCACCATGTATATTTCGATTAAATTCTATTCTATGTATTAGCATTGCAAAGCTGAAAGGAATTATACCCGTAATAATCAAAACTTATTTGTATTTTTTTATCTCATAAAAATAAACTTTCAAGAAAAATTAATTTTACTTGAACAATAAAAAAAACTTCCTTTTGACATTTGCTGTTCTTTTTTTCTTTCAGAAAACTAAACGAAAACAAAATTACTACAATGAAGAACAGAACACTTACTGGTTTGACAAACTTAGTAAGCTTGTAAGTTTTGTTTCTAAGAGTTTGATCTTAGTAAAAAAAAAAATCGGAGTATCAATCCGCAAATTATAACATCCTGTTGTTTGATTCAAAATATTCAGAAAAAAGCATTGTCTTCTTGAATTTTTTAATTTTTTTTTGCGTAAACTTGAATCATTTTAATTATGTGCAACATAAAAAAATTATTCCATGTCTGTTATTGTTATCTTATGGTTATATTTTTTTTCGGAATTGGTGTTGTCTTGGGTGGTATTGTAAATGTTTTTGAAATAAATTACATTTAAAGTTCAAAACAATCAAAGATGTGTGGCTTTCTAAGGTGGCAAGTATGGCTGTCGGCATAGTTGATGACCTATGATGATCTATTTTATAGTATATTTTCATCAATATTTGATAACATAATCGTTTCGTTAGTTATGTATAACCTTGTCAAATACTGACTGAAGATTTTTATACTTGTTTTAATCCATTATTTATACACTAAATTGACGACGGAATTTTCCGTTATTTCCTGGTCATGAAAATGAGCACGTCGCGGATGTGACAGGTCAGCAGGGAATGTTCACTCCTCCATGGCACCTGATCCCACTTCTGATGTTTCAGAGGACCGTGTTTGCTCTGCTCCAGTTTTGTATTGTTTTATGGACTTTGCTATTGAATAGTGCTGCTGTTATCCATTTCCCTAATTATTCTATTCCCTGTTTATAGTGTAGTACAACTTGGCATAGTTAATATCCCATTTTATAGTGTTCTGTTTTACATTGTCAAATATAATTACATCATAATGACTGTCTGAGGCACATCGTTGAAGACTTGGTATTCTGTTATGTTAGTAGGACTTAATAAAAATATATCTGTACTTAGTTCACTGTAATTTATCAATTTGTTAGAATGAAATATGAATATAAAGAACATTAATCAATCTCAAAAGTCCTACACAACGCTTGACTTCATAAAAGATTGTTTTTGTTGGCAAGGACATTATACTAGCTGTGGAGAATGCGAGATTATAACCTCGGACAAGACTGGTCTTTTTTGATGGACTTGTTATTGGATAGCTTGTCTTGTTTTGGAAAGTGTTCGTGAAGCATGTGCCTGGAGTTGTCTGGGGACATGAGCTTCATATGTGGGTGTTAATGGTATATTGCGAAATAAATTAGGGAAATGGACGATGGAAGAGTTGATGCCGACACTTTGTAGTGGTGTTTTATTGTTGCCTTACCATTGGCGTCTCATTCTAGTGTGGGATTCTAATGAAGATGTTTTGGACTTTTGTGTTGTCGTTTGTTCCGAGTTCATGGGGTGTATAGAATTAACGTTGGAATATAAATACAAAAATACGTCTTCTTATGACAGGATACGATAAGAACATGTGAAAATTCTGAAAGATTGCTAGTAGACTTGATCCTATTACTGGTACATAGATATTTGATTGATTGATTGATTGTATATTGTTTAACGTTCCTCTCGTGAATTTTTCACTGATATGCAGACGTCACCGTATGCTGGTGAAGGGCTTCAAATTTTGACCTTTACTCGGCACTCAGGGCCATTGAGCATTAGGGATCTTTATCGTGCCAACGCTTGCCGCTGACATGGGGCCTCGGTTTTTAAGGTCTCATCCGAAGGACCCGCAACTTTCACTCAAAGTGCCGAGCGCATGGCGAAGGAACAGTTGCTACCCAATTTTTTTTATCGACTTAGGTCAATCGCGGCCGAGATTCGAACTCACGACCTCCCGAACACTTAGCGAGCGCTCTACCGACTGAGCTACCGTGAACGGTATATAGATATTTGATAAGTTACATGAAATGTATAGTTAATTCGTGGATTTGATGGTTTGTTGAATTATGTCTCTTTTAGTCGCTACATTGGAGGTGTTGATAAATCCCATCAGACTCCACTGAAAGAGGCAGTTGTCAATAACTTGTGTAAGTTATCGACACGTTTGTGGCTAGTGTGTCTCCCATTATTCTTCCCAATTCCTATATAGTCGTACTTGTATTTTTTCATAATATATATTTATATCCTTATAGTGGATACATTAAAACATGGGTATCTCTAAGTTTTTAATATATTTCATTAATTTGTTTGGCATTCTAATAAATCTCTATAAAGGATAAACAGTTTGTGGTTATATTTGCAAAAAAATAAAACAACAACAAAAACAAACAAATAAACATGGAAAAGTAGACTCATGGATAGAGAAAATAAAATATACAGAAAAAAATATACAATGAACAACTTACAAAATTAAAAGAAAATGTGGGATGCACAAATCAGGGTGACGAATATTTAATGTATATGTGATTGTATCTGTGATTGCATTGTGAGGCTAGTAAGAATTTTTAATGTAATCAGTAATTATTCATCGTTATAATTTCCGTAAGGAACAAGATATAATATCAAATACCTGTACTTGACATTCACTCTTCACAATATCTTTCAGGGCACTATACGGAAACAGAATATCCACAATAGAGGACAATTCATTCAGTGGTTTGACAAAATTAAAATACATGTAAGTTGGTCATTATCAATTCCCCAACCCTTTACATCTCAAACATTCATTTATTCAATGATATAACAAGATTAGAGAGAAATTAAGCTTGTTGATTTAAATATTTTTCTATCATGTCAGTCTTCCATACTATAGTCCTTGTTTTTGTTCTATATTGATGTTGTTTTTTTTTTGTTGTTTTTTTTTGTTTTTTTTTTTTGGTGTTTAAAGAGCAAACTTTCTCATTTATTTAATTTAAAAGGGGTGTGTTTCACGTCCATTATTCATTAATTCATTCATCATAAACTCTTCGCATTTAATAAAGCGTAGACTGTCCCATCGTGTTTTACATGTACCGATTAAATTCCATGATCGCATTGCGAATCTAGACAAAAATATACCTGAAATAGTTCAAACTTATCTGTATTTTCTTTCTTACTAAAATAAACTTTCAAGGAAAATTTATATAATGATTTTCTTGAAAAAAGAAAATTGCTCTTGACATTTTCTTTTTTTTTCAGATATCTGTTCGATAACGAAATAACATCAATAAGCAACCGCACACTTACTGGTTTGACGAACTTAGAGTTACTGTAAGTTTTATATCTACATGTACCAAAGTAGCACAAAACGTTTTTATAATATTTTATTCCGGATGTAAAGATGTTATTCCAAAACTTTTTTGGCCAAACGTTTGTAAAATGTTTTAATAACGTTTAAGCTACATGTAGGTTATAAGGACGTTTTTAGAAAATGTTTCTCAAAAACATTTAAAAGATATTTTTCATAACTTTTAATTCTGGTAGGAAGTTTTTTAGAAACATTTTTGCATAACATTTTTATAATATGAAGAATCCTTTTCATTATTTATATATTTATTATTTTTATTATTTAAAAAGCATGGTTAAAAAGATGTTTTCACATTCCATTGTTTGGGAAAAAACTATTTTAAAAAATCACAATATTTTATTAAGAATGCACACACTGTGTAGTGTATGAATTATGTTACGTTGGCTCAATTTTTGAAAATTATTATAAATTCTGGTTACAGATGTTAACAGAAAACATGGATATAACCTTGTTTTCAAATGTTTGGAAAACATTGTTTAAACTTTATATAAACAACAAATATCTATGATTCAAATCTTTAAAAAAAACATTTATCATTTACTTTTTGTTTGTTTGTTTGTTATAAATTACTTATATATACGAAGCATATAGAGGAATTAAATATTTAGACAAAAGTTTTATTTAATCTGTTCTTCTTATTTTATTGTTTCATTTCAAAGTCCTAAAAACATTGTGAAAAAAATTATAAAAAGCCGTTTTAAAATATTTTTTCTAAGATGTAATGTGGTGCAACAAAGTTATGCAGTGCATTTATTTACTTACAAGTGTTGTTTCCTCTCCGATAACATGTTTATCAAATTTACATTGAGTGACACAGCGGAATGCCGACTGAGAAATCAAATTAATTTTCGTGGTTTTCGAGGCATGGGTAGACCCATGTAGGTGTTTGTTCTCTTCCAATTATATCTTATATTTCATATAATCTTGATTTGTGATATTGACAAAAAAATCATTGGTGGTTCGTTCAATATCTCTGTGACTTACCGTTTTATTTTTTTTTTTATTCTTTGTTAACATTAAAAATTTTCAGGGGCAATCTTTTATTTAAATATCCTTTTAACTGTAATATACTATATTTGGATTCATTCTTTGATTGACAAAGATAAAAGAGACTGCTGTAGATTCGTAATTCAAAATATTTATGGAATGTCTATTCTTCAAACTGTAATATTCGGCGAACTCACTCTTTATTGTTTACAGTTTATAAAGCGTTTCAATTATCCCAAACCCGTTTATACCGCGTTAATCTAATATATTTGCATTGTGAGGGCAATAAAATTTTTGATGTGATTATTCGTATTTTTTGCAACCCTGTGAATTTGTAAGGGGTTTCTTAGTGTTTTTAATCAATGTTTTTTTCAGTAACTATCCATCATAGTATAATATCCTATGTTCGATTCAAAAATTACAAGAACGATAACAGCATTTCCAGATTTTTTTTCATTAATGTTTCCCAGAAATTGAATAGGGATTAGTATAATACAAGTAACTCACTTGATTTATTTGAAAAATGTGAAGAGTATATACATAGAACAATCTAAGGATTAAAAGGAAGAATTAGTTTAATGTATGATCCGTAGTTCAGATGACCGAATAAAACATAAAGGTTATACCTGTTAATATTTGATATACCTGAATCGTGAGACTGGTTAGAGTTATTAACAAATGCTTAGACTTCACATTCACTCTTTACAATATCTTTCAGGAAGCTAGAAAACAACAGAATTACCACAATAGAAGACAACGCATTCAGTGGTTTGACAAAATTAAAGAGGCTGTAAGTTTGTAATTCAGAATTAGTTGAAGGATACCAATACTCTAAAATATAATATCCCGTTTATGGATTCATTCAACGATTGGCAAAATTAGAGAGACTTCAAATTTTTCTTTAAAATAGCATTGGGATATCAATAGCCAAACTATAATATCTCTTAAATTCATTCACCATTAACACCTCAAAATTTATAACGCTTAAACTGCCATTTTCATACCAATTAAATTTCATGTATTGGCATCGAAACCTAATTGGAATTATACCCGTAATAATTAAAGCTAACTTTATTTTTTTAAAAAATATGCTTTCAGGCAAAATTATTTACTTGAAGAAAATAAAAACTTGCTCTTGACATATGCTTTTCTTTTTTCCCCTATTTTTTTTTATCTATTTTTTTTTTTTTGAAAACTAAACGAAAACAATATAACTACAATGAAGAACAGAACACTTACTGGTTTGACAAACTTAGAGGAGCTGTAAGTTTTATTTCTAAGAGTTTGACCTTAGTAAAAAAAATTTCGGAGAATCAATCCACCAAATTATAAAATCCTGTTGTTTGTTTCGAAATATTTAGGAAAAAAGCTTTGTTTTCTTGGTTTTTTAATTTGTTTTTCCGAAAACTTGAATCATTTTATTTATGTGTAACATAAAATAATTTATTCCATGTCTGTTATTGTTATCTTATGTTTTTTTGTTTTTTTTTCGGAATTGGTGTGGTCTAGGGTGGTATTGTAGGTGTTTTTGAATTATATTGCATGTAAAGTTCAACACAATTAAATATGTGTGGCTTTCTAAGGTGACAAGTATGGCTGTCGGCATAGTTGATGAAACATCTGGTATCTGTTCCCGCCTCTGAATTTTTGGATGTTTTGATGTTAGTGTTTGCTCTGCTCCTGTTTTGTAATGTTTTATGGACTTTGTTATTTAATAGTGCTGCTGTTATCCATTTCCCTAATTATACCATTCCCTGTTTACAGTGTAATACAGCTTGCATCAGGATGATGGTATAGTTAATATCCCATTTTATAGTGTTCTGTTTTACATTGTCAAATATAATAACATTATAATGACTGTCTGGGGCACATCGTTGAAGACTTGGTACTGTGTTATATTTTTAGGACTAGATAAAAATATATCTGTACTAAGCCCACTGTATTTCATCAACGTGTTACAATGGAATAAAGAACAAAAATCAATCTCAAATGTCCAATCAAGCAACACAACGTTTGACTTCATGAAATATTGTTTTTGTTGGCAAGGGCATTATACTAGCTGTGACGTATGCAATATGACAACCTCGGACGAGTCTGTTTGTGGTCTTTTTATGGACTTGTTATTATATAGCTTGGCTTGTTTTGGAAAGTGTTTGTAAGTGAAGCATGTTCCTGCATACATGTATATCAAGTCGTCTGGGGACATGGGCTTCATATGTAATGTCTCTTTCTAGTAGGGGATTCAAATGAAGATGTTTTGGACTTTTGTGTTGTCGTTTGTTCCGAGTTTATGGGGTGTATAGGATTAACGTAGGAATAGAAATACAAAAATACGTCTGCTTATGACAGGGTACGATAATAACACGTGAAAATTCTGAATCAATCGCAAGTAAATCTGATCCTACTACTGGTACATAGATATTCCACAAGTTACAGGAAATGTAAAGTTAATTCGAGCATTTGATGGTTTGTTGAACTGTTTTTCCTTTAGTCGCTACATTGAACGTTTTGATATTTCCCATTAGTCTCCACTGAAAGGGGCACTTGTTAGCTGCAACGATATAGCCCTCTCCATTTTTTCTTTTATGGGAGAGGGCTACAGCTCTTTAGGATCTCCGTAATGGTGCAATAAGGTAGAGATTCACTCCCACAAGGTTTCGGCTCAAACTGTCAGTAAACAGTTATTTTATTAATATGTTTTACCTTCACTTCCAAAATATAGTTATCCCAGACATAAATCGATTTACAAATATACAGAACAATCCATATATCCGTATTTTCGTATATTTCAACATCGAAGCTGAAATTTGTCCCCCATGTTTACTGACCTTAATGTTGCTGTTTGCGAAAAAATGATACGTGGAATGATTTTATTTATCGATGTTAAGTGTTACTATTCATCACAGCTATTCATAAACATCGACTTTTGCTTTATTGAATTATTTTAAATTTCAAGCGCAAGTCTCGGTACGTCACGCGTGAACTGTCATGGCTGCTGAGTAACGTACACACAATTATTTTACATGGTTTTCGCGTTTAACGGGTTATAGTGTCGACAGTGAATAAACATTTCGTCTTATTAGAAGTAAGTTGAATGTAAAAACAGTCTTCAACGATGTGCCTCAGACAGTCATTATGATGTAATTATATTTGACAATGTAAAACAGAACACTATAAAATGGGATATTAACTATGCCAAGTTGTACTACACTATAAACAGGGAATAGAATAATTAGGGAAATGGATAACAGCAGCACTATTCAATAGCAAAGTCCATAAAACAATACAAAACTGGAGCAGAGCAAACACGGTCCTCTGAAACATCAGAAGTGGGATCAGGTGCCATGGAGGAGTGAACATTCCCTGCTGACCTGTCACATCCGCGACGTGCTCATTTTCATGACCAGGAAATAACGGAAAATTCCGTCGTCAATTTAGTGTATAAATAATGGATTAAAACAAGTATAAAAATCTTCAGTCAGTATTTGACAAGGTTATACATAACTAACGAAACGATTATGTTATCAAATATTGATGAAAATATACTATAAAATAGATCATCATAGGTCATCAACTATGCCGACAGCCATACTTGCCACCTTAGAAAGCCACACATCTTTGATTGTTTTGAACTTTAAATGTAATTTATTTCAAAAACATTTACAATACCACCCAAGACAACACCAATTCCGAAAAAAAATATAACCATAAGATAACAATAACAGACATGGAATAATTTTTTTATGTTGCACATAATTAAAATGATTCAAGTTTACGCAAAAAAAAATTAAAAAATTCAAGAAGACAATGCTTTTTTCTGAATATTTTGAATCAAACAACAGGATGTTATAATTTGCGGATTGATACTCCGATTTTTTTTTTTACTAAGATCAAACTCTTAGAAACAAAACTTACAAGCTTACTAAGTTTGTCAAACCAGTAAGTGTTCTGTTCTTCATTGTAGTAATTTTGTTTTCGTTTAGTTTTCTGAAAGAAAAAAAGAACAGCAAATGTCAAAAGGAAGTTTTTTTATTGTTCATGTAAAATTAATTTTTCTTGAAAGTTTATTTTTATGAGATAAAAAAATACAAATCAGTTTTGATTATTACGGGTATAATTCCTTTCAGCTTTGCAATGCTAATACATAGAATTTAATCGAAATATACATGGTGGGACAGTTTACGCTTTATAAATTTCAAAGCGTCAATGATAAATGAATTTAAGGGGGTCGACTATAGTTTTATTGTGTCGCTTGTCTCGTTTTGGAAATTGTTTGCACGTAACGTATGTGCCTGCATATTGATATAGTCTGCTTGGGACATGGACTTCATATTGGGTGATAATGGAACATTGTGAAATAGATAGGAGAGGTTGACGATGGAAGAGTTGATGTCGTGACTTTGTTGTGGAGTTTTGTTGGTGACATACCAGTGACGATTCTCTTTAGGGGGGTGTAAATGTAGATATTTTAGATTCTTTTGTGTTGTCCTTGTTTCGAGTTCATGGTGTATATAGGACTAACGTGGTAATATAAATACAAAAATATGTCTGCTCATAACAGGATATGATAAGAACACGTGAAAATTCTGAAAGACTGTTGGTGGACTTGATCCCAAGAACTATCGGTGCATATATACAGCTGTATTTGACAATTTATAGGAAATATGTAGTTAATTCCTAATGGTTTGTATCAATGTTACTTTGTTAGTCGCTACTTGTGAGGTTTTGATGTTTCCTATTCCTCTCCACTGGAGGGAGTACTTGTCCATAACTTGTAATGTTATCAACAAGTTTGTGACGTGCTTGTTCTCCTATCATTCTCGTCCAATCTTAAGTTGGAATGCCACACCAACTTTTTATTTTATAGATCTTTGAGTCATTCTTTTTAAACAATGGTTTCAGCATTGAAAGGCCGATATTAGCTCTTAATAATTTTATATGAATTTTTTGGTATTTTTTCAAAGAAAGTGAAAAAAA
>PRKT01000334.1:367936-396401 GCA_003671525.1 Saccostrea glomerata
ATTTTTTTTATTAAATCCTGAAATTAATTGTATACGTAAGGAACTAAACATTCAATCGTTCAAACTTTCTTTCAGACGTCTTGATAACAACAGGATATCCTCCATAAAAAACATCACAATAAGCGGGTTGACAAATCTACGATACCTGTAAGTATCTAAGAATAAAGTGACATGAATTAGAACAACCTGGTTATTAAAAATATTTCAGAGGATATAAGGAGTGTTAAAGATTGAACGAAAATTATATCACCCACATATTTAATTCAATATTCTTTTTAGAAATATCTCTCATAAGAACTACGAATGTTATAATCGTCGTTATAATCGAACTATAGTGGAGTTACTCGAATATTCCTTTATAACCCTCATTTATATGTAATTTATCTCAAACGTGTGATACAACGGTAGGTGGTTAATCAAAAGCACTCTCGGTTTTTACACAATCCCTCGCATCAAGATTTTAATTTATCAACAATATGATTTGTGAAAATTCTTCTCAATAAATACTGATGATGAACAAAACTCTTGTTCTAAAAAATAATGAAAGTTAACAAAAAAATGTTATAAGCAAGAAAACAGATTCGTTAACGTGAGTGTATACGTCGTGCAAAGACAGAATCAACTTCCACTTTCCCCCGTAAATCGTTTTTGAAAGAAACTCTTTACAGTTTTTGTGGCACGCAGAGAAGTCTTAAAGTCACTATCAACAATGCTTTCTTACATTAGACTGAATACATTATAACTCACCATGGAACTACAAATAGTATAAATTGTGTGATTAATTGTATCATTTAACATTTGCTTATCAAACGTGTTGAAAGAGTCTATATTTGCTCGGCAAGACTCTCGTATATATTCCATTTTAACTATGTGAAGCAAATATCATATCACGCTATCTAGATATCCTTTCTATACTCAACAAAAAAAGAAAAGAAACGCATATTCAGATTAAACATGATAATCAGTTTTAACATTACTTTTTAAAATTGATTTTAGAGTGTGTTGTGATAAAAATTAGATATGTCCTTTGTTCCTGATTGACAAGTGAAGTTGATGTCATTGACGTTGCCTCCAAATTCTAGAGACATTTGCCAATCCATATGTCCTTTGCCACCTCTCAGCGCTGTTGGGTTTCTAATGCAGGGACGTCATGACGAATATCAGCTTCTCTCTCTCAGTCTTTTGCGAACAATTTGTGCATTTAAGCTTATTAAGCAGTTTTATGTGTACAGCAGTTCTGAGTCGATTGCGCAGGTGCTGAGGGAGGATCTGACGGTCCGTTCTGGGTGTGGTTACCCGCGAATATTATTAATCAAGGGAAATAATCAAAGAATTGGGGTTTAAAAGTACATAGTGTACTTTAAATAGCTCACGGATATTTAATGATAAAAAAATATTGTTCTTCCACATACTTTTTTTCAAAATTTCTTTGATGAGTTAAAATTCTGCGTTTCTTTTTTAGTATATATGTAAATTATTGTTCACCATTTTTTTTCTTTTTAAGAAATGAATTTAATTTTTGAAGATTCATGAGATTATGAACTACGACGCTTCACGCCGGCATATTTCATGAAGCGCGTTAGCGTTTAATGATAAATCATGAATCTTCAAACTTAAATTCATTTCTTATATTTACATTATTTTTCTGATGACTTGCCTTAAATTTACGCTATTCAACTGTCATTTTTAAAACAAAACAGTGTGCACTATATTTTTTGACGTCAAGAGCCTGAGCGGTATTGTGACGTAACAATGGAGATATCCATGCTTATTCGTGGTACATACATGATGTAGTTTATGAGAAAATGAACTGCATTTTTTTTTTGGTAAAGAATCATAGGGGAAATTTATTGGAAATGTAAATATTAAAGGTTGAATAGTATTTAGTAAATCAAGTCCATGGATTTTTTTTTATTTTATCCAGGAGAATACAGGGTAATCCTTATCACTGCGATTGTGAGCTGATAGGCCTGGTCGATTTCCTTAAATCTGGACGTGTCTCCCTTTCTGGAGATCCACGCTGCTTCACTCCCGAGAACTTAAACGGAGCTTCATTGGTCAGTCTATCAGCTGAAAACTTGACCTGTTCCGACATGACAACTATGGACACCACAACTGATGAAACCAATTCTGCACCTTTGAAAGTAGGGAACTTTCTGGTTATAGTATACGTGTCTTTATGTTCGCTTGTTAAATCCATGATGGACTTTTAGAATACAGTAATGAAACCGAATACAGATATTGATTTCAAAACAATTCGAAAGAAAACGCTAAGAATGACTTTAAAAATTAATGAAAACAGTGGAAGTCTATTTATACCCTTGAAAAATCAGTGATGTCGGAAATAATGGAAATTCGAAAGAGAGCAAGAAATACTTTTTGTAACTATAAAGTCAATCGTATTTGGTTGTGTATTGATCTGTAGAACATCATAGGATGAGAATACAACCTGGTATAACTGTTTAGGATTCAAAAATCTGGTTTATCTTAGATTTTATTTTTAAATTACACACAGCACAGTTTACTAAAATTTCACTTTTATTTCTTTATGCTCGGGTCAGATTATTCTATACAAAGGTCAATAAGTAAAGTTAAAGATCCCATTTAAACTATTTTAATGTTCCTTGAGAAGGATCTTGGGATTCAGTGTAGAATATAGTAAGAATATCAAAACCAAAGAAGAAGATATTTTTCTTGTTAAAAGATAATAATATAGATGGATTAAAACAATTCATTATGTTCTTGGATGTCTGATTAATAAACATAATAAATTTATAACACTGAAATGAAACATTAATCAAAAACTTGAGTTATGTTCTTGAAATACTATAGGGGTAACATGTTCTGCTGCGTAATGTTGATGGGAAAGGGGCCTGGAGTAATGATATATTATGAATACTAGAAAATGCAATTTTAGACATACTCATTTTTATTAATCTTTTGCATTTATATCTTTAATTTACTTCTAAGCTTTTTATAAAAAGCATTATATAATGTAAATAATTTAATTTTAGTTGTAACATGTCATTTGATTGGATATAAGATTTTATCCATTTCGTATAACATAACTTGCCAACGTCACAATGAATTACGTCAAAAACGTATTACTCCGCTTGAAGTTACTTTTGAAGAAAGGCCCAATTTGAAGCCTTTTTCCGGAGGAAATATTGTCTCATTGTCTACACTTAAATTAAATTATAAGGAATGAAGCTTCGCGGATGATAAAGCGTAAACTGACCCAAGTTTTGTTATATCGGATAACATAAGTTGAAATAAGCTTCATTCCTTAAATAAAATAGAAGTGATATATATTGAATATTAGGAAATGCAGTTTTAGATATACTCAGTTTAATCTGTCTATATGTTTATTTT
Organism: Saccostrea glomerata; assembly: GCA_003671525.1. Lineage (NCBI taxonomy): Eukaryota > Metazoa > Mollusca > Bivalvia > Ostreida > Ostreidae > Saccostrea > Saccostrea glomerata. The sequence continues at coordinate 371,309 of PRKT01000334.1, forward strand.
TTAAGATTTAGTAAAATTAAAGAAATAAATTTAATGTTGTATTTTCCCAATATATCTCATGTTAGAGATTGTTTTCAGTATTTCATGGTATTCACCGGTCAGTTCTGGTACTTAAGTTTTAAGATTATCGAATGAGATATTATTACATGTTATACCTTTTTAATTGTCATGCTTCTTAGACATATTTTAAAATTAATCGACAATATAATGTATCATTGACATTTAGAGTTGCAATAAATTGACCATTCAATTATAAAGAATACCTTTATGAATAATTATCATATATGAGTAATGTAATTGTTGTCCTATTGTCATAAATATTAAATAAGAATGTCAAGTAAATGGTAATACCAGTTTCTTGGTAATTATACAGTGATATATGATAATAATATTGATGTTTTATTATATATTTTATGTCGTTCTCTGTCTTTATATTTTCTATTAAACAAAAACATAGCCTTGGTCAGTTTTTTTTCTCTTTGTTTCCTTCGATTCTGTGACTCACGTAGATTTTTGGGGCGTTTTTTCTGAGCGTATTATTGATTTCATCTGTCAGAAACATCTGCTTTATATTTGGATATTTTACTTGAAGAAGACGTTTAAAATTAATGGCATTTTTATTAAATTGAAAATTACCAATAAAAGTGATATATTTAGCCATGCAAATTAGAGCTGTAAATAAAGAATTGAGATATTCATTTTAAGGGGCCATTTGAGTCACTTTTCATGTATAGTTCTTTAAAAATGCAAGTTTCTTTTATCACACTTCATCTGGACAGGAAACATTAAAACAGGGGATGCTCACTCCTCCATGGCACTTGATCCCACCTCTGATGTTTCGGGGGTCCGTATTTGCTCTGCTCTTATTTTGTATTGTTTTAAGGACTTTGAGATTGAATACTGTTCGTTATCTCCATATCCTGTAATTCTTAAGACATCGTCAATTTGTAATATATGGACAAAACGAACAGTATACGAGCTTAAAATCCATTAAACAATACAAATCAGGAGCAGGGCAAACAGGGACATCTAAAACATCAGAGGTGGGATCAGGTGTCACGGAGGAGTGAGCATCCCCTGCTTACTGGTCATAACCACCTTGTCCTCCAAGTCATCGGGAACTAACGGAAAATCAGTCTAAAATCATTGTATACATAATGGACTAACAATTAGTAGGAAAACAATTCAATGCAAATAATTCTCTAGCAATCAGTATCAAAAAGGTCAATTAGCATTTGACTTATTGATGAATTATATTTCCTTACAAGGTCATTGTATCGATCATAGAATTTACAAAATGGTTACTAAAGGATGTTTAAGGCACAGATTTGATGTTAATATTTTTTTTTCAAATTCCCTGTATAATTTCATACATGTATCTTACATGTATATGTTGCTATAGAATTGCATATACGAAAATATTATAAAAATCTTATTTCTTTTCTAGAAGTTTTCAAAACTTCAAAATTCTAGACGCCTTTGATTGACATATCCTTACACCTTCATAATTTGTAACTTTATCCTTGATACTTAAAAAAGTATCAATTTTGTTATGTATTAATGAAAAAATATTAAAACTATAGTCAAGAAAATTCAGAATAGAAATGTGCGAATACAAATTAAACCAACACATCAGAGTTTTTTTCATCCCTTAACAATTAAACAAACCAAGCAAATCGTAAACATTAACAACAACAGAGCTCGTGTCCTGTTACCAAAACTGTGTAGGTTTCAGGGGTACTCAATTTGATAAACTCCATACACAACATTGAACACGGCTCTAAAATCATTGTATACATAATGGACTAACAATTAGTAGGAAAACAATTCAATGCAAATAATTCTCTAGCAATCAGTATCAAAAAGGTCAATTAGCATTTGACTTATAAATGAATTATATTTCCTTACAAGGTCATTGTATCGATCATAAAATTTACAAAATGGTTACTAAAGGATGTTTAAGGCACGGATTTGATGTTAATATTTTTTTTTTCAAATTCCCTGTATAATTTCATACATGTATCTTACATGTATATGTTGCTATAGAATTACATATACGAAAATATTATAAAAATCTTATTTTTTTCTAGAAGTTTTCAAAACTTCAAAATTCTAGACGCCTTTGATTGACACATCCTTACACCTTCATAATTTGTAACTTTATCCTTGATACTTAAAAAAGTATCAATTTTGTTATGTATTAATGAAAAAATATTAAAACTATAGTCAAGAAAATTCAGAGTAGAAATGTGTGAATACAAATTAAACCAATACATCAGGGTTTTTTTCATCCGTTAACAATTAAACAAACCCAGCAAAACGTAAACATTAACAAAAGCAGAGCTCGAGTCCTGTTTACTAACACTGTGTAGGTTTCAGGGGTGTACTCAATTTGATAAACTCCATACACAACATTGAACACGGGCTGACATTACTGAGGACTGAGTTTGCTTTCGCGTATTTCTTCTCTGAATTTTCTGGATTATAGTTTTAATATTTTCATTAATACATTACACATTTGCTACTTTTCTTCACAAAAATAAGATTTCTTTTAGATTTTCGTATGTAATGCTATAGCAACATATACGTCATGAAATCGTAAAGAAAATCTGAGAAAATATCAACATGAAATATGTTTCTACGCACCTTTAAAACGAGACATCTGATATTCCTATTTCTTCTATTTGTTTGTCATTAACGTGTAATTTATCTCCTAGGTCATTTCCGCCAATATCATTTAATTTACTCTACAACCTACCCGGTAAGTCATTTCTCTACAACCTTAGTTATTTTTCTACAACCTAGGTCATTTCACTCTACAACCTAGGTCATTTCTCTACAACCTAGGTCATTTCTCTACAACCTAGGTCATTTCACTCAAAACCCTATGTCATTTCATTCTACAACCTAAGTCATTTTACTCAAAACCCTAAGTAATTTCATTTTACAACCTAGGTCATTTAACTCAAAACCCTAAGTCATTTCAATCTACAACCAAGGTCATTTTACTCTACAACCCAGGTCATTTCACTCTACAACTTAGGTCATTTCTCTACAACCTTAGTTATTTCTCTACAACCTAGGTCATTTCACTCTACAACCTAGATCATTGCTATACAACCTAGGTCATTTCTCTACAACGTAGGTCAGTTCACTCAAAACCCTAAGTCATTTCATTCTACAACCTAAGCCATTTCACTCAAAACCCTAAGTCATTTCATTCTACAACCTAGGTCATTACATTCTACAACACAGGTCATTTCTCTACAACCTAGGTCATTTCACTCTACAACCTAGGTCATTTCATTCTACAATCTAGGTCATTTCACTCAAAACCCTAAGTCATTTCAATCTACAACCTAGGACATTTCACTCTACAACCTTGTTCATTTCACTCTACAACCTAGGTCATTACATTCTACAATCTAGGTCAATTCACTCTACAACCTAGGTCATTACATTCTACAACCTAGGTCAATTCTCTACAACCTAGGTCATTTCACTCTACAACCTTGGTCAATTAACTCTACAACATAGGCCATTTCTCTACAACCTATGTCATATAACTCTACAACCTAGGTCATTTCACTCTGCAACCTAGGGCATTTCATTCTACAACCTGGGTCATTAAATACATTAGTCGTTTCATTTACAACCTAAGTCAACCTAGGTCATTTCACTCCAAACAAGACATTTATAGATGGGAATTTATCGATTTTTATGTACCCGGATCGAAAGATCCGAGGCGTATATTGTTTTTCTCCTGTCTGTCTGTTTGTCTGCAAACTTTAACCTTTGCTATTACTTTTTAACCGTGAATGATAGAGACTTCGTATTAACATAAATACTCCATTAATTAAGCTCTTTCAAATGACATCGAGGTCAATGACCATATGATCTTGACAGTCACCTATATCCTGAATTTTTTTTTTACTGCAAACTTCGCAATAACTTTGAACCATAAAAGATAGAAACTTCATATTTGGTATGCGTACACTACTGATTAAGCTCTTTTAAAAAAAACACCATGGTCAGTGACCTTGTGACCTTAACTGTGATCTATACACTAAATATAGCTTTTTTGTCGGCAAACTTTAACTTTCGCTATTAACTTTTGAACGAAGAAAGATATAAAGACTTAATATTTGGTATTTATATACCACTGATAAAGCCCTTTCAAAATGAAACTAAGGTCCATTGTCTTTTAAACTTGACTGCGTCCTATATGCTAAAAATAGCCCTTTTGAACCTTCACCATTACTTTTGAACTATGAGTGATAGAGACTTCATATTTGTTATGCGTACTTTACTGATCAAGTTCCTTTAAATGACATCAAGATCAATGACCTTGTGACCTTGACTGTGACATAAAAGCTAAATATATGTTTTGATTTAACTTCGATGCCGCCGGGCGCATAGTGTTTATGAATATGAAGTCTCTTTCATTCATGGTTCAAAAGTTTTGGCGAATGGTTATTTGCAGATAAACAGACAAACAGACCGACAGACAGGACAAAAAAAATATACGCCTGGGATCTATCGATCCAGGTGCATAAAACTCCATCCATGTTCATATTAGTGCAAATGTTCTATGCTGAGAACTATAAGGATACTTGTTACCTTGGTAAACATATCTATTATAGCTTGGAACGAAGAGGTGATCTTGTAAAACGATAATCGTATTTTTATGCACCCGGATTGATAGATCCAGGGCATATATTGTTTTTGTCCTGTCTAGCTGTCTGTTTGTCTAGCTTTCTTTTTGTCTCTTTGTCTGCAGCTTTAACCGTCGCCATAACCTTTGTACCATGAAAGATAGATACTTCATATTTGGTATGTATTTTACTAATGACGCTCTTTCAAGTGACAACAAGGTCAATGACAATGTGAACTTGAAGCTGACCTGTATGCTAAAAATAACTTTTTCCCACAAACTTTATCCTTCGTCATAACTGTTGAATCATGAAAAATAGAGACTTCATATTTGGTTTGCATCCTCCACTAATCATGCTCTTTCCAATGATACCAATGTCAATAACCTTGTAGGTCAATGCCGGGCGCATAGTGTTTTACACACATCTTGTTTCCATTTTTTCCCCTATTATTACTTATATACACATTGTTCTCTTGTAAATTTCCACTTCTGTACAGTAGTTGATTGTTTTATTTAGCCCCGGTATATACTGATAAGCTGTAAAGCTTAAAGTAACAATAAAGAAAGAAGGAAGAAGCAATGTTCTACCTGCATTACTTTTCATTGCTATTAACAATACTGTGTAAATACTAAATTTTCTGAGTGTTGCCTTCAGTTTTATGATACTGGTAAAACGGCAACATGTTGTACATGCTCGGAACATATGTTTATGTGTGAATTTCCAGTTAAATTAGTTACCGATATAGTTCATTCAATTCTTAATTACATGAATTCATTTAGAACAAAAAAATAGTATTTATATATTTAAATCAGAACTGAAATTTTGAAAGAACTATATGCGGTTTGAACCTTAAAATTTTCAAATAGAAAATCAAAAAAATTAAACTGATCCCTATTTTAATTGAATAACGCAAAACTGTTGATCAGATCACAAAAATACTTTATTTCTTTGTTTGAATATGCTTTAAAAGTTTTGTGAACTTAACAACGGAATTCTTTTTTCTGCATCTGGTCACAATCAAATAAACAAAATAAAGATTTATTTTCAGCAACTAAAACCTAAGATATCCTGAATGGCTTTTGTTCTTTTGATATCATATTATAGTATATTATTAAAATCATTAATATTTGTTCTGACTTGACTGCATTTTAAACATTAATAACCGAATATACTCGCCTATAAGTCGGTATTCTTGGAGTTGAATTTTTGTCCTAAAAATCTATGATTGACGTAAAAGTTAAGAATTTTCTGGACGACAAAATATAGCTTTTACAAACGTTTCTGATGAATGTCGATCGCTGACAAAAGTTCGGACATATTACATTAATTAAAACTTTGATTTCTAAGATTAGGCAAAATACTTATGGCAGTACAATAGATTCTCGGATTTGCAAAACATGTAAAAGATTATTCCAATAGTGCATACTCTTGATACGAAAGTGTCCTCTACAATGACGTAAGAAGAAAAAAATCATTGACCCAGGGCACAGGCGTCTGAAGTTTTTATCGTAAAAAAAATCCGGAAAAAAAATTCTCTACCTCAACTAAAAAAAATGTTTTTTTCTTAAGTTGAGGGTGGGAAATTTTTTTTTATCGGATTTTTTTTCTTGTGCCCATGGGGATAAGTTATACTATAAACATTTTTCCAATTAAAATCCAACTGGAAATTATTCTTCTTATGTGTCTTCAGCTGAGGTCGTATCCATGGTACTTGATTAACTCAAAGATCGAACTGCATGATAATTTAATGCATGCCGCCATATTAAACAATCCTGTTCAAAACGTGGACTTTATCATTTCATATTTATAAACATATGGCATTCTTGACAAATTGAAAAATACCAATAAAGGGCACATGAAGGATATGATAACAAACCGCACCCAACATCAAAGTCCACAAAACAATACATTATAGGAGCAGAGCTAACACGGACATCCGAAACATCAGAGGTGGGACATGTGTAGCCTTACAAATTAAAGTTTTATAAAAAGAAAAATTATAATATTCAGTGTAAGGTGCTATTTTAGTCACTTATCATATTTTGTTCCCTAAAAATTCAAGTTTTTTAATCACACTGCATCTGGAGATAAAAATGCATAGTTTTAAAGACATAATTAAATTGAAATATATGGAAAAGGAAAAAAAGGAACAATATTCAAGCTCAAACTGCATTATCAATACGAATAAGAAGCAGAGCAAACAGGGACCTCTAATACATCAAAGGTGGGATAAGGTGCCATGGAGGAGAAGACATCCAATGCTGACCAGTCACAACCTCTTTGTACTTCATGTCATGATCCGGAAAAAAACAGGAAAAATTCGTCTACAATGCCTTATGTCCATAATGCTCTGACAATCAGTAAGAAAAACGGCAATTAATCTAACCCTGGATTATGAAAATAATATTGATCAGTAAATAAATGAAATGAACAAATATAGGTTTATTGCCTTGAATTCAAAATTACATTTATGAAACACATTTTTAACGAATAACCGACTAAAGACATTTTAGTCGATAGTCGGTATGATCGAACGATAGTCGAGTACTATTCGTTGACATCCCTAGTAAATATACTTTTGAAGAGTTTGTGAGCAGTATTTCAACCTACTATTTAACACAGAAAATTAGATGTGTTTGTTAATGTGAGCATGGAACATCTTATTTACTACTTATTCTTTCTATTTTTAACAAAAAAATTAAAAATAGATATTAGTTGACTCTCCAAAAGGCATTTGAAATCATGTTGTAAATTGACCTGAACAACATGTTTGTAGTGAAATGTAAACACGTAGTAGACCAGCATGCTTTGCGGCTCATTCATTCAACTGGATCATTGTTTTCTGTGAGCACCTCTGTGCGCAATAGCAACAATATCCATATAAGGTAGTTTCCTCGACCTGTTAAATGAAAACTAAATACCGATATTTCCCTTACATAGCATAGCTGCATTGAGCATTTTTATTTTCATAACTAATAATTTAAACTGTATTACATCGCTTGACGTTACTTTTAAAATATAATCAATGCGAAGCCTTATTATGGGGGGAAAATTGTCTCATTGTCTTCACTGAAATTAAAGAAGGTATGGTTTTAGCTTTATTGCGCCCTAAAAATGAAATGAAATCAAAAAGTTTTGAAACTGACTTAAATATTAATTAAATAAATGACTCTGAAAAATCAGGAAAGAATATGACACAAAGGTTAACAATTCTACAAATATGACGCCATGAATGTTAAGCATTTCTCTATTTACAACAGAAAAAGCCTCAAAATGGCACATTTCAAGGGTGATTTTCCTTTAGAAAACAGTGTCCACAGCCATCGCCCACGTTAATTTTTTGATATTTTGTGCAAAATTCAATAACAAATCACATATCTCAAGATCTTTGTGGGCGATGCCTGTGGACAATGTTTTCTGAAAGAAAATTCCATTGAAAATTTGTGTCTTCTGCAACTTTTTTTAGAAAATACGGGAAAATGCACATGTTTATTACGTCATAATTAGCATTTAAAAACAAATGTGAGAAAAATGACTTGTATGATTTTTCTGCATTGAATTTCAATTATTTAAAAAGCATGAGTTTTCAACTTTTAAAACAGTTTCATTTTTTAGGAAATCACAGGGCAAAATTTGTATGGAAACCATATCTTCTTTTTATAAGGAATAAAGCTTAATATACCCCCCGCTTGAAAAGTGGGAGGGTATATAGTAATCGGTATTTCCGTCCGTCCGTCTGTTACGCTTCGGGGTATCCATCCCTTATCCGCAACTCCTCTTATACCACTGAGTGAAATTTAATGAAACTTTCACCGAATCTTTATTATATATTGCCATTGTGCACCTCCTATTTTACTTTTTGATCCGACACATATTTTGGGTTTCCTGGCCACAACAAAACATGGACTTTTCCATTATAATCATATGGGAGGCGGGGGTATCATTTAGTTAGCTCATTGCTCACAGTACCTCTAGTTTCAACTTTTATTACACGATATAACAAAACTTGGGACAGTTTACGCATTTTATAAACCGCTGGTATATAAAGTTGATTAAAAAATAGATTTCTAAAATTCGTTTCAGTAGATGAAGTAATATTTCAAGCAGTTTGATTATAAGTCGGCTGAAATTTGGATAAACATTTAGCGAACAGTTAAGTCTTGTGATTCTCCAATCAAAATGTCTCAAGTTGTTATTTTCAAAATATAAGACAAAAGTTTGTTTGTATCATCTTCGTGTGATTCGTCTTGAGTGCAGAACGAAGCCAGAAATAAGTGAACTTTTGCACTTGTACGATAGTTGGGAAAGGAAGATAGATGTAGGTTTCACTACCGCATGCATTACATGTACATGAGGTCAATAATAGTTGAATGTACTCATGTTACATAAGGCATTAGGAGTGAACTCAGATTTTAAAAGATGACGTCAGAAGAAGCCATTATTATGATTTTCGAGAAACAATCGACTTATTTCACTTGTTACAGTTTAAATGATTCGAGTATTGCCAAGTCTTATTTTCTCTAATTATAATGTGCCATATAATTGGATTAACGGAATGTTCAATAAAAACTGAGTAGAAAAACATCCACAAGTAAAAATAATATTTATGGGCGAATAGAATTCAAGATGTCAAGTTACATCTTATTTTATTTTATAATGATAACACAAGTCAGAATATGTGCTTAAGCGTTCAAAACTGAAATCAGGTGTAAATACCCCAGACAAAAATGCCGCTGATAAAAAAAAAAGATCAATGTCGGAATATATAAAATGGTCAGGTAGGCTTAATTTAAAATCAGTCAAATTGAGTGATATTAAAAATCATAAATGCATTTTCTTTTATAAGTACACATGTATAATGCCTTTCTAACACTCTCTACAGAATAAAAACAGGAAAAAGCTATCTCTTTGACCTTTGTCGAACTCTGCTGTACTAAGACAAACAGTTTCGTGCATTAGTTGAGGAAGTTTTTCATCCTGTACATGTATTGAATACGGATATACTACAAGTTCACGGTTACGGATTTTGCTGTATTTACATCATTTGTTCTGTTGTCAACGGATGATTTTAATTCATGTGTCAGTTGTTCCATGATCACTCCAATGTTCAATGATTAATAAAAACCAGATTTATTTTTTATCTTTTAACTTAGTCAATATTATTTTTTTTCTTTTTTTTAGTGTTATAACTCTTTCACCTGTTCTTGTACGATAATTTTTTTATTTTTTTGTACACAATTACATCCAATCCACACTCAATATTTACTTTTATAGAATGTGAAAGTTGTTTGGAAGAAAAAGACAACAAAACAGGGGAAAGGTCAGCAAGAGAAAATAATTCTAAATCATACAAAAAGATAAAAGACCAATCAAAAAAGTTTAGGATATATATCTACATGTATTTGTAACTCTATTGCTTTCAATGTATCGCAAATATTTGTCTTTCGTATTCCTCATATCTAAAACTCTTTAACAACAAATATTTTTCAATTTTTCTGTGATCCTCTTTAATATAGATTCTGCGTTTATTTTTGCAACATTCTCAAATCAAAAAGCAAAATTAATTTGTTTTACATTTAGTATTAATAAGTATTAAAAGGTTTTGAAATCTATAAACATTCATATTTTCATATTTACCATATAGTATTTCTTGTCTATCAAAGCTACAATGAATATTAAACTTGTTTAAAATCCGTTCATCAATGGTGCACCAAAATCCTTTTACATGAAAACAGTCACACAATTAATATCAATTGTTTCTATGTCACTTATGCATAAACTACATGCTAGAGAATCCATCAGTTTTAGTCTAAGAAGATAAAAGTCAGTTGGAATGATTCTGTGTAATATTTGAAACTGTAGCCATTGAAGTTTAGATCCTTGTCTTGCTTTAAAGGGAAGGTCAAATCTTTTATCAAAGTCTGCTACACAAAGGAAAACACTGTTTTTTCCCCATTTTTAATTGAGTTATCTGTCTCTTTTCTTTTTACTTATAAATATATTATACATATATTTAAAATCTTCATCGTGTTTATAGATAAACATAGATACATCAAGATGGAAATTGATATATGTGGTCCAATAAACTTTAATTTTATTACAATTTATCTTTTTCAGTCTATCTAACACTGCTCTTTTAAGACTATTATAATCAACAACATTTGTATTCACTTTAAAGTAAATCAAAGAGTCGAGAAGTAAAAAAATTACCCTTATTGTTATAGAGGTCAGTAAGAAAAACAATACCTTACTTAAAACAGTTTTTTTCCAAATAAAAGACTTATCATTAATTCTTTTGATTTTTCCATATATGTTCACAAAGCACAAGCCTATCATTCTCTTGGTTTATCTTAATTATGTTTACATTTTAATATATTTGTCAGAAAAAGTCCCAAAGTAAGTAGTTTTCAAGCAAATTGATGAAACAAGAATATCAGCAGTTTCGTAAGTTCTATGGTCGTTACAATGACCTTGTCAGCAAATTTATCATTGAGTCAAATGCTGACTGACGTTTTTCATACTAATTGCTAGTCCATTACTTATACACTGAATTGACAACGAATTTTTTCCTTTATTTCTTGATCATGACAGGAAGCACATGGCGGGTGTGACCGGTGAGCAGTGGATGCTTACTCCTTCATGGCACCTGATCCCACTTCTGATGTTTCGCAGGTCCATGTTTGCTCTGCTTTTATTTTGTATTGTTTTATGGATTTTGAGATTAAATACTGTTCGTTATCTCCATATCTTTAATGTGTATACAATGTATAAAAACTCAAAATCATAGATGTCTTATGCAAAAAGAAAATATTCAATAAGTAAACATCAGCAATTGACCAGCGAGCTGTTCTTGTGACATTTTTTATCAAGTACGAATGTAATATTTGTTTTAATATTTGGTATACAAAGATTGATTTTAGCATGATTATAAAATACATTTGCATATAATCTGAACATATCTGAGAAATAAAAGCGCATGCAAAATGAATGCATAAGAAGGATATTTAGATAACAAACAGCATTTAATATCCAAATAAGAATAATAAAACCGAGCCAGTGTATGATATTTTTATCATCCCTCGTTTGAACAAACATAAATACATTTTTTGACATTTTTTAATTGCTCAAGAAAAGAACAGAACGTTTCAACTCTTGTTATCAAGTACTTCTCTGTTTAAAATCTGCAACATATATCGAGAAAGGTCTACTAACCATCCTTTGTTGTTAAATGTTATTTTAAAAGGTGGAGAGTTGCTCCAATATTTGCAAATTCGAGGTGTATAAATATCACTTATGTACTAGAGGCACAGCGTAAAATTAATATTGAGGTGTATAAATATCACTTATGTACTAGAGGCACAGCGTGAAATTCAAAATAAAATATCAATTAAAATCTGGCTCGAAATTATGTAAAATAGTTCTCATTTTACAGGAAACTTTGTTGTTTCAAAGTTAACTGTGGCAGAAGACTTAAGCGAAGGGCTAATAGTCTCAGTCTACTTGGTACCGAATTTGCTAAGGAACCACAAGAATAAATTGATAAAAACACACATCCCCAAGGAATCAGTAGTTTGATAAACAAAACAATTCATTATTGATTATTTTATTTATTTATTTATTAACTCTCAATATGATTGATAAATTCAAAGTTCAAAATAATTAATCACTAAAACAGAGTGTAAAACACAAAATAGGATATTTCCAAAACATCAGTAGATCTCTTTCAAACACATTCATACTTATGAATAAATACATATTATCTCCAGATCGTAAAGTCAAAATAACAGGAATAACCATTTTTTAAGTACGAGGGCCGTTCAAAAATTACGCGGACTTGTTGCACAGAAGAAATATTTGACGACATAATCGGGCAAAATTTCACAAATAATATGAAAGAATCTTTACTTATACGGTCTTCAAAATTTCATATCAAAATGTTGTAAATTGGTATTAATTTTGAGTGATTTTTCAGGACATACCATTAAGTCACGGCGCAGCAAAATCTTCGACGTCACAAGCATTATAAAATATATGTCATTGAACTTTCATTTTCTCAACATTTTCCATTGAGTACCTGTATAGTTTGAGTTACCTTATCTACTCAACATCAAATTACCATTTCTGGTCAAGCTTAAAATCTATTAACAAGTAAAGAATATTCTTTTTTTGTTTTTAAACCAAAAACTACTTATGAGATATAGTGTGATATTGGTGACTCTCAATCACGTTCTTTACAGTCCGGATAAAGTTAACTTTTCGTGTATAATCTTCTTCCCGTCCTCCCGTATAGCCTTTTTACAGAGGCCTAACTGTCTAAAATTTCAATTTGCTATTTGTGGGCGAATGTCACGAGTAGCCTAGTTTACTACATATTTTATTATGCATATTTTGTATCTATGTTGCCGATATCTCCAGCATTACACATATTTTAACAAAAGTGTGGTGCGCCGTCAATTCAGGAGACGTCATTTTCACAGTCGTTTTCACGGGAATCGCATCAGAGAAAAATCCCTATATTTCTCGTAGTACTTCAAATATAACGTCCGAAATCTAAATACATAATAATAGAACAATTTAAAGGTACATTTGAGAAAATTGTTGAAAAATATCGCGAATTTTAGAAAATCAATGAGTTAAATTTTTAATCCGCATGCTTTTGCTTCAATTTTTTTGTCGTGCGCCGTACCTCTCCATTAACGATATCAACATACCGATAATTTTAGTAGAATTTTTTTACAATACAGAAATTTTGCCCAAAATTTATTGGAATCTTTAAGATACATATTTCTGTGAAATTTTATAACTATATGACGTCTGTAAGAGTAAATAATAGCACAGTCCTCTTCTAAAAATATGTTTATAAGGTAAATTTTACACCTGTTAATTAAATGACAGGGGAAGTTCTGGTAAGTCATGCAAGCACGTTTGTATTAGAAATAACAGGCATGAAGATTGAAATATTCAAACACTTTTGAATTAAGAAAAAAATAAGCGTCCTAAAATATAATTTGGTTAATTTTACAACATAACAAAGACACATGATTAGTAAGGTTACTTTTACGATATTTTGACTGGCAGTGCCATTTCACTTTCAGTGACCTGGTTATCTGTAGAACCAGTAAAACATTATTTGTCTCTATTTCATTTATGTCTTCAGCAAGGAGCTGGAAGAGAACTGATTATTTAATCCAAGCAATGATCCGTCATTAGAGCAGATTAACAGTTTAACCTTAGGAAATGAATAACAGTATATAGAGTTTCGTTTGATATTCAAAAGCATCTATTTATCTAACTGATGACGACCATCTTACTGTGACTCTAATATTTTGATTATAGCCGAACTGTGTGCACTGCTTTTTTAATGAGATGATAGAGAATTTACCTGTAGATGGGACTGCATATTTAACGGTCACTTGAGAACCCTGATTTTAGCTGGAGTAGATTTATTTGGTAGCACTATACTTCTACATTTAGTATCACCAAAGCATTTGTAAATTATTAGATTGGTTATAGAGGTTGTAGTACTACATGTTCTAAGATCATATGTTCATGAAAGAGCAAATGATGTAAATAAAGAAAGATCCGTATTACTTGTGAAGTATATCCGTATTTAAGTACATCTACAGTATATAAACATCCTTGGGGAAAGTTAGAAAGTGTATTCCTTAGTACTGCAGAGTTTGACACAAGTTGTAGACATAGTTTACCGGTTTGTAAAATGAATTGGACACTTAGGGCGTTGGTTTTATGGGCTTTTTTATTTGATTATATGATTGAAGCCTGTAGCCCTTGTACCTGTAAACAGTCGGTGCAATGCTCTGGACAATTCGCAGATTGCAGGCAAAAAAGTTTAGCAGAAGTACCATCCACCCTCCCCAACGACACATGTTTTTTGTAAGTACATTGTGATTAAGTATACAATTTATTTCTAATTTGATGTAAATCATAAAAAAAAGTTTCATCTGTGATTACGATTTTCATTAAGGCAACATAAGCTGTTTTGATAAAACATGATCTTGCATGAAAAAAGAAAGATATAAAATAAACCGTTGAAGTAGTTTAAAAGTTCATTTATCAATGCCAACGTTTTGTTTTAGTTCTTTGCCAACTTGACTTCTAGAATTTAAAAAAAACAATAAATGATAAACAAAACATTTAATTGTAGATCCATTGCTTTTTTTTACCTTTCACATCTACCTATCACATCGTTATTATAATCACTTTGTCTGTTAAATAACTTTTTTTTACAAATATGAATTGCTCTACCAAAATGAATTGCTCAGTAGAGAGAAGGAGAGAGAGAGAGAGTCTGTCCAAACTTTAATCATCACGACTAAGCATAAGTTAATATGCTGTATGAGATGCAGTGAAAGTTTGTTCACTCCATTTTTAATGGAGTTTATTATATACTTTTTGTTATACATATTTCAATTAAAAGATATTAGGTTCTTAAATACGTACAACACACTGGGGGAGATAACTCTTGCGATTTCAATGGAACGTTTGAAGTGACGTCAAAGTGACGTCAAAGAACAAAGTACGTTATTGGTTGATTTTCGCCGTCAGTTCCGACGTTCACTTTGCTAGACGACGTCAATAACGTACATGTCTCTCTTTCGTCATACAAAGCTCCTATATATATTAAAACGACGTGCGATTGTCTGTAAAATAGAAATAAATCCATTCAAAGATATTTTAAGAATTTCATTTGCAATTATGTTTACATTTTATCATTTGGGCTATGGCAGAGATTAGGAATGACAGTATTTTACATAAATATATAATGCTTAGCAAATCATCCGACTGCCTGCAAAGGACACAAAACAACTACCCCTGATTTTGACATTTTCCAGGAGTTCGAGCCACCTCAAATATCTTATTAAATACACCGTTAAATACCTATATGTGAACATCCTGTATATTTTTCAAAATTTGAGCTTATGGAAAGTGGTGAATAATAAATTATGGTAGCTATAAAACTTGAAATTAATCTAAACCTTTCATAGAGATATTTGTTTCAGAGATAATGCAAAAACAAAAAAAAACAAACAAACAACAACAAAAACAGAATTTCAGGAACTGTCGACTGTCGACAGGAAAAGTCCGATTGTATCTTTTAAATATTTATCGAAATAATTATAAAATGGAAACGACGGATGGACCGTCTTGACGATGTTGCACATGTTGTTGATGAATCCTTGTACTCTAACCAGTATTTGATTTAGCGACACTAAACAGAATTTACCCGTGGCAGATAAGTTAAATTCATTTTTTTTAATTATAATACTAAGTATATTTGTAAAGTTTTCCGTATAATAACTTTTTTTTTTTAAATTCAAAAACAAATTAATACTATGCACACGATGCCGGAAAGTCAATCTTGCACACACATAAATTAGATAAATTATTTGCATGAAATAAAACTTTCAGCCAATTAATGGACACACAGTGGGAATAAACGCAAATTCTATATTGTTAGCGGGCCCGTGGTACTCCCTCCCCCCTCCCATTTTTTTTTTCGACACTAGCTTTCTGCTGTAAATTGGTTTACAATGTAGTATGGATTTTTTTTTAATCCAAAACCCGTTCCTCATGATCTTCCTTTTTGTGTTGCATTACGACCACCCACCCTCCTTTCCAACGTTTAACACGCAATTGAAATCTGTCTTTTTGAAAAATGTCAGCTGTATTACACAGGCGGCGCACTGCACAACGCTCAAATGTTTCGAACCTGAGGACACCCCTTTAGAAACACATGATAAATAAATATCCACATAATATAAAAACACTGGTTTCGTGTCTATTCCTTTTTTAACCTTGGGAATGAAAATGGACACAGAGCCCATCTTTTGCGACTGTACATGGTTTTTACGGTCTTCGGTATATTTAAAGGGCAGAAGCGATTTTTCCCTAGATATTAGAAAAATAAAGCCCGGTGGAAACTATGGGGAATAATTTGTCAAACTGACACTGTCACTGTGCATTTCTATTTGTGAGCAAAGACGAAAAATAATCTTAGAAATGGGGATATTAAATCATTAGAGAGCTTCACTTACTCAAATACTGCTTACGTGTACGTGTAAAAACTTTATGCGTTTATTTAATACTTAATCATTTTTTTAATATTAAGATATTTCATAGATCTTTTTAAAATTCAAATGATGAATCAAAGAATTTAGTTCTGTTAATTAGGGCATTCCCCACAGACACTTGTTTCGTATATAGAGCATCCCTTCCTTTCTCTTTCCACGAGTTACCTAGATCAGTTTCAGACACCCTCCGCTTCAATAAGGTCGAATTTTTTTATCAATCATTGTTCTTCTTTAAAAATGGCCGATCAAAGTTTTACATAGGAATATATAGGAAAAATCTTTAAAAATCTTCTTCTCAATAATCACTTGGCCAGGAAAGATGAAACTCATTTGGGATCATCCTCAGGTAGTGTAGATTCAGGTTTGTTCAAATCATGACCACTGGTGGTACGGTGGGGCCAAAATGGCCGATCAAATTTTTACATAGGAATATATAGGAAAAATCTTTAAAAATCTTCTTCACAAGTACCACTGGGCCAGGAAAAATTAAACTCATGTGGAATCATCTTCAGGTAGTGTAGATTCAAGTTTGTTCAAATCATGACCCCCGGGGGTAGGGTGGGGCCAAAATGGCCGATCAAAGTTTTACATAGTAATATATAGGGAAACCTTTTAAAATCTTCTTTTAAAGTACTCCAAAGCCAGGTTTCGTTATATTTATAGGGAATCTTCCTCAGGTAGTGAAGATTTGAGTTTGTTCAAATTATGACCCCCTGGGGTGTAAAATTCAAGCGCCCCTCCCCCCCCCCCAGTTTACTTTCAGTTCTGATCTGATCTGTGTTTTTTCCTAGCCAATTGCTCAGGTGAGTGATGTGGCCCCTGGGCCTCTTGTTTTGTTTTCATTTCCGACATTTTTCAAATACATATGTAGTACTTTTAGTAAAAGATCTGAAGACTTTACTTATGAAAAATTTAAAGAAAAGAAATCATAAATAAATCACTGAAATCCAATGTCTGGGTTTTGTAAATCTATCAATGACTTTGACATGAGTGTACTGAGGTAACTGACATTAATTTAGAGCACATCATATGTAGTGAAAAAGTTTATGCTCATTGAACTCTTTTTACCTAGACTTAGTGCTACATGTATGCATATATGTGTAAATGGTTTTTTTTTCAATATTTTGTAATAAATACTTTTAAAATTCCATTTTTACTTACTAAAATAACAATTGCCGCACAGGTAAATTCCGGAATTAAAAAAAAATATATGTCGGAAATGAAAATACAAAATGTCGGAAATGAAATAAAAAAATGTTTGAAATGCTATGCATATTTCCGGAAATGAAATGCAGCGGGGGGAGGGGGAGGGGTGGGTGGTAAGGGGGTGTAGAAGCCAATTTTTTAAAATGCAGATTTCCTTCAGTACCAATTTCTTTTACCTACGTATACAATACTGCATTTTCTTATATAACAAACACCTCCCCCCCCTCCCGTTGCTACGTGACTGATGTATTCCTCAAATATTACCTCAAGGAATAGCCTAGAGGAAATCTCATTTTGTGGGAAAGGGGGTGGTTTTAACAAGGATTTTCCTTATTCAATTTTCTTCAGATTCATGGCTTTTTTACCTTCTTACAAGGAATTCGTCTTTCATAAGGGAATGGGGTGTTTTCCAATGTTATTTTTTTTTTATTTTGGAAAGATTCTTTATAATGTTGAAAATGCAACCGGAGGGGGGGGGGGGACTCCGAGCCCCCTCAAGATTCAAGCATTGTGATGAGGCGGGTCTGAGGTAAACGTATAATTACGTGTATGAAGTTGATCACTGGTATATTTTAAACTCTAGGCATTTGAACAAAATCGGTATTCAAGAAAATCTTACATAAATTAGGATAAACTTGTGTGCACAGTGCTCATATTGTCAACAAAACTACCTCTACATGACGAAAATTTCAACTTTCCGCTATATTTTTTTCAGTAAGCCTATTGCCGACTACAAATCATTACCGCTACATATGTCCCGGCCAGCATTGCCGCTGTAAATAAGTTCTAGTCATAATGTTTCGTTATAATGATAATTAAGTTTTTTGGAGCTTTTAATTGCCGTTCTATAATATGTCCTGTTTCGTAGATCAAACAAACCTTCGACATCGAAAAAAAATTGTCATACGAGCTTCTTAAATAACGTGAATTTATTGATTAAGTAGACATATTTATCTTGTTTATTTTTTGTTTGTATTAGTTGTAATTAATGACTGTTGGGTATTCTCGAGTATGAATTATGCAAAGTACAGTGGGAAATAAGGTTCGCAAATTCGGAAACGTGGAACGATTCAAGACACATTACGGTATGACCCCCTGCCCCCCCTCCCAAAAACAAGAGGCCCATGGGCCACATCGCTAACCTGAGTAACTTGGGTGATGCAGATCTTTACCAGATTCCCCCTCTTGTTATACCTATCATGCCCAACAACCCCCTTCCCTTTTTATTTTATAACTTTAGAATCTACACTACCGAAGGATGCTTCCACATAAGTTTCAGCTTTCCTGGCCCAGTGGTTCTTGAGAAGAAGATTTTTAAAGATTTGTTCTAAATATTTCTATGTAAAACTTGGATTACCTATTGTGGCCCCGCCCTACCCCCGGGGGTCATGATTTTAACAATTTAATATCTACACTACCCAAGGATACTTTCACATAAGTTTCAGATTTCCTGGCCCAGTGGTTCTTGAGAAGAAGATTTTTAAAGATTTGTTCTGTATAGATTTATGTAAAACTTGGATTCCCTATTGTGGCCTCGCCCTATCCCCTGGGTCATGATTTTAACAATTTAATATCTACACTACCCAAGGATGCTCCCACATAAGTTTCAGCTTTCCTGGCCCAGTGGTTTTTGAGAAGAAGATTTTTGAAGATTTGTTCTATATATTTCTATGTAAAACTTGGATTCCCTATTTTGGCCCCGCCCTACCCCCGGGGGTCATGATTTTAACAATTTAATATCTACACTACCCAAGGATGCTACCACATAAGTTTTAGCTTTCCTGGCCCAGTGGTTCTTGTGAAGAAGATTTTTAAAGATTTGTTCTGTATATTTCTATGTAAAACTTGGATTCCCTATTGTGGCCCCGCCCTATCCCCTGGTGTCATGATTTTAACAATTTAATATCTACACTACCGAAGGATGCTTCCACATAAGTTTCAGCTTTCCTGGCCCAGTGGTTCTTGAGAAGAAGATTTTTAAAGATTTGTTCTAAATATTTCTATGTAAAACTTGGATTCCCTATTGTGGCCCCACCCTAACCCCTGGGGTCATGATTTTAACAATTTAATATGTACACTACCCAAGGATGATTCCACATAAGTTTCAGCTTTCCTGGCCCAGTGGTTCTTGAGAAGAAGATTTTTTAGTGACCCCATCCTATTTTTGTCTTTTATTGATTATCTCCCCTTGTAAGGGGACTTGGCCCTTCATTTTTACAATTTAAACCAAGTCTGGTTAAAATTGGCCCATTGGTTCTTGAGAAGAAGTCGAAAATGTGAAAAGTTTACAGACGAACGGACGGACAGACGGACGGACGACGGACAAAATGTGATCAGAAAAGCTCACTTGAGCCTTCGGCTCAGGTGAGCTAAAAAACCATCAGGACTACCATCACGTACTAGTACATGTAGCTGGTGATAGCTATATACTTGTAAAGTCTTACTACTTTTGAATAAGAGCATATCTTAAAAGATTATTTAAAATACATATGTATGATTTATCCTTTATCACGTCACCATCAATTGCACATATATTGAGGAAGGATTAACGCTATATACTCGTATGTACATTCTGAACCTTGCAATCAATGAAATTCCCGACACTAGAATGATTCATTCTTAATTTAAATGGATTTTATAAACTTGAAAGATAATTATAAACAAATGTGGATTTTATCTTGTATGATTTTGTTTGTGTTCACATGTTAAAACAGCTGTTGATGTTATTCGTTTCCTACGTAAATACTGTGTAAAACCAACGTAAAGTAATGAATGCTAATGTTTCATAATTTCCATTTCCGGACTTACATTTTTATAAAAAAATGAATACTGTTCCCACTCATTAACCGACACGAAATTAATACTGGACGGAGATTTTTAACCAATAATTTTATACAGAAAAAATAAAAGTGGTTAATGCTTGGGAACATATTCAATTTCATCAACATTTACTGATTTTTCATAAAAAATGAACGGATTTCACAGAGCAACCGCTGTTTGGTGAGGTATTATGACGTCACTGTAACATATTACGTCATTTTTATGTAAGTTGAGTTTAGATTTGATCTTATTGTAAATGAAACATAAGGGACTTGCATAAATAATGGTAGTTTAAAAATAGTAAAATTTCTCGGCCGCATAGAGCCAATAACGTACTTTGTTCTTTAACGTCAGAAATAAAGCGTCAAAACGACGAGTAAAGCGATCCCGATGTATATCAATCGAAAAGAAATTGGGATATGGAGCTTGGCTGTGATTGGGCGTACCATACTCAATCAATGAATATTTTTTAATTAACCCGATTAAACTTCGTAAAAAGCAAGACATAAAATACCATCCCTTAATGCTTATTTCATTTCATAATTGTATTTTTGATCAAAGCGCAGCATATTTTTTTATTCAGAAAATTTTATTTTACATTGCCGAAATTCTCATTATGTACAATTGGCTATATAACATTCCGATTAATGGTCTTCATTACAATTTGTGCATTTACGATATAAATATTGTTTTTTCTTCTTTAATTAAATAAAACAACAATAAATTAATAAACAAAAAACTTTTTACACTGTAAAATCGAGGTTGTTCACAAACCCTTACTGATCAAAGAGGAACAACTCTGAAAATGTAGGAGATGTTTATTTTCCTACCTTTATTCATGGTTTTCCATAGAATCAATCTATACACAGCAAGACCTAATAAATCCGAGAATTGAATACTATAGACCTCATATACACAATGTAAGTATACAATTGAAAAGGATTGAACACTTGTACTGAAATTATCAGCATTTATGAATATCTTACTGCAGCAAAGCGTTTGACTTTCTGTCAACAATGTCGGTTCGCATTTCCTCGAATCAAAACAAAACGTGGCCTATAAGATTTTTAAACATATAAATGTGCGATTTAATATAAATTGAAATAGATGAAGAGTTTAATGTTTGATATTTTGAAGTTAATGAGGACGAATACGGAATTTTCATTTTAACTTTAGAAGCGACGACATTCTGATTGAAAGAATGCGTACAATATGATGAGGGGTGTACCAGGCCTACATCTATGGAAATGTCGATGTCTCCCCACGGCCACATACTGTCTCGATTGAAATAATGACATGAAAGAAACTACAATTATTCCATTTATATCACAGGAGAGTTGAACATATACCATTTTTTTAAATAAATAAAATAAAAAATCAACATATTCAAGTTCAACAAAACTTGAATTCGTATTCAGGTTTCATGTGATATGGATTGAATAACGCATACATATATGGACTACACACTAAAATCCTTCAGTAATTTTTTCCTGATACATATAAAAATAGTAGTCAATATTTATTCTGCATTCATGAATTTAAAAACTAATGCATAACTCCTGGATTCAAATGTCTAAATACTAGTATATTTGCACTGTAAACAATGTTTCGTCAAACGCTAATGGTCTGCGACGCAAAAAATGAAGGGGTGGGGTTGATAGGGGTACTTAAAAATTGCCCAATAATCTACATTTAAATACGCTTTAAATATGAGAACTTTTAAATTTGTAAGTTAATATATTTTTGAAGCAAAAGCAATATTCCAATTTAATTTTTTTTAATGTGTATTTGTCGATTCATATAACAAAGTGATCGACCCCCGTCTGAAAACCGTGCGGGAACGTGATTTATTGAGAAAGGGGGAGGGGGTAATTTTCCGCTATTAAATCAAAACTGGTCGTACAAAAATTATATAAAAATTTATGAAGATTATTTTTACTACCAGCTACCTAAAGAAAGTTTTTTACAAAAATTAAACGACAGGTTTTTTCACAAAAAAAAATTTTGAATTTGAAAAATACACAATTTTCAAGACTCAGATAATTCATAGTTTTTTAGTTTAAGGTCTTTAAAAATTGTTTTGATGATTTGTATATCAAAAAGATGACTATGTTTTTGTGTTAAATGGCTAAAGGAATAAGTCAATGAAATTTGACATTTATATATAACCTGGCTTTTTTGAAAATCAAGGTTTAAGTAGTTCATTGATTAAAAAAAATCTCTCCTTGTAAACAACTAAAGGGGGGTAACTTTAGGAAGTTCCTGTCCAAAAACCACTCTAACGATTTTGTCCAAAATGTGCATACATGCTGTAGATATAGTCATGTACTAAATATTTAAGAAATAAGGTATCATTTTTAAACATCTATCGGGATATAAATACGGGTCGGTCACAAGATTAAATTCCATAAAGCCCGAAGGGCTTTATGATGAATTTAATCTCGTACCGACCCGTATTTATAGCCCGATAGATGTTTTAAAATGATACCTTATTACTTATATTTACATTTGTGACTTATTTATACTTTTTATTTTGCCTGATTGTGACTTTTAACGTGTGAAATGCATTGTTTTTCAAACCCAACGGCATGTATGTAATCCACTGAACGCGCGTCGACCCTTTATGACGTCACTGAGAAATAACGTCGAACTTTCATCCATACGCACATCTATGACCTCTTGACCCCATACCTGTATTTATACAGTTATGGATACGCATTGCTTTCAATAGTGTTATATAAAGGAAAACATTTGCAAATGTAAATATATAAAAATAACGAAAATTAAACGACAGGAATTTTTTTTAGGGTAGGTGTGTTGTACATCCTAAATTTCCTGGCATATGCAGATATTCGAACTGGTAAAGTAATTATATTGCCAGATATGGATAAGTTTACGGCGTTTGACAGTTTTTTTTGTTACATTCATCAAGTGCATGGGAACATGCTCATGAAAGTCTCTGAACCGGGAGTATGTTCCATTCCAATTTTATCTCATATTTTAAATGTGACGCGCCAAGCAAAAACCTCCCTTATCTTTATTATGACGTAACGTCAGAAGACGCGTCTAAAGTCAGCAAGGTAAATTCGACGTAAAAAAGTCTCCTTTGAGAGAAACTCTCGATCCCGGTAGAACAAGGGGTTGTTGTTATATTTATATGCTAAGACAGATTCTTTGGTGTAATTTGATGTAGTTTATTCATTAAGAACTTAATCTCCGTCAAGTGTCTGTGTGATCTTTCCTTTTCACAATTAAGTGTGTATTTTTTAAAGATTTCCAGTGTTGCCTGGAAAATTCCCGTAAGGCCGTTTTAAAATGAGGTTTGTTTGCCCTCTCCCTATTAGTGTTAAAAAATTGCATCGGTAGGTAATTCGAATTTTTTTTGTCGGACATTTTCGGTGTTGAAAAAGATTGAAGGCATTTCTGAAATAAAAAAAATAAAGTTGTTGATAGGATGAGAAATAATTACGGAATGAATAATTTGGAAGTCTTAAAAAGATTTTGGTCGATTCATTTTAAAAGGTCAAACAAACAAGTTTTTAAAGATAGTTTTTATTAAATTTAATGTTCAGCTGTTTCATCGTGATGCAATGCAAGAAATATTTAACAGGAGCATTAAATTAAGCTATTTTTTTTTCAAATAGCGATGCAATGAAAATTGACCTGAATAACTTCTCTTTCATTTATAAGGAATGAATTAAATAGCTACCCAATTTATACGGTATAAACTGAATTGGGACAGTTAACGCTGCCCTTTATATAAATAAAACGTGAACTATTATTGATAAATAGTTAAGTTTAATTTAAAAAAAAAACATTCTCTATAGACACGACACAGATTATTTGACTTGGACACTTCTTCCGGAATTAGTTTTAGCTGTTGATTTCAAATTAATATTTTGAAGAAAGACCTGTTGAGCTTTTCAATTCATTTTATTGTTGGACACCTCATGTTGTACAAAAAATGCAGACCCCCCTTTTCTCCTGTGTCACGTGTCTGATCTATTTCTTTGGATACTTCTTGAAATATTTGTCTTGAATATACGGATGCTCGCATACATTGTAAGTTACAGTCCCACTATCTAAGATTTTATGATTTAGAAATAAACAGATTGAGCATATGTTTATCGACCTTTTCATAATATGTTAGATGAAGTTAAATACAATACACCGAATGTAAAAATCGCAAACATGATACATCGCTTAAAATGTTATGATTAATAGAAATTGTTACAAATTCATACGAATCGTTTGAACCATAGGCGTAGCCACAGGGGGGCAGCGGGGCAGCGGGGACATAAGCCCCCCCCCCCCCCCCCC
>PRKT01000334.1:396530-424819 GCA_003671525.1 Saccostrea glomerata
TTAAGTTTGTGACTACGCCTCTGGTTTGAACACTTTTAAAACATTCCAACTTATAATTATTTTGTGCATGGTTTATCGACATGTCCTAAAGAAGATTCTGGAGTTCTGGATTCCTGAAAACAATATATTTCGATCATTTATAAAATCGCTAAATCAGGCTGTTGCATGTACATGTAGTAACGTTTCCGGTGCTCATTCAGCCCTCTTAACTTAAAACATCAATGCAGTATGAAAGTATACATTAAACGTTTTAGAGATTAAAGACTTTCTTTTAATGATATTATTTTAACCGTTAGCATTAAGGATTTTTTAATCTGTAATAAATATTTCCCCGACAAAGACTTTACTACAAACATTTCATGATTTAACATCTACCTTGGAAAATAATAATCTTGTTTTCTTCTGTTGAATCGCAATTAGATGAATATGTACAAATTTTATGCGTTTCAAATTATGAAAATTTGCTACCAATTACACGTAATTTATTAAATGTATACATGTAAAAACAACATAACAATGTCAATATTTTTTCCTGCAAAAGTTGTATTGAACATGTGTACATGTACATGTATTGGCAGTTTAATGCAAAATTAGTGCGGTAAAAATCTGCACAAAATATGTTTATCCGTGGTAATATGCCTATATTTGTTCAAGATATATGAAAGTTGGAGGATATAAATATCTGAATATAGCTTACTTAAGTCAATGATCAAAACACTCTATATTCTAAGATAAAGAATTTATCGAACATAAAAAATACATGTTGGTCGGCTTAAATATTGCGTGCTTGATCAACTAACCCATTCATACAGCTTCTCGTGTATAAAAAAATGTATATAAATTACAACAATTAGTTATTTGAAAAAATAACAGAAGTTACAGCTTAAGATTGTACATGTGTGCTTTGTTCTTGTTTAATTAATTCAGGTAATCCTAGCCCTAGCACTAGCCCCCCCCCCCCCCCCCCCGAATTAGGATTTTCGAGTTTGGGGCAGCTAGCATTTAATATGAATATAATAAATCATAATGTGTGCATGTATTTTCTCAGGAAGGTAATAGTGAAGCTTAGTATATGCCTAACTAAAAATGAAGTTGTGGAGTGTATGTGTGTGTGATCACTTGTGGGATTCATATGTATTCTGGTATTGTGGTTTGTTATTCGGCTTATATACAATGACCGGTTCAAAATTAATTCATGATTAACTTCATACATATAAATTGCGGATTTTTTTTTTCATTTAACAAGATTTAAAAATACATTATAGAGTGGGGACGGACGTGTTACATTCTGATTCACTGAAAAGTATGCAGACGCATTTAGTTACGAAAATAATTCTAAATATATAAATATATTTATTTTTAATAATTTAAACATAAATATAAAATAAAAAACGGAAGGCCGGGAAAAATGAATCAAATGTTACAAAAATACCAAGAAATAATGATTGAACTCTTTAAAATTTGATGCACCTAATCTTTATTGATTTGATTTAAACACGCATTTATTGAATTATACAAACGGATCGGAAACAAGTTTGACAACTTTCAAGTTCTTCTTGTGAAACTAAAGACTCATTTCATAACGACACTTGAAGAAAAAAAGGATCAAACTCTACTAAAGAAACAAGTACAATTTATCCTTGGGTGGGGAATATCTTTTCAATGAGCCAAAAAGTCTTCAGTATTAAAACATTCGAAACTAAAACATGTAAAAAGTTAACTTGTGGGACAAGAATTGTTATTTTTCCTTTTCCTTAGATAGAAAAAAACCTGTCAAACTCTTTAAAATTTCAGGTATTTAAAACGTACATGAACTATGACAATACTTTTTATTTATTCTGTGTATTGTATAGACTTTTAATGCCCGGGGGTTCGGGGGGAGGGGGTAATGGCTGTCTCGAACTTTTAAAAAAATAAATACTTTGATAGAGTAACAGTGACAATTAAGTGCATCTGCTTAATTGGGATTGAACCCGAGGTCTCTGTGCTTTACCGAATAAGCTTAAGGGTTAACCCACTAGCCCAAGCTAGTAGGAAGTCTTACGTGTGTCTTTTGTACTACCACAATAGTATTTTTTTATCCAAATGTTGCTTTCTTTTACTATTGCAGTGATGTAGATTTCTGCCATTTTACTGCATTAAAAAGCCATAAATTGAAAACTCTCCCAGAGGAAGAGAAGATTTGTGATGTTGTCTTGAGTTTTTTTTCCCTTGACGATCATTTCGACTCCCCCACCTCCACCCGTCTTTCGTTTGTCAATTACTCAAAGATATACTTTAGAATGTTTATTTTCTATTATTACGATGAAAAATCTTTATTATTGATACTTTAAGGGAATCAAATCAAAAGTTGGATAATCTAAATATCATCAAATTATTATATAGCTTTACGTCATTTACGATTTTACGTTATGAAAATTCATGCAGTTACACACGCGTACACTGCACGTCATATAAATATTCCGTCTTTGTCCTGCGATATTTTATACATTTATACACAGAAATATATGTCATGTTACACACCAAATGAAAGAGTAAGAAAAACTCTACAAGAATCAATAAAAAACTGAAAATGTCAAAATTCTTCGTTAAGGGAGGTTTTTGCTTGGTGCGTCACAAATGCTCTTGGCCTGTGATCTTACGTATGAACAATTTTTAAAACGAGATAAATTATTTACAAGCAAGTGATGAAAATAAAATATCAGCCGTCTCGTTTAAAGTCATATTTTTGTAAGTTCTGTGGTCGGAACAATGTCATTGTCAACAAATAAAATTTTCATAGAGTCAAATGCTCACTGACGTTTTTCATGCCCTGAATTTCAATGAATTGACGACTGATTTTTCCAATATTTCCTGATCATGACAAGGAGAACATAGCGGATGTTACCGGTCAGCAGGGGATGCTCACTCCTCCATGGCACCTGATCCTACCTCTGATTTTTCGAATGTCCGTGTCTGCTCTGCTCCTGTTTTGTATGTTTTATGGACTTTGAGAGGATATGGAGATAACTTCCGAAACATTAAAGGTGGAATCAGCTGCCCTGGAGGAGTGAGCACCCCCTGCTGACCGGTCACACCCACCGTGTGCTCATTGTCATGATCGTGAAATAACGGAAATTTCCGTCGTCAATTCAGTGTGTAAATAATTGATAAACAATTGGTATGAAAAACATCAGTCAGCATTTGACTCAATGATAAATTGTATTTGCTAACAAGGTCATTGTATCGACCATAGAACTTACGAAATGATGACTTTAAACAAGACTGAATATTTTTCACTATCTCCATATCCTTCCTTTACAAAAAAGTCATATGTGGTTGATTCAATGTCTCTGCGACTTACCGTTTAATTTTTTTTTAATTCTCTGTTAACATCAAAAAATTTCAGGGGCAATCACTCATGAAAATATTTGATATGACATATCAATCCTCTTTACTGTAATATTCAATGTTTGGATTCATTCTATGATTGACAAGATAAGAGAGACTGCTGTAAGTTCGTAATTTAAAATGTTTATGGAATATCTCCAAACTATAATATTCGACGCCCTCATTCTTTTTTGACGCTCTGCAGTTTATACCGCGTTAATTCAATGTATTTGCATTTTGAAAGTAAAGTTGCGCAAAAATGGAATTTGAATTGAAAAACACTTGTATAGAATAATAATTATGGTTTCAGGGGGATAGAATTTTGAACGTCACAGGTGGTTTGTAATTTCTTTATATTGAATTAATTGAATATTTGTATCATTTGCAATGACATTAGGTCAAAAAATATATACCAATCCGGGCATCTACTTTTTTTTATTTCTATCATCTGTCCGTAATTCAATATAATTGCATTGTGAGGATAATAAACTTTCTCATGTTTTAATCTGTATTTTTTTCTTAAAGAATAAACATACATTTATTTTGCATGGATCTAAAGACTTGACTTTTACTCTTCAATGTTTTAGAGACCTTTATACGAACAACCTTACTACGATAGAGAACACCACCTTTTCTGGCTTGCCGAACCTGGAAAAATTGTAAGGGTTTTCTTAGTGTTTTAATCAATGTGTTTTTGAGTTTTGAGTAACTATTCATTATAGTATAATCTCCTAAAGCATTTTGATTCAACAATGCAAAGAAAAATATAGTGACGTCTGATTTTTTTTTTTACATTAATATTTCCTCGAACCTGAATAAGGAACAGTATAACACATGTAACTCATTTGGTTTATGTGAAAAATGTGAAGGGTATATACATATTGGTGAGAGTTATTAACAAATGCTTCGATTTGACATTCACACTTCTAAATATATTCCAGGCGCCTAGAGGACAACAGAATAAACACAATCGAAGACAATGTATTCAGTGGTTTGACACAATTAAAGACTCTGTAAGTTTGTTATTCAGAATTAGTAATAGAAATTGTAAGTGTGATATTATATATTATTTTAAGAATACTAATACTCCAAAATATATCCCGTTTATGGATTCATTCAATGATTGACAAGATAAGAGAGACTACTGTATGTCCGTAATTTAAAATATTGATGGGGTATCTATTCTTCAAAACAATAATATTTGGCGCACTCATTATTTATTGACGCTCTGCAGTTTATATTGCGTTAATTGTCCCAACCCCGTTTATACCGCTTTTATTCAACATATTTGCATTTTGAAAGTAAAGTTGCGGAAAAATGAAGTTTGAATTGAAAAACACTTGTATAAAATAATAGGTATGGTTTCAGGAGGATAGAATTTTGAACGTCACAGAAGGTTCATAATTCCTTTATATTGAAGTAATTTATTATTAGCATCATTTGCAATGAAATTAGGTCATAAAATATATATACCAATCCGGACATCTTTTTTAATTTTTTTGTGTCATCTGTCCTTAATTCAATATATTTGCATTGTGAGGATAATAAACTTTCCTATGGGTTAATCTGTATTTTTCTTTAAGAATAAATAAACATTTATTTTGCATGGATCAAAAATCTTGCTATTGACATTTACTCTTCAATGTTTTAGATACCTTGTTTCGAACGAGTTGACAACGATAGAGAATACCACCTTTTCTGGCTTGACGAACCTGGAGGACTTGTAAGGGTTTTTTTTAATGTTTTAATCAATATGTCTTTTGAGTAACTATTCATCATAGTATAATATCCTGTGTTTATTTTAACAATGACAAGAACGATAACTGCATTTCCAGATTTTTTTTCATTAATGTTTCCCCGAACCTAAATAAGATTCAGTATATTACATGTAACTCATTTGATTTATTTGAAAAAAATGTTAAGAGAATATACATTGAACAATCTAAGAATTAAAAGAAATAATTAGTTTAATGTATGATACGTAGTTTAGATGATCGAATAAAGAAATTGAGGCTATACCTGTTAATATTTGATATACCTGAATCGTGAGACTGGTGAGAGTTATTAACAAATGCTTAGGCTTGACATTCACTCTTTCAGGAAATTGGGCAGAAACAGAATAACCACTATCGAAGATAATGCATTCAGTGGTTTTACAAATTTGACGGAACTGTAAGTTTGTTATTAATTTTTTTAAAGGATACCAATACTCCAAAAATTAGTATCCCGTTTATGGATTCATTCAATGATTGACAAAATTAGAGAGACATTAAAATTCGTTATTTCAAATATCATGAGGATATCTATAGCCAAACTATAACATCTCTTTAATTCATTCATCAATGACGCTTCCATGGCACCTGATCATACCTCTGATGTTTCGGGGGTCCGTGTTTGCTCTGCTCTTATTTTATATTGTTTTATGGACTTTGAGATTGAATACTGCTCCTTCTCATTTTTTCTATTTTCTCAGGGACTTTAAAATTGAATATTGTTCTTTATCTTCTTATAAAGCGTAAACTGCCCCACCATATGTTTATACCAAATAAATTCCATGTATTTGCATTGCTAAGCTAAAAGAAATTATACCCGTAACAATTGAAACTTATCTGATTTTCTTTACCTTACAAAAATGAACTTTCAAGCAAAATTTATTTTACTTGAAAAAAAAAACTTTATCTTTACATTCACTCTTCAATTTTTTTTCTTTCGGCAGAAAAATAAAATTACTACAATAACAACAGAACACTTACTGGTTTGACGAACTTAAAGTATTTAAGTTCTTAAGTACTTATTGTAAGTTTTATATCTAAGAGTTTTACAGAAATTGTAAACATAAAAAACGAGGACGGGGCCTAATTTTATACGTGAAATGTTTTTGTGACATCACAGACATTTCTACCAGCTGTGACCTCACACGATGTCAAGGATTGCGTCGGAGCTTCGGAGACGGCCTAGCGTCTGGTTGAAACTATAGTGCAACCATAGTGCAATTTTGGTCGAAAAATATTGCAGAATTATTTTGTGCGTCTTTCAAAGATTTTTACAGACTGAAAGCGTTTTATGCTTTACGTTATTATTATTTATTTATTTATTTATTTATTGGCGCAAAGGACTTTGGATAGTAAAGGAATTCTGTGAATGTTTCATACAAAAATTTGACTGACATATGTACGTATTTCTTTCCGAATTTACTCTGTTTTTATACGTTAGTCTATTAAGCTCGCTTCACTTCACGACGCTCGCTGTGCCTTCTATAATACCCCATGTCTTCATTCTTTATTGATGCTTTCTGGTAATTAAAGAGCAAACACTTTCCCATTTATTTAACTTCAAAGGGATTTTTTCACGTCCATTCTTCATTAATTCATTAATCACAGACGCTTCACAGTTAATAAAGCGTCAACTGCCCCATCATGATTTTACATGTACCAATTAATTTTCATGTATTGGGATTGCGAAGCTAGAAGAAATTATACACGTATTGATTGAAACTCATTTTTACATTCTTTATTACAAAATTACATTTTCAAGGATAATTTGTATAATTACTTGCTTGAAAAATAGGTTGCAACTGACATTTATTTTTCATTTTTTTTCTTTCAGATATTTAAACAATAACAACATTACTACAATCACGAACAACCAACTTGCTGGTTTGACGATCTTAGAGACACTGTAAGTTTTATTTCTGATGTTGTCTATGGAATAGAATGTAATCTGTGTGGAAACAAAAGGTCTTTTACCAGTTATCTTACTGGACAGAGCTCTGATACCAAAACGTGAGAAAATCTTAACTGCAAATCTTCCAATTTTGTATATGGAATTGAATGTAATCTAAGTGGACTTGTTTTTATGGTGAAACTAGGGTATCACTTAACAAACGAATATCAGGTCATCGATTTCAAATAAATCATGTGGTCAGCAGCTTTTATCCAAACATTTTAATGTACCTGATCATTCAGTTTTGTCAATGAAAGTTAGAATTTTTAAAAAGATTTATCACCACACAAATAGTCCGTCGCTGCAAAGTACACCTTACCGTAGACCACGAGAAGAATTTTTATTTGAAAACTAGGGCAGCCTTTCCCTATGGATATAATGACAATGTCGATAGTGTTGGAAATTTTTCCATGCAGTCCACAGTGTAATAAGGTAAATTTGATTTTTTTTTTTTACCATACACACACACGTTAGAGTAGTCAAGTAGTCATGGGCATCAATCGTACAAAAAACCCGCAAAACGCGATGTTGATTCATTAC
Source organism: Saccostrea glomerata (assembly GCA_003671525.1). Classification (NCBI taxonomy): domain Eukaryota; kingdom Metazoa; phylum Mollusca; class Bivalvia; order Ostreida; family Ostreidae; genus Saccostrea; species Saccostrea glomerata. The sequence continues at coordinate 404,163 of PRKT01000334.1, forward strand.
TACCTTATTTAAATCAACAGTTAGGTCTACATCATATTCGCACCAAACTTTATTCTGTCCATTTGAAACTGCCAAGTAAAGTCCAATTTTTGATTCCTTGGCACTAGGAAATAGGTTTTTAAACCCACATGTTTTACAGATATGAATGCAGCTAAACAGTCCGTGTTTTCAATAAACTTCAATATGCCAGTAAAAAAATTGACGCTGTTAATATTTTTAATCACAAAGGGTCCAGTCATGTATTCCACCATATGTCAAGCTACAGACTACACCTTGTATTTCCTACAAATATACTTCTGTCATTGCTTCCAAACTTTTCAATGACAAGAAAACTTTACATGGCCTAGATACCGTGTATCTGAAACATAATTTTCCTTCGTGTTCATGTTCTTCTTCGCCCTATAACTATGTATAGTACTACTGGACACGTCATTACAGGTGACGTAAAGATAGTTAATAAAGATGATAGTATAAACAGCGCAGGTAGGTTAAGGTTACAACCAAATATTCTACTTGCCTATATGATATGACGTCATAGTAAGCTATATGACGTGAGGTTAAGAGATAACAATTTCTTAAAATCGATATCTAAGATTGGTTTGAGGTCGTAAAAATGAATCGAAATATGCAAAGGCATAATATAAACGAAATTTTGTCGTTCCTGGGCCTCTGTAGTTATCACAGGGGTTACATACCAAACCCGTAACGTCATAACTGTTGATCATGCAGTAGCAGAGTGAAAATGAAACGTAACGAGAATTGATGTAAACAAACACAAGAAATCGGAGTTGAAAAGCATTTAGAATGAATATCATGTGTGATTCTTGTTGGAATAAAGCGTATGAATAAGGTTTGGTAATATAATTTTGTAATTTCTTCGTAAAATTATAGCATGGAGGGTGTTTACTTGCCGATCAGCCTTTCCTCTGTCGTTCGTAACAAAAAAGATGCAAAAGTTCAACACTACGCCGCATACCTTGAAACTTAATTTTTGTTTCTATCTAAAGTTCTTATTCTTTTGTTTTTGGGAAGTGCTGATAAAATCGTATAGTTTACAGGAATTAATGCTTTTTTATCAATGTTCTGAACAAAATGTAAAATTTTTGGTAAGGTTTCGTCCGAAATTGTTCAATAATTATTTCTATAATAGGACAGTACGATTCTAGCAGCACTTTCCATGGTACAGAGATGTTTTTACATAACTATTATTACAAAATGAAACTAATTATCCCCGGGGTAGTGTTAAACTTTTCACTTTTTCATTAAGGCATATTTTCTAATTATAGACGTCACGTGGTGGCGTCGTGGTGAAGTGCCTCCCGTAGGATAAGTCTCATTGAAGTCTATAGAATGCAAAATTAGAGCAAAAGTTTTATCCTTGACTTTTCCGATTTATTAGTGTTACATAATTATAAAAAAGTGTTAATTCTCTGAAGTCTGATCCATGTGCTGCCTTAACATACCCGCGAGGTTTCTTTTTTAAAATTGACCAGTGCTTACCGACGCCTATTCACCGAGTGAAAAAAAAGTCAACATTGAAAAAAAATTCTTCACATGTTCAATAATTTTTAAGAAAAATATTTTTGAGAATGCATTGCACGCGAAATTTTGCTAAATATTTATCTACATTAAAAAAATCCAGAATTAGGGTATAATAAACGTGATGACTTTAACTTTTCTATCGTCAATTTCCCTTACTTATGCAGCAATATTCCTTCATCACCTGCAGACGGAGTCTTTATATATCAGATGAATCGATACGCAAGAACATGCTCTACGTACGAACAATTTCTAAAACGAGATATATTATTTACAAGGAAGTTCATGAAACAAGAATACCAACAAACTCGTTTAAAGTCATTATTTCGTAAGCTTTATGGTCGATACAATGACCTTGTCATCAAATACAATTTATCATTGAGCCAGATGCTGACTGCGGCTTTTCATACTAATTGTTAGTCTATTCTTTATACATTCAATTGAAAAGGGATTTGTTCATTATTTCCTGGACCTGACAAGGAGCAAACGTCGAGTTAGACCGGTAAGCAGGGGATGCTCACTCCTCCATGGTACTCACTCCTCCATGGCACCTGATTCCACCTCTAATGTTTCGGAGGTCCGTGTTTACTCTGTTCCTATTTTTTATTTTTTTTTAATTTTGATACTGAATACTGTTCGTTATCTCCATATCCTTCCTCTAAGAGTTCTGTATCATTGTAAAGACTACAAAGCGGTGACGGGGACTAATTTATACGCGAAATGTTTATAATGACATCACACATAAATAGTTATTTCTCATTAAGCCAAAAATGAAAGAATTTACAACTTAACCTTGCATTTATTTAGCATAATTAACACAATTAAAACCGATCATTGCATTAAAAATGCTAGTTAAATCCCACATAGCAGGTCATAAACAATTCTTTGATAGCAATATCATTTGTCGACATGACATCATATTGATTATAAAAATGACGAATTTCATGATCTATGAAAGGCAGATAAAATATTTCATTATTAAACAGAATATTAGTTACAGATTTTAGATGAGCTATTCATACCAATATAAACCTTTGTTCAGTGCAATTACTCAATAAGGAAGGATATGGAGATAACGAACAGTATTCAATCTCAAAGGCCATAAAACAATACAAATTAAGAGCAGAGCAGCCACGGACCCCCGAAACATCAGAGGTGGGATCAGGTGCCATGGGATGCGTAATTCAAATTGACAAATGTGTTCTACGTAATCTATCTGCCATTGCATTGTGAGTCTAGTAAAAGTATTTAATATTATTAATGTTTTTTCATTATTAAATGTCTTTTAAGAACGAGGTAAAATTACAAATATACTTGTATTTGACATTCATTCTTCATAATATCTTATATATTTCAGGTCTTTAACATCCAACTTTATAACCACAATAGAAGACCATACATTCAGAGGTTTGAATAAAATACGGGAAATGTAAGTTTGTTATTTCAAAATATAAGAATATAACTCCTCCAAACTATTATATCCCGTGTTGTGATTCATTCAATTATTTGACAAAATTAGATAGACTCTAAATTAATTATTTTGGAAGGTTGGGGGGGGGGGGAGTTGGGGGATATCAATTCCCCAACCATAAACATTCCATGCATTCATCTATAGAATGATTTGACAAGATTAGTGACACTTTAAACTTATTATTCAAAATATATTTTTGGAATATCAGTCTTTCATACTATTATATTTTATGCCTTCTTTCTTTGTTGGCGATTTGTGGTATTTAAAGTGTAAACTTCCTTATTTATCAAACTTAAAAAGAATGTTCTTCATTTTTATTTTTTCCGATAATTTTCTTCCAGTTATCTACATCGAAACAGAATAAATACGATAAAGGACAGCCTATTTAATGGTTTAATGAACTTAGGGGGCTTGTAAGTTTTTTCTAAGAATACGTAACCATACATATCCACCATAGTGCATGTATTACATTGTGTGTTTTGAATTCGAGTTACAATGTGAATAACGAAGAGTCTGATATATGTAACTCACTTGATTTATTTGAAATATATGAAGTGTAAATATAATAAAATAAAATATTAGGAGATAATATAGAATACTCGGGCTCAAAAGTCCAATAAAACAAAACACTTCAGGATCAAAGTAAACATGGACCAATATATAACATCAGAGATGAGATCAGATGCCATGGAGGAGATAGCTTTCCCTGTGGACCGGTTATAGTCACTGGCTCACTGCTTTTCATGATCATATTTATTTTTAAGATTGATGTAAAGTTGTAATGAATTTTCAGGGTGACAAATACTTGTAGTTGACTTTCAATCTTCAAATTTCTTTCAGGCTTCTATTCGATAACAGTATAACCAAAATAGAGGACAATGCATTCAGTGATTTGACAAAATTGAAGACACTGTAAGTTTTTCATTCATTTTCTTTTGCAATATCAATTGTAATAAATTCACAGTTGTGAAGAACGGAAAAAAAATAATAACGGAATAACATAATGGAATTAGAACTGAAATGACACTTTAATTTTTTTCTTAAATCCTGACATTAATTGTATACGTAAGGAAGTAAACTTTCAATCGTTCAAACTTTCTTTCAGACGTCTTGATAACAACAGGATATCCTCCATAAAAACATCACAATAAGCGGGTTGACAAATCTACGATACCTGTAAGTATCTAAGAATAGAATAAAGTAACTCGAATTAGAACAACCTGGTTATGAAAATATTAAGATGATATAAGGAGTGTTGAAGATTGAACGAAAATTATATAACCCACATATTTAATTTAAAAATTTCTTTTAGAAAAACCCCTCATAAGAACAATGAATGTTATAATAGTCGTTTTAATCGAACTATAGTTGAGTTACTCGAATATTCCTTGAAATCCCTCATTTATATATTATTAAGCTCAAACGTGTGACTGATACTACCAATGAGAAAAGCCTTTGATCTATCCACGGTAGGTGGTTAATCAAAAACTCTCTCGGTTTTTACACAATATCTCGCTTCAAGAGTTTAATTTATCAACAATATGATTTTTGAAAATTCTTGTCTATAAATACTGATGATGAACAAAACTCTTGTTCCAAAAAATAATGAAAATTAATTTAAAACAATGTTATAAGCAAGAAAACAGATTCGTTTACGTTAGTGTAGTGCGAAAAAGAATCCACTTCTATCTTCCCCCGTTTTATAAGAAACTCTTTACAGTTTTTTGTGGCAAGCAGAGAAGACTTATAGTCACTTTATAACAATACTTTTTTACATCAGAATGAATACATTATAACTCACTATGGAACTACAAGTAGTATAAATTGTGTGATTAATTGTGTCATTTAATATTTGCTTTATCAAACGTGTTGAAATAGTGTACATGTATATTTGCTCCTCAAGAATCTCGTATATATTCAATTTCAACTATGCAAACATCGAATCACACAATCTAGATATCCTTTCTATACTCAACAAAAAAGAAGTTCATTTTCAGATTAAACATGATAATCAGCTTAAACATTGATTTTCAAAAGTGATTTTAGAGTGTGTTGTGATATAAGTTAAATATGTCCTATGTTCCAAATTGACAATTTAAGTTTATGTTATTGACGTTGCCTCCAAATTCTAGAAACATACTTTTTTACCAATCCATATGTCCTTTGCCACCTCGATCTCGATTTCTAATTTAGGGACGCCATGCACAAATACCAGCTTCTCACATTTAGTCTTTTACGAACAATTTGTGCATTTTATGCTGATTTAGCAGTTTGTACAGCAGTTCTGAGTCGATTGCCTAGGTGTTGAGGGAGGATCTGACGGTCCTTTCTGGGTTTGGTAACCCGCGAATGGCCAGCTCTAAATCTGTCTTCTGTGTTCCTCAATATCAACATTGCAATCAAAGCAAAAAATATGGATTTAAAAGTAGGGTTTATTGTTTCTCTAAATACAAAAACTTCAATGAAGAACCCCGATTAACAAAAAAATCATGCAAAACACTACTTTCATAAACATAATTAATCAAGGGAAATAATTAAACAATTGGGGTTTACAGTCCATAGTGCACTTTAAATAGGTTAGGGGTATTTAATGATAAAAAAAGATTGTTTTCCATATCTATACCTGTTTTTATGTTTGCTTGTTAAATCCATGATGGACTTTTAGAATACAGAAATAAAACCGAATACAAATATTGATTTCAAAACAATTCGAAAGAAAGCGCTAAAAATGACTTAAAAATTAATGAAAACAGTGGACAAACTAATCTATACCCTTGAAAAATCAGTGAATTTTTCGAATATATCGATATCGGGAATAATGGAAATAGGAGAGAGCAAATAATGCATTTTGTACCTATAAATTCAATCATTTCTTGTTGGGTATGGATCAGTAGAACATCATAGGATAAGATTACAAACTGGTATAACTGTTTTTTATTCAAAAATTTGGTTAAGGACAGATGATACAAACAAATTTTATCTTTGGAGGAGACTTAATATCATGTCACAAGTTTAGAAAAGAGGATAATTCTAAAAAAAATTTTCTCCTAAGAATTGGAAAATGAAAAAGACTTAGAAAATATTAGTAATATTTCAATAAGATTATAAAAATAGATAAAACACACTCAATAAAGGTTTACAGATGAGAATAAATTTGTTTTTTTATTGAAATATTAGTAATATTTTACAAGTCTATTTTTAAGAATTATCCAGTTTTCTAAACTTGTGACGTGATATTAAGTCTTCTCCAAAAATAAAATTTGTTTGTATCATCTGCCCTTAATCCTAGAATTTTTTTTAAAAACTACACACAGCACAGTTTACTAAAATTCCACTTTTATTTCTTTATGCTCGGGTCAGATTTTTCTATACAAAGGTCAATAAATAAAGTTAAAGACCCCATTTGGACTATTTTAATGTTCCTTCAAAATGATCTTGGGATTTAGTGTAGAATATAGTAAAAATATCAAAACCAAAGAAGAAGCTTTTTTTTCATTTTAAAACATAATAATATAGATGGATTAAAACAATTCATTATGTTCTTGGATTTATGATTAATAAACGTAATAAATTTATAACACTGAAATGAAACATTACTCGGCTATGTTAATGAAGGTCAGAGTTCGCATTCCTTGTACATCGTATTGGAAGTTTAATTGTGACGTCATTGAAATTTAACAAGCTACAAAAATTAATTAACGACATGATCATGCGTAAATAACAACTTGAATTTATCTATTTTATCGATTATTCATACAATCTTGTAAAATTGCAATATTTGATAGCGATACAGTCGAGTAATAGATGAAAGCCTTTTGTCAAATATGACGTCATCAGCCTTGACATGACGCAGCACAAGTGATCCAGAGGAGTAAAATCACTGGTTTAATAATTACAAGAATGCTTAAATAAATATGATACCATTGCTAATTTTTAGACCTAATCATTAAAACTAAAAGAAAATAATTTATTAAATACAATGTGTGTAGAATATGAATTTATCTAGTAGCATTGAAGCTGCACAGGGATAAGGAACATAGAGAATATCGCTAAAACGATGAGCGTATTCGTGATATACATCAAAAGTGCAAGGGCATAAACTATTTTGTTTGAGCTGAAATTTGGGAATATTTATTGCTCATATTGTGTATATTTTGAAAAGTGCTGGGAGCTGATCCTGGTCTGCATAACATTAATTTTATTTATAACAGAATTTAAGGGAAGTGGAAATTTTTAGCTATTATAAGCATTTTCGGCAAAATTTTAAGTACTTCACAAACAGCACTGACTAGCTCCCAGCACTTTTTGGGTGGAAGATATAAACCTCTTTTAATGTGTATCAATTATTTTCTTAAAAAACAAGCGTTTGCCCTTGCACTATCCACATTTCCTACATTCAGCTTAACAATTCTATTTTTATACAAGTCACGTGACAAACAGCTGATACGTGCGATATAACTGGTAGTAACTGCGGCCCAGTCCTATCAATTATTGATAGCTATATTACCTTTTCTACAAGTATTCAGTTGCTTTGTTAAAATTTTTTAAAAGAAGCAAAACATATTACCTGGGGTAAAACGGTGCAAAGGTCCTTAACATAGCTGAGTAATCAAAAACTTGAGTTTTGTTCTTTAAATACTATAGGGGTAACATGTTCTGCTGCGTAATGTTGATGGGAAAGGGGCCTGGAGTAATGATATATTATGAATACTAGAAAATGCAGTTTTAGACATACTCATTTTTATTAAATAAATCTTTTGCATTAAATCTTTATTTTACTTCTAAGCTTTATATAAGATTAGATGAATTAAATGTAAATAATTTAATTTTAGTCGTAACATGTCATTTGATTGGATAAAAGATTTCATCCATTTCGTATAACATTACTTACCTACGTCACAATGAATTACGTCAAAAACGTATTACTCCGCTTGACGTTACTTTTGAAATAATGCTCAATTTGAAGCCTTTTTCCGGAGGAAATATTGTCTCATTGTCTTCACTTAAATTGAATTATAAGGAATGAAGCTTCGCAGTTGATAAAGCGTAAACTGACCCAAGTTTTGTTATATCGGATATCATAAGTTGAAATAAGCTTCATTCCTTAAATAAAATAGAAGTGATATATATTGAATATTAGAAAATGCAGTTTTAGATATACTCAGTTTAATCTGTCTATATCTTTATTTTTTAAGATTTAGTGAATTAAAGAAATAAGATTTAATTTTGTATTGTCCCAGTATATCTCATGTTAGAGATTATTTCAGTATTTCCTGGTATTCACCGGTCAATTCTGGTACATGTACTTAAGTTTTAAGATTATCGAATGAGATATTATTACATGTTATACCGTTTTAATTGTCATGCTTCTTAGACATATTTTAAAATTACTTGACAATATAATGTATCATTGACATTTAGAGTTGCAATAAATTGACCATTCAATTATAAAGAATACCTTTATGAATAATTATCACATATGTATAATGTAATTGTTGTCATATTGTCATAAATATTAAATAAGAATGTCGAGTAAATGGTAATACCAGTTTCTTTATAATTATACAGTGATATATCATAAGAATATTGATGTTATATTATATATTTGATGTTGTTCTCTGTCTTTATATTTTCTATTAAACAAAAAACAATAGCCTTGGTGAGGTTTGTTTCTCTTTGTTTCCTTTGATTCTGTGACTCACGTAGATTTTCGGGGGGGGGGGGGGGGGGGGTTATGAGCGTATTATTGATTTCATCTACCACATCTGCTTAGTATTTGGATATTTTACTTGAAGAATACATTTAAAATTAATGGCATTTTTAATAAATTTAAAATTACCAATAAAAGTGATATATTTAGCCATGCAAATTAGAGCTGTAAATACAGAATTGAGATATTCATTTTAAGGGGCCTTTTGAGTCACTTTTCATGTATAGTTCTTTAAAAATTCAAGTTTCTTTTATCACACTTCATCTGGACAGGAAACATTAAAACAGGGGATGCTCACTCCTCCATGGCACCTGATCCCACCTCTGATGTTTCGGGGGTCCGTGTTTGCTCTGCTCTTATTTTGTATTGTTTTAAGGACTTTGAGATTGAATACTGTTCGTTATCTCCATATCCTTTAATTCTTAAGACATTGTCGATTTGTAATATATGGACAAAACGAACAGTATACGAGCTTAAAATCCATTAAAAAAACAATACAAAACAGGGCAGACAGGGACCTCTAAAACATCAGAGGTGGGATCAGGTGCCATGGAGGAGTGAGCATCCCCTGCCGACCAGTCATAACCGCCATGTGCTTCAAGTCTTTGGGAAATAACGGAAAATCAGTGTAAGATTCATTGTATAAATATTGAACTAACAATTAGTATGAAAACAATTCAATGTAAATAATTTTCTAGCAATCCCAGTCAAAACGTCAATTAGCATTTGAATTAATGAAGAATTATATTTCCTTACGAGGTCATTGTATCGATCATAGAACTTACAAAATGGTTACTAAAGGATGTTTAAGGCATAGATTTTATGTTAATATTTTTTTCAAATTCCCTGTATATATTCATACATGTATCTTACATGTATATGTTGCTATAGAATTACATATACGAAAATATCATAAAAATCCTATTTTTTTCTAGAAGTTATCAAAACTTCAAAATTTAATTGACCAAAGCTAGAAAGTGGAGAAATTCTCCCCAAAAGAGCACAAAAAATATTGCACCGTAAATTGCACATTTTTTGCACTACGGTATCTGTAGCGTTATGGTCAAAGACGAATATATAAAACCTTAACGCTACAGATCTGCAGCTATTCGTCTGCAAACTTTAACCTTTGCCATTACTTTTGAACCGTGAATGATAGAGTCTTTGTATTAATATAAATACTCCATTAATTAAGCTCTTTTAAATGACATCAAGGTCAATGACCTTATGACCTTGACAGTGACCTATATCCTAAAAATTGTTTTTTACTGCAAACTTCACAATAACTTTGAACCATAAAAGATAGAAACTTCATATTTGGTATGCGTACACCACTGATTAATCTCTTTTTTAAAAACACCATGGTCAGTGACCTTATGACCTTAACTGTGATCTATACACTAAATATAGCTTTCTTCTCGGCAAACTTTCGCCATTAACTTTTGAACGAAGAAAGATAAAGACTTAATATTTGGTATTTTTATACTACAGATAAAGCCCTTTCAAAATAAACTAAGGTTCATTGCCTTTTAAACTTGACTGGGTCCTTTATGCTCAAAATAGCCTTTCTGAACCTTCACCATTCCTTTTGAACTATGAGTGATAGAGACTTCATATTTGTTATGTATACTTCACTAATCAAGTTCCTTTTAAATGACACCAAGGTCAATGACCTTGTGACCTTGACTGTGACCTATATGCTAAATATATGTTTTTTTAACTGTGATGCCGCTGGGCGCATAGTGTTTATGAATATGAAGTCTCTTTCATTCATGGTTCAAAAGTTATGGCGAATGGTTATTTGCAGACAAACAGATAAACATACAAACAGACCGACAGACAGGACAAAAAATGTACGCCTCGGATCTGTCGATCCAGGTGCATAAAAATCCATCCATGTTCATATTAGTGCAAATGTTCTATGCTGAGAACTATGAGGATACTTGTAACCTTGGTGAACATATCTATTATAGCTTGGGACGAAGAGGTGATCTTGTGAACCGATACTTGTATTTTTATGCACCCGGATTGATAGATCCAGGTCATATATTGTTTTTGTCCTGTCTAGCTGTCTGTTTGTCTAGCTTTCTTTTTGTCTTCTTGTCTGCAAACTTTAACCGTCGCCATAACCTTTGTACCATGAAAGATAGAAACTTCATATTTGATATGTATTTTACCAATGACTCTCTTTCAAATGACATCAAGGTCAATGACAATGTGAACTTGAAGCTGACCTTTATGCTAAAAATAGCTTTTTCTGCAAACTTTATCCTTCGTCATGACTGTTGAATCATGAAAAATAGAGACTTCATATTTGGTTTGCATACTCCACAAATTATGCTCTTTCTAATGATACCAATGTCAATAACCTTTAAGGCCAATGCCGGGTGCATAGTGTTTTACACACATCTTGTTTCCATTTTTTTTCACTATTATTACTTATATACACATTGTTCTCCTGTAAATTAGCCACTTCTGTACAGTAGCTGATTGTTTTATTTTGCCTCGGTATATACTGATAAGCTGTAAAGCTTAGAGTAACAATAAAGAAAGAAGAAATGTTCTAACTGCATTACTTTTCATTGCTATGAACAATTCTATGTAAATACTAAATTTTCTGAGTGTTGCCTTTCAGTTTTATGATACTGGTAAAACGGCAACATGTTGTACATGCTCGGAACATATGTTTATGTGTGAATTTCCAGTTAATTTAGTTACCTATATAGTTCTTTCAATTTTTAATTACATGAATTCATTTACAACAAAAAAATAGTATCTATATATTTAAATAAGAACTGAAATTTTGAAAGAACCATATGCGATATATTGCAAATATTTGCCCCCACAAAAGTCAAATTTTGAAAACTTCCTGAAATGTGCTGAATTCAATAAATTGTATTAGAAATATAAATTAACAGAAAATACTATAATGTCAAAGAAGTGTATTCACAATTTTTGTTTTTATGACGTCACAAACTAGTCCGATTTTATATCCATTTTCAGAAAGAGGACAAAATGGACAAAATTACAACAATTTTAGCTTTAAAATTTATAGAGCGCAATTTTGTTCAAAATATCGATCCTGAACACACATGCGCTCGGTGACTTTTACTCAAAATTTCGACGAAATATGTACATTTTTCTGTAAAATTCATAAAAATATGAAATTTACGTAATGTTTGTGACGTCATTACGTACATATGGCATTATTACTTATGAAAATATTCAGTGCTTTGAAGTCAGCATATACTCCCCTGTTTAAGAACTTAATTAAATATATCTCCATCAAAGTTTAATTTGGGGGGGGGCAAATATTGGTTATTACCGAATAAAGTTCTTTAAGAAGACTGAATAGGTTTGAACCTTAAAATTTCCAAATAGAAAATCAAAAAAATTAAACTGATCCCGATTTTAATAGAATAACGCAAAACTGTTGATCAGATCACAAAAATACTTTATTTCTTTGTTTGAATATGCTTTAAGAGTTTTGTGAACTTAACAACGGAATTCTTTTTTCTGCATCTGGTCACAATCAAATTAACAAAATAAAGATTTTTGTTTTTGCAGCGACTTAAACCAAAGATATCCTGAATGGCCTTTGTTCTTTTGATATCATATTATAATATATTATTAAAATCATTAATATTTGTTCTGACTTGACTTGCATTTTAAACATTTATAACCGAATATACTCGCCTATAAGTCGATATTCTTGGACTTGAATTTTTGTCCTAAAACCAATGATTGACGTAAAAGTTAAGAATTTTCTGGAAGACAAAACATAGTTTTTAAAAACGTTTCTGATGAATGTCGATCGCTGACAAAAGTTCGAACATATTACATTAATTTAAACTTTGATTTCTAAGATTAGACAAAATACTTATGGCAGCACACTAGATTCTCGGATTTGCAAAACATGTAATAGATTATTCCAATAATGCATACTCTTCATACGAAAGTGTCCTCTACAATGACGTAAGAAGAAAAAAATCATCGACCCAGGGCACAGGAGTCTGAAAATTTTATCTTAAAAAAAATCGGAAAAAAATTCCCTACCTCAACTAAAAAACATGTTTTATCTTAAGTTGAGGGTGGGAAATATTTTTATTGGGATTTTTTTGTGCCCATTGGGATAAGTTATACTATAAACATTTTTCCAATTAAAAATCCAACTGGAAATTATTCTTTCTATAGGTCTTCAGCCAAGGTCGCCCATGGTACCTGATTAACACACAGATAGAACTGCATGATAATTTAATGCATGACGCCCTATTAAACAGTCCTGTTCTAAACGTGGACTTTATCATTTTATATTTTTAAACATATGGCATTTTTACCAAATTGAAAAATACCAATAAAGGGCACATGAAGGATATGATAACAATCAGCACCCAACATCAAAGTCCACAAAATAATACATTATAGGAGCAGAGCTAACACGGACATCCGAAACATCAGAGGTGGGACATGTGTAGCCTTACAAATTAAAGCTTTATAAAAAGAAAAATTATAATATTCAGTGTAAGGTGCTATTTTAGTCACTTATCATATTCTTTTCCCTAAAAATTCAAGTTTTTTAATCACACTGCATCTGGGCATAGAAATGCATAGTTTTTAAGACATAATTATTTTGAAAGATATGGAAAAAACGAACAATATTCAAACTCAAACTCCATTATCAATACGAATAAGAAGCAGAACAAACAGGGACCTGTAACACATCAAAGGTGGGATAAGGTGCCATGGAGGAGTAGGCATCCAATCAGTAAGAAAAACGGCAATTAGCATTTGATCTAATCACAGATTATATTTCCTGAGAAGGTCATCGTTCCGATCATAGAAGTTACGAAATGATACTCAAAACGAGACTGCTGATATTTTCGTTTCATCTACTTGTTTGTCAATAAGGTACTTTGTTTTCAAAATTGTTCATACGCAGAGTTTTCTTTTGGGCATCGAATCAACTGCTGAGAGATGTATACCCCATATGCAAGTAGGAAAGCTGTATTGCAGCATAAGTAAGGGGAACTGACGATGGAAAACTTAAAATCCTCAAGTTTTACATAAAGCTCTGATGTTAGATTCTTCTCATATTTCTTGTATTTAAAAATTAATGATATTTTCACTGAATGAAGAAGACAATATAACTAAGTGATAGTATCAGTGAGATTAAATTTGACCGTTTTTTTTATTTTGAGGCAAGGTCAGGTCAAGGTGCTTATTGTATTCAAAGAATAAAAAAATACTGTTTAATTTCATCTATTTCACTTAAATTTTCAGGATATATCAGTTATTTTCATATGCTTCTTATATTTAATTTTTTTTTATTTTCACATAGGGTAAAACTGCCAGATAGAGATACAAAATGATCCAAAAACAACAAAAAATGATTGTTTACTTAAAGAGGAAAAATACATTTCATGGATTTTTGGCTCAAATCTGTACTTAGATTGGAAGCTTTCAAAAGCTAACATAGTTCAAGTGTGTTTCAAAAATTTTATTTATTTAATATAGTTTGAAATTTAGACCCTTATTATTAATTTAACTTTCATTTGAATTTCTTTCAAGTTTTTGATTATGTAAAAATTATAACTAAATTCATTGCGCTTTAAGAATTTTGAGAGGCAGAAAAGATATTTTCATACGCCACCATTCCGCCAAATATATAGACTCAATTGACTAGTTCTATTTAAAGTTGTACACTTGTTACAAGGAAAGAAAAAGATGACGTTTAAATCTCTGAAACCTATATATTTAATACTTATAAGCAAATATACTTTGAATGTTTCATCTAGTCAGAAACCAGAGAAGAATCCTGCCTTAACGTCTTTTAAAGTAAAATATCCGAATATGAAATATATGTGTAATTCTCTGTGGTATCTTTAATTTCTTTGATTTCTAATTGTACAAACTCTCGTCTTCTGTTCCCAAAATTGAGTGAAATTGATAAATTTAAATGTCAGTGTCTTCATGCACAGGTTATCCAATATCTGATATTCAAGATACACGCAAATTCCAAAAATAGAAGGGGCATCGCTGTTCATTGAGGTAAGGTTACATAGGGAAGCGGAGCCTGATTCAGACGGTGCTACACATATTTGAAGGCGGAGCCTAATTCAGACGTTGACGGCGCTACATATATATGAAGGCGGAGCCTAATTCAGACGTCGACGGCGCTACACATTTATGGAGGCGGAGCCTTATTCAGACGGCACTACACAAAGAAGAAAAATTTTACGTGTATTCCATGCTCTTAAACAACCGACTCTGAGGTGTACTCATGTATTGTCATGTATACGTGGACAATTGATTGTATTCATGTGCTTATTGTATTCAAAAAATAAAAATTTTACGTGTATTCCATGCTCTTAAACTACCGACTCTGAGTTGTACTCACGTATTGTAATGTATACAAGACTTCAGATTGTAATTTAACAGTTTGTGCAAAATTCTATTATTACTATTTGCTGCAATGCCATTCAATAAATTTATTTATCATTCGTTAATGGAATGATAACAAACATGCCAACATTAGGTACATGGTGGCTTTGTAAATATTTTTCACTAAGAATATAACTTTGAGATACATATACACTTGTATATGTATTTACATTAATCTATGCACCACAGTTATATGTCAATGTACGTGAGACTTTAACAACATTGTGTAGAATAATTGTAATACAGCAAAATATTCTTTGTTTTAGAATGTATGAACCTTTATTCACAAATGAACTAGACCTGTAGCATATGGTAAATATACTTTTGAAGAGTTTGTGAGCAGTATTTCAACCTACTATTTAACAGAGAAAATTAGATTTGTTTGTTAATGTGAGCATTGAACATCTTATTTACTACTTATTCTTTCTATTTTTAACAAAAAAAATAAAAATAGATATTAGTTGACTCTCCAAAAGGCATTTGAAATCATGTTGTAAATTGGCCTGAATCACATGTTTGTAGTAAAATGTAAACACGTAGTACACCAGCATGCTTTGTGGCTCATTCATTCAACTGGATCATTGTTTTCTGTGAGCACCTCTGTGCGCAATAGCAACAATATCCATATAAGGTAGTTTCCTCGACCTGTTAAATGAAAACTAAATACCGATATTTCCCTTGCATAACATAGCTGCATTGAGCATTTTTATTTTCATAACTAATAATTTAATGAGTTACATCAAAAACTGTATTACTTCGCTTGACGTTACTTTTAAAATATCATCAATGCGAAGCCTTATTATGGGGGGGGGGGGGATTGTCTCATTGTCTGCACTGAAATTAAAGAAGGTATGGTTTTAGCTTTATTGCGCCCTAAAAATGAAATGACATCAAAAAATTTTGAAACTGATTTAAATATTAATTAAATAAATGACTCTGAAAAATCAGGAAAGAATATGGCACAAAGGTTTACCATTCTGCAAATATGACGTCATAAATGTTAAGCATTTCTCTATTTACAACAGAAAAAGCCTCAAAATTGCACATTTCAAGGGTGATTTTCCTTTAGAAAACAGTGTCCACAGCCATCGCCCACGTTAATTTTTTTTATATTTTGTGCAATCACATATCTCAAGATCTTTGTGGGCTATGCCTGTGGACAATGTTATCTGAAAGAAAATTCCATTGAAAATTGGTGTCTTCTGCAACTTTTTTTAGTAAATACGGGAAATTGCACATGTTTATAACGTCGTAATTAGCATTTAAAAATACATGTGAGAAAAATGACTTGTATGATTTTTCTGCATTGAATTTCAATTATTTAAAAAGTATGAGTTTTCAACTTTTAAAACAGTTTCATTTTTTAGAAAATCACAGGGCAAAATTTGTATGGAAACCATACCTTCTTCTTATTAGGAATAAAGCTTATTATACCCCCCGCTTGAAAAGTGGGAGGGTATATAGTAATCGGTATTTTCGTCCGTCCGTCTGTTACGCTTTGGAGTACCCATCCCTTATCCGCAACTCCTCTTATACCACTGAGTGAAATTTAATGAAACTTTCACAGAATCTTTATTGTATATTGCCATTGTGCACCTCCTATTTTACTTTTTGATCCGACACATATTTTGGGTTTCCTGGCCACAACAAAACATGGACTTTTCCATTATAATCATATGGGAGGCGGGGGGTATCATTTAGTGAGCTCATTGCTCACAGTACCTCTAGTTTCAACTTATATTACACGATATAACAAAATTTGGGACAGTTTACGCATTTTATAAACCGCTGGTATATAAAGTTGATTAAAAAATAGATTTCTAAAACTCGTTTCAGTAGATGAAGTAATATTTCAAGCATTTTGATTACAAGTCGGCTGAAATTTGGGTAAACATTTAGCGAACAGTTAAGTCTTGTGATTCTCCAATCAACATATCCCAAGTTGTTATTTTCAAAATTTAAGACAAAAGTTTGTTTTCATCATCTGCCCTTAAGTCGTGTGATTCGTCTTGAGTGCAGAACGAAGCCAGAAATAAGTGAACTTTTGCACTTGTACGATAGTAAGGAAAGGAAGATACATGTAGCTTCACTACCGCATACATTACATGTACATGAGGTCAATAATAGTTGAATGTACTCATGTTACATAAGGAATTAGGAGTGTACTCGGATTTTACAAGATGACGTCAGAAGAAGCCATTATTCCTAATTTCGAAACAATCGACTTATTTTACCCATTTTTAGTCATTCGAGCATTGACAAGTCTTATTTTCTCTAATATTCCAGATAATTGGATTAATGGAATGCTCAATAAAGATTGAATAGAAAGACATCCAAAAGTATAAGAAATATTTATGGGAGAATAGAATTTAAAATGTCAAGTTAAATCTTAATTGATTTCATAATAATAACGCAAGTAAAAATATGTGCTTAAAGGTTCAAAACTAAAGTCAGGTGCAACTACCCCAGACGAAAATCCCGCTGATAAAAAGGATCAATGCGCTGCCGAAATATTTTAAATGGTCCGGTAGGCCTAGTTTAAACTTAGTCAAATTGAATGATATTAAAAATCATAAATGCATTTTCTTTTCTTTTAAAAGTAAAATGCCCTTCTATCACTCTGTACAACATAAAACCAGGAAAAAGCTATCTCTCTGACCTTTGTCGAACTCTGCTGTACTAAGACAAACGGCTTCGTTCATTAGTTGAGGATGTTTTTCACCCTGTCACCCTACTGTACATTTTCTTACTGGTGATTTATATTTAAGAAAAATATTTTTGCGAATACACTGCACTCGCAAATTTGCTAAAAATTTATCTATAGCAAACAAGTTATGGTTAAGGTTCAAAAAAGCTATTTTTAGCATATAAGTCACAGTCAAGGTCACTAGGTCAATGTCCTTGCTGTCATTTGGAAGAATTTATTGAGTAAAGAAAGCATACTTAATATAAAGTCCTTATTTTTGATGGTTCAAAAGTTATGGCGAGGGTTAAAGTTTGAAGACGAAAAAGCTATTTTTTGCATATAGGTCACAGTCAAGGTCACAAGGTTATTGACCATGGTATCATTGGAAAGACTATAATTTGTGGAGTATGCAAACCAAATATGAAGTCTCTATTTTTCATGATTCAAAAGTTATGACGAAGGATGAAGTTTGCAGAAAAAGCTATTTTTAGCATATAGGTCAGCTTCAAGTTCAATCTAATTAAAATTAGATCTTTGATCCGCTCCAGTTTGATCGCTACACAAAGCGATCGAACTGGAGAGGATCAAAGATCTAATTTTAATTAGATTGCCTCAAGTTCACATTGTCATTGACCTTGATGTCATTTGAAAGAGCGTCATTAGTAAAATATGCATACCAAATATGAAGTCTCTATCTTTCATTGTACAAAAGTTATGGCGACGGTTAAAGTTTGCAGACAAACAGACAAAAAGAAAGCTAGACATACAGACAGCTAGACAGGACAAAAACAATATACGTCCTGAATCTATCGATCCGGGTGCATATAAATACGATTATCGGTTTACAAGATCACCTCTTCGTCCCAAGCTATAATAAATATGTTTACCAAGGTTACAAGTATCCTTATAGTTCTCAGCATAGAACATTTGCACTAATATGAACATGGATGGATTTTTATGCACCTGAATCGAATGATCCGAGGGGTATATTTTTTTGTCCTGTCTGTCGGTCTGTTTGTCTGTTTATCTGTTTGTCTGCAAATAACCATTCGCCATAACCTTTGAACCATGAATGAAAGAGATTTCGTATTCATAAACACTATGCGCCCGGCGGCATCAAAGTTAAAAAAACATATATTTAGCATATAGGTCACAGTCAAGGTCACAAGGTCATTGATCTTGGTGTCATTTAATGGAACTTGATTAGTAAAGTATGCATAACAAATATAAAGTATCTATCACTCATAGTTCAAAAGTAATGGTGAAGGTTCAAAAAGGCTATTTTTAGCATATAGGACACAGTCAAGTTTAAAAGGCAATGGACCTTAGTTTCATTTTGAAAGGGCTTTATCAGTGGTATATAAATACCAAATATTAAGTCTTTAGTTTTCTTCGTTCAAAAGTTAATGGCGAAAGTTAAAGTTTGCCGACAAAAAAGCTATATTTAGCGTATAGATCACAGTTAAGGTCACAAGGTCACTGACCATGGTATTTTTTTAAAAGAGCTTAATCAGTGGTGTACGCATACCAAATATGAAGTTTCTATCTTTTATGCTTCAAAGTTATTGCGAAGTTTGCGCAGTAAAAAACAATTTTTAGGATATAGGTCACTGTCAAGGTCATAAGGTCATTGACCTTGATTTCATTTGAAAGAGCTTAATTAATGGAGTATTTATATTAATACGAAGTCTCTATCATTCATGGTTCAAAAGTAATGGCAAAGGTTAAAGTTTGCAGACAAACAGGCAGACAGGAGAAAAACAATATACGCCTCGGATCTTTCGATCCAGGCGCATAAAAATCGATAAATTCCCATCTATAAATTTTCTGTTTGGAGTGAAATGACCTAGGTTGACTTAGGTTGTAAAGTGAAGCGACTAAGGTATCTAGTGAAATGACGAATCCGGGTCATTTATCCCCAGTACCTGCCCCGCCTAGGTCATTTCCGCCCAAGTCGTCTCTCTCCTGGGTCATCTCCCTCCATTACCCAGGTAATTTCTCTCCACAACCTAGGTCATTTCACTCCAAGGCAAAAATTATAATGTAATAAGTGTAATTTTAATTAGTTTTATTAATTACCATCGTTATTGAATTTAACGCTAACTTTATTTATTTTATTTTATCTTATTTATTCATTTATTAATTCACACATGTATTTTTTATTTATTTATAAGTTCACACATTTATTGTTTATTTTATTCATAATTTTAACGTTTATGAATTCACTCATTTATTTGTAAATTTTTTTTTTTTTAGAATTCTTTCGTGGTTTAACTTATTCCTTTATTTGTTAATTTTTTTAATTAATAAATTAATTTATACAATCTTGAACTAGCTTTTTAAGGACAGAGGCATATGATTATTTATTTTCATTCATTCATTCTAAGACTTGTTTTCTTTCTTTCTAATGGAATTAGCTGCAGAACTGTAGCTCTCCGAAAAAAAATATAAAGACAGTCCGGCCTGTCCAAGAAAAAAAAAAATTTCGGAGAGCTACAGTTATGCAACTATAATGGAATATAAAATAACTGTTAAATGCGATAACAGAAATATTTTATTTTAATCTTCTTTCTTTAACAATTAAATTCATTATCAAGTAGACTTTTTATTACATTGAATAAGAATCTAATTTACATGGACTGTAATACTTCCTAGCGATCACAATTTTTAGGCAAGATGACGAATCCTACATGTGTGCATTGTCACAGTCAAGTATGTTTTAACTAACTTTTTAGACTTCAATTTTTTTTCAAAGAAGACATGCTTTTTATGTACAGCAGTGGAACCCCCCCCCCCCCCCCCCCCCCCCC
>PRKT01000334.1:429493-448403 GCA_003671525.1 Saccostrea glomerata
TTATTAAGGTCTTCCGTCTTCACGGAAGACCTTATAGTGATTCTACTGTTTCTTATTATTCTTATTATTATTCTTTTTTTTGACAAAATTTTGTACAGGCGATTTCTCGAAAACTATTCAGCGTTTTTTCATGAAACTTTCACAAAATATGTGTCATTATATGAAGTTGTTACATCCGAAGAGAAATTTGAAAAATTTGCTTCCGGTGCCAAGTTATGGACAATTTCCTGATTTTAAAATGCAATTTTGTCGCCCCTTTTTCACGAAAATGGCTGAAGTTATGACCTGGAGACTTATTGAAGACGATAGTTTGTCACTTTGTGGTTTGCGGAATCACCTTCTCGTGCGTCGTCAGTACTTCCGGTTGTTACGAGATGCAAATTAAAAAAAATCGTATTTTCTAACTTTTTTGTTTTTCAGTATTATTCATTTATTTTTGGTATGTTAATAGAAGTCCTGCTTACAATGGTTACTATATAATTTGTTTGAATGTTGATAAATCTAAACTCTAGATATTTGCATTCAAAAACCTGAAGCGGGTCCAAAATGGCGGCTGTCTCTGTCAACGCCGACATTTCGCAATAGGGGTTTACGGAGGCAGCCGAGCGTTTGCTTGAACGTAAGTAACATAAGGATAAATGAAATGTAAAGGAATACTTGGATTGTCACGTCGTAGTTTTGTTGCAGTTCTGTGTCAAACTAACGTCTTCTATAATTGGTAAAAGACTAAATGTGCAAAGGAAATTCTACACCTAATATCTTTTGTGCACCGTGGAAAAACAGATCTTTAATGATGATTATAAGTAATGCTTTCTCAAAAGAGAATATCAATTAATATTTTAAGTATATCTTAACCACTGTTTTTCCTATGCACACTTGTGCCATATTAAACTAATAAATAAGAAACAATAAGAAAAAGATTTTATTTTAAAAGATCGCTTCATAGAGTTTATTTTAGCATTCTTGTCTCAGAGTTATTGAGTAAGAATGATATCTGATTCCATGACCGTTGTAGGACGAGCCATGTTTTTCGGCGAAACATTTCAACCCTTGTCGAACTAATCGGGATAATTCACTTTGGGGATACAAAGGAAATTGAAAAAAAAGTTAAAAATTCAAAACTGTTTCACCGCTTTAGTCTTAAATGCATATAAACAATATGGGATTTGTAAAATATGTTAAATATACTTTCTAAACCGTGAATAGACTATAAGAACGTTCTTTTTTAACGTCATTGAAGCTATCACACCTATTTAATAGAACATTCCAAAGGAAAGGCGCAAAGATTAACTCGTGACGTTTGTCGCTGAATTTTGAATAGTGACCTGCCTTTCATAATTTTAAGACAGAAAGCACTGTTTTGTACATATAGAGTAGAGGTCTTGATAGCGTAGTATTTATTGCGTTGGAGTTACATGCTGGCGACTTGGGTTTAATCCTCCTTGTGTGCAAATCTTTTTTTCAGTTTTTCTGCTCGATTTAACGTTTTCCTTCCGGAGTCGGACGGAAGACCTCTCGTTGCTCGCAACGAGTTTCATGTCTAGTTGTTTGACTGTTTTCATGCAAAAGAACATTGGTGTACCATCGATATGAGGAATACGAAAGAAAAATATTTGCGATACATTGAAAGCAATAGAGTTACAAATACATGTAGATATATATCCTAAAACTTTTTGATTGATCTTTAATTTTTTTCTTCTTGTATGATTTAAAATTATTTTCTCTTGCTGACCTATCCCTTTTTTTGGTTGTATTTTTTCTTCAAACAACTTTCACATTCTATAAAAGTAAATATTGAGTGTAGATTGGATGGTAGATTATGTACAAAAAATGAAAATTATTGTACATGAACAGTTGAACGTTATATAACAAATTTATTTCGAAAAAGAAAAATAATAGTGACTAAGTTAAAAGATAAAAAATAAATCTGGTTTTTGTTATTCAGTGAACATTGTAGTGATCATGGAACAACTGACACATGAATTAAAATCATCCGTTGACAACAGAACAAATGATGTAAATCCGTAACCGTGAATTTGTAGTATATCCGTATTCAATGCATGTACAGGATGAAAAACTTCCTACAGCAAAATACGTACCGTAAATCTGGAAATTTTTGCTGTAGATAAATTTTTAGCAAATTTGCGAGTGCAGTGTATTCGCAAAAATATTTTTCTTAAATATAAATCACCAGTAAGAAAATGTACAGTAGGGTGACAGGGTGAAAAACATCCTCAACTAATGAACGAAGCCGTTTGTCTTAGTACAGCAGAGTTCGACAAAGGTCAGAGAGATAGCTTTTTCCTGGTTTTATGTTGTACAGAGTGATAGAAGGGCATTTTACTTTTAAAAGAAAAGAAAATGCATTTATGATTTTTAATATCATTCAATTTGACTAAGTTTAAACTAGGCCTACCGGACCATTTAAAATATTTCGGCAGCGCATTGATCCTTTTTATCAGCGGGATTTTCGTCTGGGGCAGTTGCACCTCACTTTAGTTTTGAACCTTTAAGCACATATTTTTACTTGCGTTATTATTATGAAATCAAATAAGATTTAACTTGACATTTTAAATTTTATTCTCCCATAAATATTTCTGATACTTTTGGATGTCTTTCTATTCAATCTTTATTGAGCATTCCATTAATCCAATTATCTGGAATATTAGAGAAAATAAGACTTGTCAATGCTCGAATGACTAAAAATGGGTAAAATAAGTCGATTGTTTCGAAAATAGGAATAATGGCTTCTTCTGACGTCATCTTGTAAAATCCGAGTACACTCCTAATTCCTTATGTAACATGAGTACATTCAACTATTATTGACCTAATGTACATGTAATGTATGCGGTAGTGAAACTACATGTATCTTCCTTTCCTAACTATCGTACAAGTGCAAAAGTTCACTTATTTCTGGCTTCGTTCTGCACTCAAGACGAATCACACGACTTAAGGGCAGATGATACAAACAAACTTTTGTCTTAAATTTTAGAAATCTATTTTTTTTAATCAACTTTATATACCAGCGGTTTATAAAATGCGTAAACTGTCCCAAATTTTGTTATATCGTGTAATATAAGTTGAAACTAGAGGTACTGTGAGCAATGAGCTCACTAAATGATACCCCCCGCCTCCCATGTGACTATAATGGAGAAGTCCATGTTTTGTTGTGGCCAGGAAACCCAAAATATGTGTCGGATCAAAAAGTAAAATAGGAGGTGCACAATGGCAATATACAATAAAGATTCTGTGAAAGTTTCATTAAATTTCACTCAGTGGTATAAGAGGAGTAGCGGATAAGGGATGGGTACTCCAAAGCGTAACAGACGGACGGACGAAAATGCCGATTACTATATACTCTCCCACTTTTCAAGGGGGGGGGGGGTATAATAAGCTTTATTCCTAATAAGAAGAAGGTATGGTTTCCATACAAATTTTGCCCTGTGATTTTCTAAAATTTAAAACTGTTTTAAAAGTTGAAAACTCATGCTTTTTAAATAATTGCAATTCAATGCAGAAAAACCATACAAGTCATTTTTCTCACATGTATTTTTAAATGCTAATTACGACGTTATAAACATGTGCATTTTCCCGTATTTCCAAAAAAAAAGTTGCAGAAGACACCGATTTTCAATGGAATTTTCTTTCAGATAACATTGTCCACAGGCATCGCCCACAAAGATCTTGAGATATGTGATTGCACAAAATATAAAAAAGATTAACGTAGGCGATGGCTGTGGACACTGTTATCTAAAGGAAAATCACCCTTGAAATGTGCCATTTTGAGGCTTTTTCTGTTGTAAATAGAGAAATGCTTAACATTTATGACGTCATATTTGCAGAATGGTAAACCTTTGTGCCATATTCTTTCCTGATTTTTCAGAGTCATTTATTTAATTAATATTTAAGTCAGTTTCAAAATTTTTTGATGTCATTTCATTTTTAGGGCGCAATAAAGCTAAAACCATACCTTCTTTAATTTCAGTGCAGACAATGAGACAATCCCCCCCCCCCATAATAAGGCTTCGCATTGATTATATTTTAAAAGTAACGTCAAGCGAAGTAATACAGTTTTTGACGTAACTCATTAAATTATTAGTTATGAAAATAAAAATGCTCAATGCAGCTATGCTATGCAAGGGAAATATCGGTATTTAGTTTTCATTTAACAGGTCGAGGAAACTACCTTATATGGATATTGTTGCTATTGCGCACAGAGGTGCTCACAGAATACAATGATCCAGTTGAATGAATGAGCCACAAAGCATGCTGGTCTACTACGTGTTTACATTTTACTACAAACATGTGATTCAGGCCAATTTACAACATGATTTCAAATGCCTTCTGGAGAGTCAACTAATATCTATTTTTAATTTTTTTGTTAAAAATAGATAGAATAAGTAGTAAATAAGATGTTCAATGCTCACATTAACAAACAAATCTAATTTTCTCTGTTAAATAGTAGGTTGAAATACTGCTCACAAACTCTTCAAAAGTATATTTACCATATGCTACTGGTCTAGTTCATTTGTGAATAAAGGTTCATACATTCGATTCTAAAACAAAAAATATTTTGCTGTATTACAATTATTCTACACAATGTTGTTAAAGTCGCACGTACATTGACATATAACTATCGTGCATAGATTAATGTATATACATATACAAGTGTATATGCATCTCAAAGTTATATTCTTAGTGAAAAATATTTACAAAGCCACCATGTACCTAATGTTAGCATGTTTGTTATCATTCCATTAACGAATGATAAATAAATTAATTGAATGACATTGTAGCAAATAGTAATAATAGAATTTTGCACAAACTGTTAAATTACCATCTGAAGTTTTGTTTACATGACAATACGTGAGTACGCCTCAGAGTCGGTAGTTTAAGAGCATGGAATACACGTAATATTTTTATTCTTTGAATACAATAAGCACATGGATACAATCAATTGTCCACGTTTACATGACAATACATGAGTACACCTCAGAGTCGGTTGTTTAAGAGCATGGAATACACGTAAAATTTTTATTCTTTGAATACAATAAGCACATGGATACAATCAATTGTTCACGTATACATGACAATACATGAGTACACCTCAGAGTCGGTTGTTTAAGAGCACGGAATACACGTAAAATTTTTATTCTTTGTGTAGTGCCGTCTGAATAAGGCTCCGCCTCGATAAATGTGTAGCGCCGTCGACGTCTGAATTAGGCTCCGCCTTCATATATGTGTAGCGCCATCAACGTCTGAATTAGGCTCCGCCTTCATATATGTGTAGCACCGTCTGAATCAGGCTTCCCTATGTAACCTTACCTCAATGAACAGCGATGCCCCTTCTATTTTTGGAATTTGCGTGTATCTTGAATATCAGATATTGGATAACCTGTGCATGAAGACACTGACATTTAAATTTATCAATTTCACTCAATTTTGTGAACAGAAGACGAGAGTTTGTACAATTAGAAATCAAAGAACTTAAAAATACCACAGAGAATTTCACATATATTTCATATTCGGATATTTTACTTTAAAAGACATTAAGGCAGGAATCTTCTCTGGTTTCTGACTAGATGAAACATTCAAAGTATATTTGCTTATAAGTATTAAATATGTAGGTTTCAGAGATTTAAACGACCATCTTTTTCTTTCCTTGTAACAAGTGTACAACTTTAAATAGAACTAGTCAATTGAGTCTATATATTTGGCGGAATGGTGGCGTATGAAAATATCTTTTCTGCCTCTCAAAATTCTTAAAGGACAATGAATTTAGTTATAATTTTTACATAATCAAAAACTTGAAAAAAAATTCAAATGAAAATTAAATTAATAATAAGAGTCTAAATTTCAAACTATATTAAATAAATAAAATTTTTGAAACACACTTGAACTATGTTAGCTTTTGAAAGCTTCCAATCTAAGTACAGATTTGAGCCAAAAATCCATAAAATGTATTTTTCCTCTCTAAGTAAACAATCATTTTTTGTTGTTTTTGGATCATTTTGTATCTCTATCTGGCAGTTTTACCCTATGTGAAAATAAAAAAAAAACAATTAAATATAAGAAGCATATGAAAATAACTGATATATCCTGAAAATTTAAGTAAAATAGATGAAATTCAACAGTATTTTTTTATTCTTTGAATACAATAAGCACCTTGACCTGACCTTGCCTCTAAATAAAAAAAACGGTCAAATTTAATCTCACTGATACTATCATTAGTTATATTGCCTTCTTCATTCAGTGAAAATTTCATTAATTTTTAAATACAAGAAATATGAGAAGAATCTAACATCAGAGCTTTATGTAAAACTTGAGGATTTTAAGTTTTCCATCGTCAGTTCCCCTTACTTATGCTGCAATACAGCTTTCCTACTTGCATATGGGGTATACATCTCTCAGCAGTTGATTCGATGCCCAAAAGAAAACTCTGCGTATGAACAATTTTGAAAACAAAGTACCTTATTGACAAACAAGTAGATGAAACGAAAATATCAGCAGTCTCGTTTTGAGTATCATTTCGTAACTTCTATGATCGGAACGATGACCTTCTCAGGAAATATAATCTGTGATTAGATCAAATGCTAATTGCCGTTTTTCTTACTGATTGGATGCCTACTCCTCCATGGCACCTTATCCCACCTTTGATGTGTTACAGGTCCCTGTTTGTTCTGCTTCTTATTCGTATTGATAATGGAGTTTGAGTTTGAATATTGTTCGTTTTTTCCATATCTTTCAAAATAATTATGTCTTAAAAACTATGCATTTCTATGCCCAGATGCAGTGTGATTAAAAAACTTGAATTTTTAGGGAAAAGAATATGATAAGTGACTAAAATAGCACCTTACACTGAATATTATAATTTTTCTTTTTATAAAGCTTTAATTTGTAAGCCTCTGATGTTTCGGATGTCCGTGTTAGCTCTGCTCCTATAATGTATTGTTTTGTGGACTATGATGTTGGGTGCGGTTTGTTATTATATCCTTCATGTGCCCTTTATTGGTATTTTTCAATTTGGTAAAAGTGCCATATGTTTATAAATATGAAATGATAAAGTCCACGTTTTGAACAGGATTTTTGAATAGGGCGTCATGCATTAAATTATCATGCAGATCGATCTGTGAGTTAATCAGGTACCATGGATACGACCTCAGCTGAAGACCCATAGAAGGAATAATTTCCAGTTGGATTTTTAATTGGAAAAATGTTTATAGTATAATTTATCCCCATGGGCACAAGAAAAAAAAATTCCGATAAAAAAAATGTTCCCACTCTCAACTTAAGAAAAAACATTTTTTTTAGTTGAGGTAGAGAATTTTTTTCCGGATTTTTTTTTTACGATAAAAACTTTAGACGCCTTTGCCCTGGGTCAATGATTTTTTTTCTTCTTACGTCATTGTAGAGGACACTTTCGTATGAAGAGTATGCACTATTAGAATAATCTATTACATGTTTTGCAAATCCGAGAATCTAGTGTACTGCCATAAGTATTTTGCCTTATCTTAGAAATCAAAGTTTTAATTAATGTAATATGTCCGAACTTTTGTCAGCGATCGACATTCATCAGAAACGTTTTTAAAAACTATATTTTGTCTTCCAGAAAATTCTTAACTTTTACGTCAATCATAGAATTTAGGACAAAAATTCAAGTCCAAGAATATCGACTTATATGCGAGTATATTCGGTTATAAATGTTTAAAATGCAAGTCAAGTCAGAACAAATATTAATGATTTTAATACTTTTATTATAATATGATATCAAAAGAATAAAAGCCATTCAGGATATCTTTGGTTTAAGTCGCTGCAAAAACAAATATCTTTATTTTGTTAATTTGATTGTGACCACATGCAGAAAAAAGAATTACGTTGTTAAGTTCATACAATTTTTAAAGCATATTTAAACAAAGAAATAAAGTTTTCCGTTATTCAATTAAAATCGGGATCAGTTTAATTTTTTTGATTTTCTATTTGGAAATTTTAAGGTTCAAACCTATCCAGTCTTCTTAAATTTCAAAATTTCAGTTCTAATTTAAATATACTTTTTTTTTGTTCTAAATGAATTCATGTAATTAAGAAGTGAATGAACTATATCGGTAACTAATTTAACTGGAATTTAACTGGAAATTCACACATAAACATATGTTCCGAGCATGTACAACATGTTGCCGTTTTACAAGTATCATAAAACTGAAAGGCAACACTCAGAAAATTATAGTATATAGTATTTACATAGAATTGTTAATAGCAATGAAAAGTAATGCAGTTAGAACATTGCTTCTTCCTTCTTTCTTTATTGTTACTTTAGGCTTTAAGCTTTACAGCTTATCAGTATCTACCGGGACAAAATAAAACAATCAGCTACTGTACAGAAGTGGCTAATTTACAGGAGAACAATATGTACGAATAAATACTAATAGCGAGCGCAGCGAGCGTCGCGAAGCGACGCTCGCGAAGAGAGCTCAATAGACTAACGTGTATGAACAGAGGAAATTCGGATTGAAATCTGTACATACGTCAGCCAAATTTCTCTGTGCAACATTCCCAGAATTTCTGCACTACCCAATGTCCTTTGCGCGAATAAATCAAAAATAGAAAAAAAATTACAGGAACATTATTTCTTACCGAAATCTTAACGAAATGATTTTGCCTTACCTTATTCAAAAAAATACCCCCATGCCACAACACCGGCCTTCACCTTGCCCTTCGGAAATGATACAAATGACGTCACCGGAAACTTACGAATTTTGACGAAGTTATGTCGGTTGCTTCCGTGAAACTCTAAAAACATGTTGCGGTGCATAGCAACATGGTGGCTAAGACATAGCAACAACTTACTTGAAAAGAACGATTTAATGCAATCTCTTTTCCATAAAACTAGCATTTGCGTCCTAAGTCAACAGAACTTTTATACTTTCGTCACTTCAACGGTTCGGGTATTTCCGATTTTGTCGGAAACTTCCGAGAAGTTGGAATCTCGATCCCGATGCTTGGGAAATGATTTCTTTTTATTGTTTTGTTTTATTCTTTTTGCTTTCCTTTTCTTGAATGATAGACAGTACATGTGTAGGTTTATGATAATAAATAAACTGCGCTCGCCCCAACGGTCACACCGTAAAACATATTAGTGAAAAAAATGGAAACAAGATGTGTATAAAACAATATGCGCCCGGCATTGACCTTGGTATCATTTGAAAGAACTCGATAATCAGAGTATTAATACCAAATATGAAGTCCCTACCATGACCTCTCATGGTTCAAAAGTTATGGTTAAGGTTCAAAAAAGCTATTTTTAGCATATAAGTCACAGTCAAGATCACTAGGTCAATGTCCTTGCTGTCATTTGGAAGAACTTATTGAGTAAAGAAAGCATACTTAATATAAAGTCCTTATTTTTCATGGTTCAAAAGTTATGGCGAGGGTTAAAGTTTGAAAACGAAAAACCTATTTTTTGCATATAGGTCACAGTCAAGGTCACAAGGTTATTGACCATGGTATCATTGGAAAGAGCATAATTTGTGGAGTATGCAAACCAAATATCAGTGGTATATAAATACCAAATATTATGTCTTAATCTTTCTTCGTTCAAAAGTTAATGGCGAAAGTTAAAGTTTGCCGACAAAAAAGCTATATTTAGTGTATAGATCACAATTAAGGTCACAAGATCACTGACCATGGTGTTTTTAAAAGAGCTTAACCAGTGCTGTACGCATACCAAATATGAATTCTCCATCTATTATGGTTCAAAGTTATTGCGAAGTTTGCAGTAAAAAACAATTTTTAGGATATAGGTCACTGTCAAGGTCATAAGGTCATTGACCTTGATGTCATTTGAAAGAGCTTAATTAATGGAGAATTTATATTAATACGAAGTCTCTATCATTCACGGTTCGAAAGTAATGACAAAGGTTAAAATTTGCAGTCAAACAGACAAACAGACAGACAGGAGAAAAACAATATACGCCTAGGATCTTTCGATCAAGGCGCATAAAAATCGATAAATTCCCATCAATAAATTTTCTGTTTGGAGTGAAGTGACCTAGGTTGACTGAGGTTGTAAAGTGAAACGACTAAGGTATCTAGTGAAATGACCCAGGTTGTAGAGTGAAATGACCTAGGTTGTGGAGTGAAATGACCTAGGTTGTAGATAAATAAGTAAGGTTGTAGAGAAATGACCTAGGTTGTAGAGAAATGATTAAGGTTGTAAAGAGAAATGACCTAAGTTGTAGAGTTAAATGACCTAGGTTGTAGAGAAATGACTAAGGTTGTAAAGTAAAATGACCTAGGTTGTAAAGAAATGACCTAGGTTGTAGAGAAATGACCTAAGTTGTAGAGTGAAATGGCCAAGGTTGTAGAGAAATGACCTAAGTTGTAGAGTGAAATGACTTAGGTTGTAGAGAAATGACCTAAGTTGTAGAGTGAAATGACCTAGGTTGTAGAAAAATAACTAAGGTTGTAGAGAAATGACCTAGGTTGTAGAGAAATGACCTAGATTGTAGAGAAATGACTAAGGTTGTAGAGTGAAATGACCTAGGTTGTAGAGAAATGACGTAGGTTGTAGAAAAATGATCTAGGTTGTAGAGTGAAATGACCTAGGTTGTAGAGAGAAATGACCTAGGTTGTAGGGTGAAATGACCTAGGTTGCACAGAAATAACTAAGGATTTAGAGAAATGACATAGGTTGTGGAGAAATGACCTTGGTTGTAGAGTGAAATGACCTAGGTTGTAGAGAGAAATGACCTAGGTTGTAGAGAAATGACCTAGGTTGTAGAGTGAAATGACTTAGGTTGTAGAGAGAAATGACTAAGGTTGTAGAGAAATGACCTAGGTTGTAGAGTGAATTAAATGATATTGGCGGAAATGACCTAGGAGATAAATGACATGTGAATGCCAAAAAAGTGGAAGAAATAGGATTATCAGCTGTCTCGTTTTAAAGATGCTAAGAAACATATTTCATGTTGATATTTTCTGAGATTTTCTTCACAATTTCATGACTTATATGTTGCTATAGCATTACATACGAAAATATAAAAAAATCTTACTTTTGTGAAGAAAAGTAGCAAAATTGTAATGTATTAATGAAAATATTAAAACTATAATCCAGAAAATTCAGAGTAGAAATATGCAAAAGCAAACCATGTCCTCAGTAATGTGAGCCCGTGTTCAATGTTGTGTATGGAGTTTATCAAATTGAGTACACCCCTGAAACCTACACAGTGTTGGAAAACAGGACACGAGCTCTGTTGTTTTTAATGTTTACGTTTTGCTGGGTGTGTTTAATTGTTAACGGATGAAAAAATCCCTGATGTGTTGGTTTAATTTGTCTTCGCACATTTCTACTCTGAATTTTCTTGACTATATTTTTAGTAAATTTTTCATTTATACATAACAAAATTGATACTTTTTTAAGTATCAAGGATAAAGTTTAAAATTGTGAAGGTGTAAGGATGTATCAATCAAAGGCGTCTAGAATTTTGAAGTTTTGATAACTTCTAGAAAAAAATAAGAATTTTTTAAATATTTTCGTATATGTAATTCTATAGCAACAAATAAGATACATGTATGAAATTATACAGGGAATTCGAGAATATATTAACATCAAATCTGTGCCTTAAACATCCTTTAGTAACCATTTTGTAAGTTCTATGATGGATGCAATGACCTCGTAAGGAAATATAATTCATCATTGAGTCAAATGCTGATTAATGTTTTTGATACTGATTGCTAGAGAATTATTTACAATGAATTTTAGACGTTTTTACCCGATGACTTGGAGCACATGGTGTTTATGACTGGTCGACAGGGAATGCTCACTCCTCCATGGCACCTGATCCAACCTCTGATGTTTTAGAGGTCCCCGTCTGCCCTGTTCCTGATTTGTATTGTTTTATGGATTTTAAGCTCGTATACTGTTCGTTTTGTCCATATATTACAAACGATATCTTAATTGTGATAAAAGAAACTTGTAATTTTAAAGAGCTATACATGAAAAGTGACTCAAATGGCCCCTTAAAATGAATATATCAATTCTTTATTTACAGTTCTAATTTGCATGGCTAAATATATCACTTTTATTGGTAATTTTCAATTTAATAAATATGCCATTAATTTTTAACGTCTTCTTCAAGTAAAATATCCAAACATAAAGCAAATGTGTCTGACAGATGAAATCAACATTTCGCTCAGAAAAAAACTTTGAAAATCTACGTGAGTCACAGGATCTAAGGAAACAAAGAGAAAAAAACTCACCAAGGCTATGTTTTTTGTTTAATAGAAAATATAAAGACAGAGAACGACATAAAATATATATTAACATCAATATTTATTATAATATATCACTATATAATAATAAAGAAAATGGTATTACCATTTACTTGACATTCTTATTTAATATTTATGACAATAGGACAAGAATTACATTACACATATGTGATAATTATTCATAAAGGTATTCTTTATAATTGAATGGTCAATTTATTGCAACTCTAAATGTCAATTACATGTATACATTATATTGTCAATAAATTAAAAAATATGTTTAAGGAGCATGACAATTAAAACGGTATAACATGTAATAATATCTCATTCGATAATCTTAAAACTTAAGTACCAGAATTGACCGGTGAATACCAGGAAATACTGAAATAATCTCTAACATGAGATATACTGGGACAATACAAAATTAAATTTTATTTCTTTCATTGAATTGTTTTCCTACTAATTGTTAGTCCATTATTTATACAATGGTTTTAGACTGATTTTCCGTTAGTTCCCGATGACTTGGAGCACAAGGTGGTTATGACCGGAAAGCAGGGGATGCTCACTCCTCCATGGCACCTGATCCCACCTCTGATGTTTTAGATGTCCCTGTTTTAACTGCTCCTGATTTGTATTGTTTAATGGATTTTAAGCTTGTATACTATTCGTTTTGTCCATATATTACAAATTGACGATGTCTTAAGAATTACAGGATATGGAGATAACGAACAGTATTCAATCTCAAAGTCCTTAAAACAATACAAAATAAGATCAGAGCAAATACGGACCCCCGAAACATCAGAGGTGGGATCAAGTGCCATGGAGGAGTGAGCATCCCCCGTTTTAATGTTTCCTGTCCAGATGAAGTGTGATAAAAGAAACTTGCATTTTTAAAGAACTATACATGAAAAGTGACTCAAATGGCCCCTTAAAATGAATATCTCAATTCTTTATTTACAGCTCTAATTTGCATGGCTAAATATATCACTTTTATTGGTAATTTTCAATTTAATAAAAATGCCATTAATTTTAAACGTCTTCTTCAAGTAAAATATTCAAATATAAAGCAGATGTTTCTGACAGATGAAATCAATATTACGCTCAGAAAAAAACCCCCCAAAAATCTACGTGAGTCACAGAATCGAAGGAAACAAAGAGAAAAAAAACTCACCAAGGCTATGTTTTTGTTTAATAGAAAATATAAAGACAGAGAACGACATAAAATATATAATAAAACATCAATATTATTATCATATATCACTGTATAATTACCAAGAAACTGGTATTACCATTTACTTGACATTTTTATTTAATATTTATGACAATAGGACAACAATTACATTACTCATATATGATAATTATTCATAAAGGTATTCTTTATAATTGAATGGTCAATTTATTGCAACTCTAAATGTCAATGATACATTTATATTGTCAATTAATTTTAAAATATGTCTAAGAAGCATGACAATTAAAACGGTATAACATGTAATAATATCTCATTCGATAATCTTAAAACTTAAGTACCAGAACTGACCCGTGAATACCATGAAATACTGAAAACAATCTCTAACATGACATATATTGGGAAAATACAAAATTAAATTCTATTTCTTTAATTTTACTAAATCTTAAAAAATAAACATATAGACAGATTAAAATGAGTATATCTAAAACTGCATTTCCTAATATTCAATATATATCACTTCTATTTTATTTAATGAATCAAGCTTATTTCAACTTATGTTATCCGATATAACAAAACTTGGGTCAGTTTACGCTTTATCATCCGCGAAGCTTCATTCCTTATAATTTAATTTAAGTGTAGACAATGAGACAATATTTCCTCCGGAAAAAGGCTTCAAATTGAGCATTACTTCAAAAGTAACGTCAAGCGGAGTAATACGTTTTTGACGTAATTCATTGTGACGTAGGCAAGTTATGTTATACGAAATGGATAAAATCTTTTATCCAATCAAAAGACATGTTACAACTAAAATTAAATTATTTACATTTAATTCATCTAATCTTATATAAAGCTTAGAAGTAAAATAAAGATATAAATGCAAAAGATTAATAAAAATGAGTATGTCTAAAACTGCATTTTCTAGTATTCACAATATATCAATACTCCAGGCCCCTTTCCCATCAACAATACGCAGCAGAACATGTTACCCCAATAGTATTTCAAAAACAAAACTCAAGTTTTTGATTAATGTTTCATTTCAGTGTTATAAATTTATTACGTTTATTAATCAGAAAACCAAGAACATAATGAATTGTTTTAATCCATCTACATTATTATGTTTTAACAAGAAAAAAAGCTTCTTCTTTGGTTTTGATATTTTTACTTTATTCTACACTAAATCCCAAGATCCTTTTCAAGGAACATTAAAATAGTCCAAATGGGGTCTTTAACTTTATTTATTGACATTTGTATAGAAAAATCTGACCCGAGTGTAAAGAAATAAAAGTGGAATTTTAGTAAACTGTGCTGTGTGTAATTTAAAAAAAAAATCTAGGATTAAGGGCAGATGATACAAACAAACTTTATTTTTGGAGAAGACTTAATATCATTTCACAAGTTTAGAAAACTTGATAATTCTTAAAATGTTTTCTCCTAAGAACTGGAAAATGAAATAGACTTGTAAAATATTACTAATATTTCAATCAAAAAACAAATACTTACAAATCACACTCAGTTAAGGTTTACAGGTGAAAACAAATTTCAGAATATGTTAGCTTGGTGTTAAAAATGTCATATAAACTTTAGAAATATATACCGAGCCAGGTGAATTTTATTAAGAAAAGCAAAATGGTATTAATCACTCTATATTATATGGGCTGAGTTTTACCCTTTTGCTTTTCCTCATAAAATTCACCTGACTTGGTATATTTCTAAAGTTTATATCACACTTTTAGCACCAAGCCAACATATTCTGAAATTTATTCTCATCTGTAAACCTTTATTGAGTGTGTTTTATCTATTTTTATAATCTTATTAAAATAAATAAGAAAAATAAGATAAATAATAAACTAATATTTTCT
Organism: Saccostrea glomerata; assembly: GCA_003671525.1. NCBI lineage: Eukaryota > Metazoa > Mollusca > Bivalvia > Ostreida > Ostreidae > Saccostrea > Saccostrea glomerata. The sequence continues at coordinate 444,806 of PRKT01000334.1, forward strand.
AAGTCTTTTTTCATTTTCCAATTCTTAGGAGAAAAAATTGAAAGAATTATCCACTTTTCTAAACTTGTGACATGATATTAAGTCTCCCCCAAAGATAAAATCTGTTTGTATCATCTGTCCTTAACCAAATTTTGAATAAAAAACAGTTATACCAGTTTGTTATCTTATCCTATGATGTTCTACTGATCTATACCCAACAAAAAACGATTGAATTTATAGTTACAAAATGTATTATTTGCTCTCTCCAATTTCCATTATTGCCGATATCGATATATTCGAAAAATTCACTGATTTTTCAAGGGTATAGATTAGTTTGTCCACTGTTTTCATTAATTCTTAAGTCATTTTTAGCACTTTCTTTCGAATTATTTTGAAATCAATATCTGTATTCGGTTTTATTCCTGTATTCTAAAAGTCCATCATGGATTTAACAAGCAAACATAAAAACAGGTATACTATAACCAGAAAGTTCCCTTCTTTCAAAGGTGCAGAATTGGCTTCATCAGTTGTGGTGTCCATAGTTGTCGTTTCCGGACAGGTCAAGTTTGCAGCTGATAGACTGACCAATGAAGCTCCCTTCAAGTTCTCAGGAGTGAAGCAGCGTGGATCTTCAGAAACGGAGACACGTCCAGATTTAAGGAAATCGACCAGGCCTATCAACTCACAATCGCAGTGAAAAGGATTATCCTGTATTCCCCTGGATAAAATAGAAAAAAAATCCATGCATTTGAATTCCTTTTAAAAAAAATGGTGAACAATACTTTACATACATGCTAAAAAAAAAAAGAAATGCAGAATTTCAAGTCATCAAAGAAATTTTGAAAAAGTATATATATATATTTCATACCCCTAACCTATTTAAAGTGCACTATGGACTGTTAAACCCCAATTGTTTAATTATTTCCCTTGATTAATAATGTTTATGAAAGTAGTTTTTGCATGATTTTTTGGTTAATCGGGGTTCTTCATTGAAGTTTTGTATTTAGAAAAACAAAAAACCCTACTATTAAATCCATATTTTTTGCTTTGATTGCAATGTTGATGTTGAGGAACACAGATGACAGATTAGAACTGGCCATTCGCTGGTTACCAAACCCAGAAAAGACCGTCAGATTCTCCCTCAACACCTAGGCAATCGACTAAGAACTGCTGTACAAACTGCTAAATCAGCATAAAATACACAAATTGTTCGTAAAAGACTAAGTGAGAGAAGCTGGTATTTGTGCATGACGTCCCTACATTAGAAATCGAGATCGAGGTGGCAAAGGACATATGGATTGGTAAAGAAGTATGTTTCTAGAATTTGGAGGCAACGTCAATAACATAAACTTAAATTGTCAATTTGGAACATAGGACATATTTAACTTTTATCACAACACACTCTAAAATCACTTTTGAAAATTGCTGTTACGACTAAAATTGAATTATTTACATTTAATTCTTCTAATCTTATAAAAAGCTTAGAAGTAAAATAAAGATATAAATGCAAAAGATTAATAAAAATGAGTATGTCTAAAACTGCATTTTCTAGTATTCATAATATATCATTATTCCAGGCCCCTTTCCCATCAACAATACGCAGCAGAACATGTTACCCCTATAGTATTTCAAGAACAAAACTCAGGTTTTTGATTAATGTTTCATTTCAGTGTTATAAATTTATTACGTTTATTAATCATAAATCCAAGAACATAATGAATTGTTTTAATCCATCTATATTATTATGTTTTAACAAGAAAAAAAGCTTCTTTTTTGGTTTTGATATTTTTACTATATTCTACACTAAATTCCAAGATCCTTTTCAAGGAACATTAAAATAGTCCAAATGGGGTCTTTAACTTTATTTATTGACCTTTGTATAGAAAAATCTGACCCGAGCATAAAGAAATAAAAGTGGAATTTTAGTAAACTGTGCTGTGTGTAATTTTTAAAAAAAATCTAGGATTAAGGGCAGATGATACAAACAAATTTTATTTTTGGAGAAGACTTAATATCATGTCACAAGTTAAGAAAACTGGATAATTCTTAAAATGTTTTGTCCTAAGAACTGGAAAATGAAATAGACTTGTAAAATATTACTAATATTTCAATAAAGAAAACAAATTTATTCTCATCTGTAAACCTTTATTGAGTGTGTTTTATCTATTTTTATAATTTTATTGAAATATTACTAATATTTTCTAAGTCTTTTTCATTTTCCAATTCGTAGGAGAAAAAATTGTAAGAATTATCCACTTTTCTAAACTTGTGACATGATATCAAGTCTCCTCCAAAGATAAAATTTGTTTGTATCATCTGTTCTTAACCAAATTTTTGAATCAAAAACAGTTATACCAGGTTGTAATCTTATCCTATGATGTTCTACTGATCTATACCCAACAAAATATGATTGAATTTATAGTTACAAAATGTATTATTTGCTCTCTCCAATTTCCATTATTGCCGATATCGATATATTCGAAAAATTCACTGATTTTTCAAGGGTATAGATTAGTTTGTCCACTGTTTTCATTAATTTTTAAGTCATTTTTAGCGCTTTCTTTCGAATTATTTTGAAATCAATATCTGTATTCGGTTTTATTCCTGTATTCTAAAAGTCCATCATGGATTTAACAAGCAAACATAAAAACATGTATACTATAACCAGAAAGTTCCCTTCTTTCAAAGGTGCAGAATTGGCTTCATCAGTTGTGGTGTCCATAGTTGTCGTTTCCGGACAGGTCAAGTTTGCAGCTGATAGACTGACCAATGAAGCTCCCTTTAAGTTCTCAGGAGTGAAGCAGCGTGGATCTCCAGAAACGGAGACACGTCCAGATTTAAGGAAATCGACCAGGCCTATCAACTCACAATCGCAGTGAAAAGGATTATCCTGTATTCCCCTGGATAAAATAGAAAAAATCCATGCATTTGAATTCCTTTTTAAAAAAATGGTGAACAATACTTTACATACATACTAAAAAAAAAAGAAATGCAGAATTTTAAGTCATCAAAGAAATTTTTAAAAAGTATATATATATATTTCATACCCCTAACCTATTTAAAGTGCACTATGGACTGTTAAACCCCAATTGTTTAATTATTTCCCTTGATTAATAATGTTTATGAAAGTAGTTTTTGCATGATTTTTTGGTTAATCGGGGTTCTTCATTGAAGTTTTGTATTTAGAAAAACAAAAAACCCTACTATTAAATCCATATTTTTTGCTTTGATTGCAATGTTGATGTTGAGGAACACAGATGACAGATTAGAACTGGCCATTCGCTGGTTACCAAACCCAGAAAAGACCGTCAGATTCTCCCTCAACACCTAGGCAATCGACTCAGAACTGCTGTACAAACTGCTAAATCAGCATAAAATACACAAATTGTTCGTAAAAGACTAAGTGAGAGAAGCTGGTATTTGTGCATGACGTCCCTACATTAGAAATCGAGATCGAGGTGGCAAAGGACATATGGATTGGTAAAGAAGTATGTTTCTAGAATTTGGAGGCAACGTCAATAACATAAACTTAAATTGTCAATTTGGAACATAGGACATATTTAACTTTTATCACAACACACTCTAAAATCACTTTTGAAAATTGATGTTTAAGCTGATT
>PRKT01000334.1:450543-465676 GCA_003671525.1 Saccostrea glomerata
AACGGGGGAAGATGGAAGTTGATTCCGCCTTCGCACTACACTGACGTAAACGAATCTGTTTTCTTGCTTATAACATTGTTTTAAATTAATTTTCATTATTTTTTGGAACAAGAGTTTTGTTCATCATCAGTATTTATAGACAAGAATTTTCAAAAATCATATTGTTGATAAATTAAACTCTTGAAGCGAGATATTGTGTAAAAACCGAGAGAGCTTTTGATTAACCACTTACCGTGGATAAATCGAAGGCTTTTCTCATTGGTAGTATCAGTCACACGTTTGAGCTAAATAATATATAAATGAGGGTTTTCAAGGAATATTCGAGTAACTCAACTATAGTTCGATTAAAACGACTATTATAACATTCATAGTTCTTATGAGGGGTTTTTCTAAAAGGAATTTTTAAATTAAATATGTGGGTTATATAATTTTCGTTCAATCCTCAACACTTCCTATATCCTCTTAAATATTTTTATAACCGGGTTGTTCTAATTTGAGTTACTTTATTCTATTCTTAGATACTTACAGGTATCGTAGATTTGTCAACCCCGCTTATTGTGATGTTTTATGGCAGTATATACTTACAGATGTCGTAGATTTACCAACCCGCTTATTGTGATGTTTTATGGCAGTATATACTTACAGGTCTCGTAGATTTGCCAACCCGCTTATTGTGATGTTTTATTGCAGTATACTTACAATGTTTGAAGATTTGACAACCCGCTTATTGTGATGTTTTTATGGCAGTATATACTTACAGATCTCGTAGATTTGCCAACCCGCTTATTGTGATGTTTTTTATGGAGGATATCCTGTTGTTATCAAGACGTCTAAAAGAAAGTTTGAACGATTAAATGTTTAGTTCCGTACGTATACATTTAATGTCAGGATTTAAGAAATAAGTGTCGTTTCAGTTATAATTCCATTATATAATCGTTGTTATTTTCTTTTCCGTTCTGCACATCTGTGAATTTATTACAATTGATATTGCAAAAAAAAAAAAAAATGAATGAGAAACTTACAGTGTCTTTAATTTTGTCAAATCACTGAATGCATTGTCCTCTATTTTGGTTATACTGTTATCAAGTAGAATCCTGAAAGATTGAAAGTCAAATACAAGTATTTGTCACCCTGAAAATTCATTACAACTTTACTTCAATCTTAAAAAATAAATATGATCATGAAAAACAGTGAGTCGGTGCATATAACCGGTCGACAGGGGATGCTATCTCCTCCATGGCATCTGATCTCATCTCTGATGTTATATATAGGTCAATGATTAATTTGATCCTGAAGTGTATTGTTTTATTGGACTTTTGAGCCCGAGAATTGTATGATATCTCCTTATATCTTATTGCATTGTACTTACACTTCACATATTTCAAATAAATCAAGTGAGTTACATATATAAGACTCTTCGTTATTCACATTGTAACTCGAATTCAAAACACACAATGTAATACATGCACTATGGTGGATATGTATGGTTACGTATTCTTAGAAAAAACTTACAAGATCTCTAAGTTCATTAAACCATTAAATAGGTTGTCCTTTATCGTATTTATTCTGTTTCGATGCAGATAACTGGAAGAAAATTATCGGAAAAAATAAAAATGAAGAACATTCTTTTTAAGTTTAATAAATAAGGAAGTTTACACTTTAAATACCACAAATCGCCAACAAAGAAAGAAGGCATAGAATATAATAGTATGAAAGACTGATATTCCAAAAATATATTTTGAATAATGAGCTTAAAGTGTCACTAATCTTGTCAAATCAATCTATAGATGAATGCATGAAATGTTTATGGTTGGGATATTGCTATTCTCCACCCAAATAATTAATTTACAGTCTAATTTTTTTTCAAATAATTGAATGAATCACGGGATATTATAGTTTGGAGGACTTATATTCTTATTCTTATATTTTGAAATAGCACACTTACATTTCCCGTATTTTTTTCCATCCACTGAATGTATGGTCCTCTATTGTGGTTATAAAGTTGGATGTTAAAGCCCTGAAATATATAAGATATTATGAAGAATGAATGTCAAATACAAGTATTTGTAATTTTACCTCGTTCTTAAAAGAGATTTTAATAATGAAAAAAAAAAAACATAAATAGCATTAAATACTTTTACTACACTCACAATGCAATGGCAGAGAGACTACGTAGAACACATTTGTCAATTTGAATTACGCATCTCATGGCACCTGATCCCACCTCTGATGTTTCGGGGGTCCGTGGTTGCTCTGCTCTTAATTTGTATTGTTTTATGGACTTTGAGGTTGCATACTGTTCGTTATCTCCATATACTTCCTTATTGAGTATTTGCATTGAACAAAGGTTTATATTGGTATGAATAGCACATCTAAAATCTGTAACTAATATACTGTCTGTTTAATAATGAAATATTTTATCTGCCTTTCATAGATCATGAAATTTATCATTTTTATAATCAAAATGATGTCATGTCAACAAGTGATATTGCGATTAATGAATTGTTTATGACCTGCTATGTGGGATTTAACTAGCATTTTTTAATGCAATGATAGGTTTTAATTGTGTTAATTATGCTAATGCAGAGTTAAGTTGTAAATTCTTTCATTTTTGGCTTAATGAAAAATAACTATTTATGTGTGATGTCATTATAAACATTTCGCGTATAAATTAGGCCCCGTCACCGTTTTGTAGTCTTTACAATGATACAGAACTCTTAGAGGAAGGATATGGAGATAACGAACAGTATTCAGTATCAAAGTAAAAATAAATACAAAATAGGAACAGAGAAAACACGGACCTTCGAAACATTAGAGGTGGAATCAGGTGCCATGGAGGAGTGAGCATCCCCTGCTTACCGGTCAAACTCGACGTTTGCTCCTTGTCAGGTCCAGAAAATAACGGAAAAATCCGTTGTCAATTGAATGTATAAAAAATAGACTAACAATTAGTATGAAAAGCCGCAGTCAGCATTTGGCTCAATGATAAATTGTATTTGATGACAAGGTCATTCTATCGACCATAACCTTACGAAATAATGACTTTAAACGAGTTTGTTGGTATTCTTGTTTTATGAACTTCCTTGTAAATAATATATTTCTTTTTAGAAATTGTTCATACGTAGAGCATGTTCTTGCGTATCGAATCATCTGATATATAAAGACTTCATGTGCAGATGATGAAGGAATATTGCTGCATAAGTAAGGGAAATTGACGATAGAAAAGTTAACGTCATTACGTTTATGATACCCTAAATTTGGATTCTTTTTTACTGTAGAGAAATATTTCGCGTGCAATGCATTCTCAGAAATATTTTTCTTCAAAAATTATTGAACGTGTAAAGAATTTTTTTTTCAAAAAGTTGTTGTCTATTTTTTAACTCAGTGAATAGGTGTCGGTAAGCATTGGTCAATTTTAAAAAAGAAACCTGTTTATACTATCATCATTATGAACTATTTTTACGTCACCTGTAATGACGTGTCCAGTATTACTATACATAGTTATAGGGCGAAGAAGAACATGAACACGAAGGAAAATTATGTTTAAGATACACGGTATTCAGGCCATGTAAAGTTTTCTTGTCATTGAAAAGTTTGGAAGCAATGACAGAAGTATATTTGTCGGAAATACAAGGTGTAGTCTGTAGCTTGACATATGGTGGAATACATGACTGGACCCTTTGTGATTAAGAATATTACTTATATTAACAGCGTCAATTCCTTTATTGGCATATTGAAGTTTATTGAAAAGACGGACTGTTTAGCAGCATTTATATCTGTAAAACGTGTGGGTTTAAAAACCTATTTTCCGGTCTCAAGGAATCAAAAATTGGACTTTACTTGGCAGTTTTAAATGGACAGAATAAAGTTTGGTGCGAATATGATGTAGACCTAACTGTTGATTTAAATAAGGTAGTAATAAATCATCATCGCGTATTGCGGGTTTTTTGTTCGATCGATGCCCATGACTACTTGACTACTCTTAAGTGTCTGTGTATGGTTAAAAAATCCCATCAAATTTACATCATTACACTGTGGACTGCATGGAAAAATTTCCAACACTATCGACATTGTCATTATATCCATAGGAAAAGGCTGCCCTAGTTTTCTAATCAAAATTCTTCTCGTTGTCTTCGGTCAGGTGTACTTTGCAGCGACGGACTATTTGTGTGGTGATAAATCTTTTCGAAAATTCTAATTTTCATTGACAAAACTGAATGATCAGGTACATTAAAATGTTTGGATAAAAGCTGCTGACCACCATGATTTATTTGAAATCGATGACCTGATATTCGATTGTGATCCACTGGTTTCACCATATAAACAAGTCCACTTAGATTACATTCAATTCCATATACAAAATTGGAAGATTTACAGTTCAGATTTTCCCACGTTTTAGTATCAGAGCTCTGTCCAGTAAGATTACTGGTAAAAGACCCTTTTGTTTCCACACAGATAACATTCTATTCTATAGACAACATCAGAAATAAAACTTACAGTGTCTCTAAGATCGTCAAACCAGCAAGTTGGTTGTTCGTGATTGTAGTAATGTTGTTATTGTTTAGATATCTGAAAAAAAATGAAAATGAATGTCAGGTGCAACCTATTTTTCAAGCAAGTAATTATACAAATTATCCTTGAAAATATAAATTTGTAATAAAGAATGTATAAATGAGTTTCAATTAATACGGGTATAATTTCTTCTAGCTTCTCAATCCCAATAAATGAAATTTAATCGGTACATGTAAAATCATGATGGGGCAAGTTACGCTTTATTAACTGTGAAGCGTCTGTGATTAATGAATTAATGAAGAATGGACGTGAAAAAATCCCTTTGAAGTTAAATAAATGGGAAAGTGTTTGCTCTTTAAATACCAAAAAGCATCAATAAAGAATGAAGACATGGGGTATCATAGAAAGCACAGCGAGCGTCGTGAAGTGAAGCGAGCTTAATAGACTAACTGTAAAACAGAGTTAATTTGGAAAGAAATACGTACATATGTCAGTCAAATTTTTCTATGAAACATTTCCAGAATTCCTTTACTATCCAATGTCCTTTGTGCCAATAAATAAATAAAAATAACGTAAAGCATAAAAGGCTTTCAGTCTGTAAAAATCTTTGAAAGAAGCACAAAATAATTCTGCAATACTTTTCGACCAAAATTGCACTATGGTTGCACTATAGTTTCAACTCGACCGTCTCCGTAAGCTCCGACGCAATCCGTGACATCGTGTGACGTCACAGCTAGTCGAAATGTCTGTGATATCACAAAAACATTTTTAGTATAAAATTAGGTCCCGTCCTCGTTTTTTATGTTTACAATTTCTGTAGAACTCTTAGATATAAAACTTACAATAAGTACTTAAGAACTTAAATACTTTAAGTTTGTCAAACCAGTAAGTGTTCTGTTCGTTATTATAGTAATTTTATTTTTCTGCAGAAAGAAAAAATAATTGAAGAGTGAATGTCAAGATAAGGTTTCTTTTCTAAGTAAAATAAATTTTGCTTGAAAGTTCATTTTTGTAAGGTAAAGAAAATCAGATAAGTTTCAATTGTTACGGGTATAATTTCTTTTAGCTTAGCAATGCAAATACATGGAATTTATTCGGTATAAACATATGGTGGGGCAGTTTACGCTTTATAAGAAGGATGTTATATTTTGGAGTATTAGTATCCTTTAAAAAAATTTTTAATAACACACTTACAGTTTCTTCAAATTTGTCAAACCACTGAATGCATTATCTTCGATAGTGGTTATTCTGTTTCTGCCCAATTTCATGAAAGATATTAATTGTAAAGAGTGAATGTTAACTGCAAGTATTTGTTAATATATAACTCTCACCAGTCTCACGATGTACGTATATTAAATATTAACAAGTATAGTCTCAATTTCTTTATTCGGTCATCTTAACTACGTATCATACATTAAACTAATTCTTTCTTTGGATCCTTAGATTGTTCAATGTATATACTCTTCACATTTTTCAAATAAATCAAATAAAACATGTGAGTTACATGTATTGTACTGTTCCTTATTCAGGTTCGGGCAAACATTAATGTAAAAAAAAAAAAATCTGGAAATGCAGTTATCGTTCTTGTCATTGTTGAATCAAACTCAGGATATTATACTATGATGAATAGTTACTCAAAAAACATATTGGTTAGAACACTAAAAAAAAACCCTTACAATTCCACCAGGTTTGTCAAGCCAGAAAAGGTGGTGATCTCTATCGTAGTTAACTCGTTCGAAACAAGGTATCTAAAACATTGAAGAGTAAACGTCAATAGCAAGATTTTTCATCCATGCAAAATAAATGTATGTTTATTCTTTAAGAAAAATAAAGATTAACACATAGGAAAGTTTATTATCCTCACAATGGAAATACATTGCATTGAGGACAGATAATACAAACAATTGAAGTAGATTCCCGGATTGGTATATATTTTTTGACCTTATTTCACTGCAAATGATGCAAATAATAAATTACGTCAATATAAAGGAATTATGAACCATCTGTGACGTTCAAAATTATATCCTCCTGAAACCATACTTATCATTCTTTGTATTTTTCAATACAAATTACATTTTTGCGCAACTTTACTATCAAAATGCAAGTATGTTGAATTAACGCGGTATAATCGGGGTTGGGACAATAAACGTTATATAAACTGCAGAGCGTCAATAAAGAATGAGTGCGCCAAATATAATTGTTTGAAGAATAGATAACAAATCAATATTTTAAATTACGGACATACAGCAGTCTCTCTTATATTGTAAATCATTGAATGATAGGGCTGTGTAATATTACCGGTATATCTGTATATTGCGGTATTATCCACCACGATAATATATTGCGATATGAAAATCAGATACTGGTATTTCACGATATTTATAAAAATATATAAAAACCTCCTTTATTGTAGAAACTGCTGAAATGATACTTGTAACTTTCCCAGGCCTTTTCAATCTAGTTAAAAATATACTTCGTCAGCTTTCAGAGGCAGATAGAGAGAAAAGAGATAGAGAGAGACAGAGGAAGCTTTTCATTCTCTGTCGCAATTTTAGATATCTTACTTTAAAATAAAATTGATAACTAATGAAAAGACGTTTAAGGTAGTACGAGTGTGAAATCAAAGTAATGGAAAACAAATGATTTTGGTATTAATGGATACACATGTGTATAAGCAATACGTGATTATAACATAAAGAAAAAGAGTGTATCCGTTTTGCCCCCTAGTGGTTGCCAAACTAAGGGAGGTAACTCTGTGTCATATTTTACTTAAAAATATAGTCCGCACACCAACTTCAAAGAATAGGTCAAATATCATGTAAAATTTTGAAATGTTAATTTTTATTAAACATGGAACATCTGTTCTAAAACTTAAAACAGTAAAAAAAAACATTCACAAATTCTAAACTGTGCTTGTGGCGCCACCTATGACATCTAATTTCTTTCACCAAAATACATAAGTTGTGGATCTTAGTCAAATTATAAAACATAGACAGAGTAATGGATTCATAGAAAACAATTTATTTTCAAAAATATAACAATAATAAATTAATTTGTCCAAATTTCAGAAAAAAGAATGAAGCCATTTTGAAAATATTTAGCCCGAAATTCCTCTGATCAGCTTTTCTCTGCAAAATTCTCATTTTTACGACTGCTCTAAATTTGTCTTCATTTATTAAACAATAAAAAAACAACTTAAATGGAAAATGAACATGGTAAAATATTCTATAAACTATATATTACCTGAACAATATTTATTTGTAAAATAAAAAAAAGTCAATGTTTCATTAAATTTCCTCCATAGCCATCTATATTGTCCAATTATTCGACACAATGAAATATGAGGAATATGAATTCTTATCACAAATTTTACAATATGCAGAGTAATGGAAATAAAAAATGCATAGGTTTTACATGTACTATAACAGCAATCAATTATTGTGTGCAAGTTTCAGAAAAAAGAGTGGAGCCATTTTGAAAATATTTAGCCCGAAATTCCTCTGATCAGCTTTCTATCTATTCTTCAAACAATTATATTTGGCGCACTCATTCTTTATTGACGCTCTGCAGTTTATATAACGTTTATTGTCCCAACCCCGATTATACCGCGTTAATTCAACATACTTGCATTTTGATAGTAAAGTTGCGCAAAAATGTAATTTGTATTGAAAAATACAAAGAATGATAAGTATGGTTTCAGGAGGATATAATTTTGAACGTCACAGATGGTTCATAATTCCTTTATATTGACGTAATTTATTATTTGCATCATTTGCAGTGAAATAAGGTCAAAAAATATATACCAATCCGGGAATCTACTTCAATTGTTTGTATTATCTGTCCTCAATGCAATGTATTTCCATTGTGAGGATAATAAACTTTCCTATGTGTTAATCTTTATTTTTCTTAAAGAATAAACATACATTTATTTTGCATGGATGAAAAATCTTGCTATTGACGTTTACTCTTCAATGTTTTAGATACCTTGTTTCGAACGAGTTAACTACGATAGAGATCACCACCTTTTCTGGCTTGACAAACCTGGTGGAATTGTAAGGGTTTTTTTTTAGTGTTCTAACCAATATGTTTTTTGAGTAACTATTCATCATAGTATAATATCCTGAGTTTGATTCAACAATGACAAGAACGATAACTGCATTTCCAGATTTTTTTTTTTTTACATTAATGTTTGCCCGAACCTGAATAAGGAACAGTACAATACATGTAACTCACATGTTTTATTTGATTTATTTGAAAAATGTGAAGAGTATATACATTGAACAATCTAAGGATCCAAAGAAAGAATTAGTTTAATGTATGATACGTAGTTAAGATGACCGAATAAAGAAATTGAGACTATACTTGTTAATATTTAATATACGTACATCGTGAGACTGGTGAGAGTTATATATTAACAAATACTTGCAGTTAACATTCACTCTTTACAATTAATATCTTTCAGGAAATTGGGCAGAAACAGAATAACCACTATCGAAGATAATGCATTCAGTGGTTTGACAAATTTGAAGAAAGTGTAAGTGTGTTATTAAAAATTTTTTTAAAGGATACTAATACTCCAAAATATAACATCCTTCTTATAAAGCGTAAACTGCCCCACCATATGTTTATACCGAATAAATTCCATGTATTTGCATTGCTAAGCTAAAAGAAATTATACCCGTAACAATTGAAACTTATCTGATTTTCTTTACCTTACAAAAATGAACTTTCAAGCAAAATTTATTTTACTTAGAAAAGAAACCTTATCTTGACATTCACTCTTCAATTATTTTTTCTTTCTGCAGAAAAATAAAATTACTATAATAACGAACAGAACACTTACTGGTTTGACAAACTTAAAGTATTTAAGTTCTTAAGTACTTATTGTAAGTTTTATATCTAAGAGTTCTACAGAAATTGTAAACATAAAAAACGAGGACGGGACCTAATTTTATACTAAAAATGTTTTTGTGATATCACAGACATTTCGACTAGCTGTGACGTCACACGATGTCACGGATTGCGTCGGAGCTTACGGAGACGGTCGAGTTGAAACTATAGTGCAACCATAGTGCAATTTTGGTCGAAAAGTATTGCAGAATTATTTTGTGCTTCTTTCAAAGATTTTTACAGACTGAAAGCCTTTTATGCTTTACGTTATTTTTATTTATTTATTGGCACAAAGGACATTGGATAGTAAAGGAATTCTGGAAATGTTTCATAGAAAAATTTGACTGACATATGTACGTATTTCTTTCCAAATTAACTCTGTTTTACAGTTAGTCTATTAAGCTCGCTTCACTTCACGACGCTCGCTGTGCTTTCTATAATACTCCATGTCTTCATTCTTTATTGATGCTTTTTGGTATTTAAAGAGCAAACACTTTCCCATTTATTTAACTTCAAAGGGATTTTTTCACGTCCATTCTTCATTAATTCATTAATCACAGACGCTTCACAGTTAATAAAGCGTAACCTGCCCCATCATGATTTTACATGTACCGATTAAATTTCATTTATTGGGATTGAGAAGCTAGAAGAAATTATACCCGTATTAATTGAAACTCATTTATACATTCTTTATTACAAATTTATATTTTCAAGGATAATTTGTATAATTACTTGCTTGAAAAATAGGTTGCACCTGACATTCATTTTCATTTTTTTTCAGATATCTAAACAATAACAACATTACTACAATCACGAACAACCAACTTGCTGGTTTGACGATCTTAGAGACACTGTAAGTTTTATTTCTGATGTTGTCTATAGAATAGAATGTTATCTGTGTGGAAACAAAAGGGTCTTTTACCAGTAATCTTACTGGACAGAGCTCTGATACTAAAACGTGGGAAAATCTGAACTGTAAATCTTCCAATTTTGTATATGGAATTGAATGTAATCTAAGTGGACTTGTTTATATGGTGAAACCAGTGGATCACAATCGAATATCAGGTCATCGATTTCAAATAAATCATGGTGGTCAGCAGCTTTTATCCAAACATTTTAATGTACCTGATCATTCAGTTTTGTCAATGAAAATTAGAATTTTCGAAAAGATTTATCACCACACAAATAGTCCGTCGCTGCAAAGTACACCTTACCGAAGACAACGAGAAGAATTTTGATTAGAAAACTAGGGCAGCCTTTTCCTATGGATATAATGACAATGTCGATAGTGTTGGAAATTTTTCCATGCAGTCCACAGTGTAATGATGTAAATTTGATGGGATTTTTTAACCATACACAGACACGTAAGAGTAGTCAAGTAGTCATGGGCATCGATCGAACAAAAAACCCGCAATACGCGATGATGATTTATTACTACCTTATTTAAATCAACAGTTAGGTCTACATCATATTCGCACCAAACTTTATTCTGTCCATTTAAAACTGCCAAGTAAAGTCCAATTTTTGATTCCTTGACACCGGAAAATAGGTTTTTAAACCCACACGTTTTACAGATATAAATGCTGCTAAACAGTCCGTCTTTTCAATAAACTTCAATATGCCAATAAAGGAATTGACGCTGTTAATATAAGTAATATTCTTAATCACAAAGGGTCCAGTCATGTATTCCACCATATGTCAAGCTACAGACTACACCTTGTATTTCCGACAAATATACTTCTGTCATTGCTTCCAAACTTTTCAATGACAAGAAAACTTTACATGGCCTGAATACCGTGTATCTTAAACATAATTTTCCTTCGTGTTCATGTTCTTCTTCGCCCTATAACTATGTATAGTAATACTGGACACGTCATTACAGGTGACGTAAAAATAGTTCATAATGATGATAGTATAAACAGGTTTCTTTTTTCAAATTGACCAGTGCTTACCGACGCCTATTCACTGAGTTAAAAAATAGACAACAACTTTTTGAAAAAAAAATTCTTTACATGTTCAATAATTTTTGAAGAAAAATATTTCTGAGAATGCATTACACGCGAAATATTTCTCTACAGTAAAAAAGAATCCAAATTTAGGGTATGATAAACGTAATGACGTTAACTTTTCTATCGTCAATTTCCCTTACTTATGCAGCAATATTCCTTCATCATCTGCACATGAAGTCTTTATATATCAGATGATTCGATACGCAAGAACATGCTCTACGTATGAACAATTTCTAAAAAGAGATATATTATTTACAAGGAAGTTCATAAAACAAGAATACCAACAAACTCGTTTAAAGTCATTATTTCGTAAGCGTTATGGTCGATAGAATGACCTTGTCATCAAATACAATTTATCATTGAGCCAAATGCTGACTGCGGCTTTTCATACTAATTGTTAGTCTATTTTTTATACATTCAATTGACAACGGATTTTTCCGTTATTTTCTGGACCTGACAAGGAGCAAACGTCGAGTTTGACCGGTAAGCAGGGGATGCTCACTCCTCCATGGCACCTGATTCTACCTCTAATGTTTCGGAGGTCCGTGTTTTCTCTGTTCCTATTTTGTATTTTTTTTTACTTTGATACTGAATACTGTTCGTTATCTCCATATCCTTCCTCTAAGAGTTCTGTATCATTGTAAAGACTACAAAACGGTGACGGGGCCTAATTTATACGCGAAATGTTTATAATGACATCACACATAAATAGTTATTTTTCATTAAGCCAAAAATGAAAGAATTTACAACTTAACTCTGTATTAGCATAATGAACACAATTAAAACCTATCATTGCATTAAAAAATGCTAGTTAAATCCCACATAGCAGGTCATAAACAATTCATTAATCGCAATATCACTTGTTGACATGACATCATTTTGATTATAACATTATTACACAGAATCATTCCAACTGACTTTTATCTTCTTAGACTAAAACTGATCGATACTCTAGCATGTAGTTTCTGCAGAAGTGACATAGAAACAATTGATATTAATTGTGTGACTGTTTTCATGTTAAAGGATTTTGGTGCACCATTGATGAACGGATTTTAAACAAGTTTAATATTCATTGTAGCTTTGATAGACAAGAAATACTATATGGTAAATATGAAAATATGAATGTTTATAGATTTCAAAACCTTTTAATACTTATTAATACTAAATGTAAAACAAATTAATTTTGCTTTTTGATTTGAGAATGTTGCAAAAATAAACGCAGAATCTATATTAAAGAGGATCACAGAAAAATTGAAAAATATTTGTTGTTAAAGAGTTTTAGATATGAGGAATACGAAAGACAAATATTTGCGATACATTGAAAGCAATAGAGTTACAAATACATGTAGATATATATCCTAAAACGTTTTTGATTGATCTTTTATCTTTTTGTATGATTTAGAATTATTTTCTCTTGCTGACCTTTCCCCTGTTTTGTTGTCTTTTTCTTCCAAACAACTTTCACATTCTATAAAAGTAAATATTGAGTGTGGATTGGATGTAATTGTGTACAAAAAAATAAAAATTATCGTACAAGAACAGGTGAAAGAGTTATAACACTAAAAAAAAAGAAAAAAAATAATATTCACTAAATAATAATAGTAACTTAGTAAACAGATAAAGATTAAATCTGGTTTTTATTAATCATTGAGCATTGTAGTGATCATGGAACAACAGATACATGAATTAAAATCATCCGTTGACAACAGAACAAATGATGTAAATCCGTAACCGTGAATTTGTAGTATATCCGTATTCAATGCATGTACAGGATGAAAACTTCCTCAACTAATGCACGAATCTGTTTGTCTTAGTACAGCAGAGTTCGACAAAGGTCAACGAGATAGCTTTTTTTCTGTTTTTATGCTGTAGAGAGTGATAGAAGGGCATTATACTTATAAAAGAAAAGAAAATGCATTGATGATTTTTAATATAATTGAATTTGACTGATTTTAAACTAGGCCTATCCGATCATTTTATATATTCAGGCATTGATCTTTTTTATCAGTGGGATTTTTGTCTGGGGTAGTTAACTGACTTCGGTTTTGAACGTTTAAGCACATATTTTGACTTGTGTTATCATTATAAAATAAAATAAGATGTAACTTGACATCTTAAATTGTTTTTCTATTCAATTTTTATTGAGCATCCCATTAATCCAATTATATGGCACATTAGAGAAAATAAGACTTGGCAATGCTCGAATCATTTAAACTGGAACAGGTAAAATAAGTCGATTGTTTTTCGAGAATCATAATAATTGCTTCTTCTGACGTCATTTTGTAAAATCTAAGTTCACTCCTAATTCCTTGTGTAACGTGAGTATATTCAACTTCCTGATGTAACATGAGTACATGTGAACTGATTTTGACCTCACGTACATGTAATGTATGCGGTAGTGAAACCTACATCTTTCTTCCTTTCCCAACTATCGTACAAGTGCAAAAGTTCACTTATTTCTGGCTTTGTTCTGCACTCAAGACGAATCACACAACTTACGGACAGATGATACAAACAAATCTTTGTCTTAAATTTTGAAAATAACAACTTGGGATTTGTTGATAGGAGAATCACACGACTTAACTGCACGCTTAATGTTTACCCAAATTTCAGCCGATTTATAATCAAACTGCTTGAAATATTACTTCATCTACTGAAACGAATTTTAGAAATCTATTTTTTAATCAACTTTATATTCCAGCGGTCTTTAAAATGCGTAAAATGCCCCAAGTTTTGTTATATCGTATAATATAAGTTGAAATAAGCTTCATTCCTTATAATTTAATTTCAGTGCAGACAATGAGACAATTTTCCCCCATAATAAGGCGTCGCATTGATTAAATTTTAAAAGTAACGTCAAGCGGAGTAATACGTTTTTTGACGTAACTCATTAAATTATCAATTATGAAAATAAAAATGCTCAATGCAGTATGCTATGCAAGGGAAATATCGATATTTAGTTTTCATTTAACAGGTCGAGGAAACTACCTTATATGGATATTGTTGTTATTACGCACAGAGGTGCTCACAGAAAACAATGATCCAGTTGAATGAATGAGCCGCAAAGCATGCTGGTCTACTACGTGTTTACATTTCACTACAAACATGTGATTCGGGTCAATTTACAACATGATTTCAAATGCCTTTTGGAGAATCAACTAATATCTATTTTTAATTTTTTTGTTGAAAATAGAAAGAATAAGTAGAAAATAAGATGTTACATGCTTACATTAACAAACGAATCTAATTTTATGTGTTAAATAGTAGGTTGAAATACTGCTCACAAAGTTTTTATACTTGATAATCGTATATTTACCATATGCTACTGGTCTAGTTCATTTGTGAATAAAGGATCATACATTCTAAAACAAAAATATATTGCTGTATTACAATTATTCTACAGAATTTTGCTAATTTCTCACGTACATTGATATATAACTGTCGTGCATAGATTAGTGTATATACATATACAAGTTAATTATTTTAAACAAATAAAAGGAACGGCTATGGGCACAAAGATGGCCCCTACGTATGCCACATTAACTTTAGGATACTTAGAAGAAAAAATGTATAAGAAAGTGGAAGAGCAGTTCAACGAAGAGATGAAACTTTATATTACTAACAACTGGAAAAGATATCTGGACGACTGTTTTATTGTTTGGAAATACAGTAACAACGAATTGTCTACCTTTAAAACATTACTGAATGAACTTAATCCTGAT
>PRKT01000334.1:467483-599043 GCA_003671525.1 Saccostrea glomerata
ACTGTTAATAATAACATGTCATGTCAAACTAGAAATGTTATATACGTTATAACATGTTCCGGTTGCGGGGAACTATATATCGGCGAGACGGGAAGTACCTTACGGGAAAGGATCAGAGTACACAAACAACAAATAAACGTACCGCAATATCGCAAACTCAAAGTCAGTGAACACTTAGACGTGTGCGGAAATAGAACTTTTACTGTCTTTCCATTTTATAAACTGCACAAGTCTAACACAATCGAAAGACGTGATAAAGAAAGACCTTTTATAAAGACTTTCAAACCTAAATTGAATAGTTTAATGTAAAAGAATTGTTTCTTTACATGTAAAGTATGTTACTGAGTCACATTTATTGCTTTGTTTTTGTATGCTTTGTTAATGCATTGTTCTGTGAAAGTACGGGGAAAATATGACGTCATTCAAAGACTTGTTAACGTTAAGTTATTATGACGTCATAATAGACGTTACCATGAGTATTGTAAAACATCATGAAGAAGAAATGAAAGCGCTTATGTTTTACTCGTTCTCTGTGTTTTTAAATATTTAAAATAATTTTCATATTTATCACCGACCACTGTGATTTTTCTTGGATTTACATATACAAGTGTATATGTATCTCAAAGTTGTATACTTAGTGAAAAATATTTACAAAGCCACCATGTACCTAATGTTGGCATGTTTGTTAACATTGCATTAACGAAAAATAAATAAATTAATTGAATGGCATTGCAGCAAATAGTAATAATAGAATTTTGCACAAACTGTTAAATTACCCTGAAGTCTTGTATACATGACAATACGTGAGTACGACTCAGGGTCGGTAGTTTAAGAGCATGGAATACACGTAAAATTTTTATTCTTTGAATATAATAAGCACATGAATACAATCAATTGTCCACGTTTATTTGGCAATACATGAGTACGCCTCATAGTCGATTGTTTAAGAGTATGGAATACACGTAAAATTTTTATTCATTAAATACAATAAGCATATGAATACAATCATTTATTCACAAACTTATTTTTAATGGAGTGGAAAAAGCCACAATATTACCATTGTTAAGGAATTGCTTGTAATTGTGAGCATGCCATTAGTAAATAATGATGTTAACTTTGTGTTAAGCATGAAAAATGCTTGTAAAATGCATCATGTCTCTCCGAGAGCGATTTGAAAAAAAAAAACTGGCATGTTAAAAACGTAGTATGTTTTGTAGTAACCCAACTGTAGCGCCGTCTGAATTAGGCCCCGCCTCCTTATATTTGTAGCGCCGTCTGAATTAGACCCCGCCTCCATATATGTGTAGCACTGTCTGAATAAGGCTCCGCCTCCATATATTTGTAGCGCCGTCTGAATTAGACCCCGCCTCCATATATGTGTAGCACTGTCTGAATTATGCTCCGCCTCCATATATTTGTAGCGCCGTTTGAATTAGGCCCCGCCTCCATATATGTGTAGTGCCGTCTGAATAAGGCTTCGCCTCCATATATGTGTAGCGCCGTCGACGTCTGAATTAGGCCTCACCTCCATATATGTGTAGCGCCGTCTGAATTAGGCTCCGCCTTCATATATGTGTAGCGCCGTCGACGTCTGAATTAGGCTCCGCCTTCATATATGTGTAGCGCCGTCTGAATTAGGCTCCGCCTGTCTAGCGCCTCTGAGTTAGGCTCCGCTTCCCTATCTAACCTTACCTCAATGAACAGCGATGCCCCGTCTATTTTTGGAATTTGCATGTATATTGAATATCAGATATTGGATAACCTGTGCATGAAGACACTGACATTTAAATTTATAAATTTCACTCAATTTTGGGAACAGAAGACGACAAGAGTTTGTACAATTTAAAATCAGAGAAATTAAAGATACCGCAGAATATTGCACACATATTTCATATTCGGATACATGTATTTTACTTTAAAAGACGTTAAGGCAGGATTCTTCTCTAGTTTCTGACTAGATGAAGCATTCATGCTTATATTTGCTCATACGTATTAAATATATAGGTTTCAGAGATTAAAACGACCATCTTTTTCTTTCCTTGTAACAATTGTACATCTTTAGATAGAAATAGTCAACTGAGTCTATATTTTTGGCGGAATGGTGGCGTATGAAAATATCTTTTCCGCCTCTCAAAATTCTTAAAGGACAATGAATTAAGTTTTAATTTTTACATATTCAAAAGCTTGAAAAAAAATCAAATGCAAGTTAAATTAATGATAAGGGTCTTAATTTCAAAGTATATTAAAAAATTAAAACTTTTGAACTAAACTTGAACTTAGCTTTTGAAAACGTCCAATCTAAGTACAGAGTTGAGCCAAAAATCCATAAAATGTATTTTTCCTCTCTAAGTAAACAATCAATTTTTTTTTATTTTTAGATCATTTTGTATCTCTTTGTGGCAGCTTTACCCTATGTGAAAATAAGAAAAAAAAATAATTATAAGAAGCATATGAAAATAACTGATATGTCCTGAAAATTTAAGAAAAATAGTAGAAATTCAACAGTATTTTTTTTTATTCGATATGTCCCGGGAAAAGGTTATTACCTTGACCTGACCTTGCCTCTAAATAAAAAAAAAGGTCAAATTTAATCTCACTGATACCATCACTTAGTGATATTGTCTTCTTCATTCAGTGAAAATTTCATTTATTTTTAAATACAAGAAATATGAGAAGAATCTAACATCAAAGCTTTATCTTAAACATGAGGATTTTAAGTTTTCCATCGTCAGCTCCCTTACTTATGCTGCAATACACCTTTCCTACTTGCATATGGGGTTTACATCTCTTATCAGTTGATTCGATGCCCAAAAGAAAACTCTGCGTATGAACAATTTTGAAAACAAAGTACGTTATTGACATACAAGTAGATGAAACAAAAATATCAGCAGTCTCGTTTTGAGCATCATTTCTTAAATTCTACGATCGAAACAATGACCTTCTCAGGAAATATAATCCATGATTAGATCAAATGCTAATTGCCGTTTTTCTTACTGATTTGTCAGAGCATTATTGACATAAGGCAATCCCGTTTTTTCCGAATCATGACAAAGAGGTTGTGACTGGTCAGCATATGATCCCTACCCCTCCATGGCACCTTATCCCACCTTTGATGTGTTACAGGTCCCCGTTTGCTCTGCTTCTTATTCGTATTGATAATAGAGTTTGAGTTTGAATAATGTTCCTTTTTTCCACATCTTTCAAATTAATTATGCCTTAAAAACTATGCATTTTTATGCCCAGATGCAGTGTGATAAAAGAAACTTGAATTTTTAAGGAACAAAATATAAAAGGTGACTTAAATACTGTTCGTTATCTCTATATCCTTCTTACACTGAATATTATAAATTTTCTTTTTATAAAGTTTTAATTTGCAAGGCTATACAAGTGCCCTTTATTGGTATTTTTCAATTTGGTAAAAATACAATTTATTTATAAATATGAGATAATAAAGTTCACGTCTACCCGCAAGTTTTGCATAGTATAAAACTGCTTATTTTCAAGAATATTTTTGTGAAAAATAATGAGCGCAAATTTGAACAAAGTTAATATTTCTACCAAAGATGTCTTTATTCAGGACTTATTACTGACAGATAAATTGAGAGCAGATTTGAACAAATTTAATGTTCGTACTAGAGGTCCCTGACTTATTCAGCAATATACCTTCAACACCTGCATACGGAGTATATATATATCTCAGTTGATTCGATACGCAAGAGCATGCTCTACGTATGAACAATTTCTAAAACGAGGTAAATTATTGACAAACAAGTTGATGAAACAATAATATCAACAGTCTCGTTTAATGGCATCATTTCGTAAGTTCTATGGTCGATACAATGACATATTCAGCAAATACATTTTATCATTGAGTCAAATGCTGACTGACATTTTTCATACCAATTGTAAGTCTGACGACGGATTTTTTCCGTTATTTCTTGATCATGACAAGGAGCACACGGCAGGTGTGACTGGTCGGCAGGGGATGTTCACTCCTCCATGGTACCTGATTCCACCTTTGATGTTTCGGAGGTCCATGTTTGCTCTGTTCCTAATTTGTATTGTTTAAGGACTTTGAGATTGAATACTGCTCGTTATCTCAGTATCCTTCTTCATGTATCTATACAAGGCTTTTTACTGACAGAAATCTTTAGCGTGTTCCAAGCAACACTCAATGTTTTCCAAAAGAAAAAAAACGTCAGGAACAATCGAATGTTCCCTTTATTATGGTTGGAATGTACAAATAGCATCATTTCTGACTTCATTTATAATACATTTCAATGTAAAAATTGGATTTATTTAGAGTACATTCTGTTCTCCAAAAATAAATCTCAATTATGCATAATCATTATACGTATCTTATTTTAAATTGTTGATTTTCAGGAGGCCAAATTTTAATCTCATCATATATCGTTTGTTAAACCATTTTTGAAATATTTTCAAAGATACGTATACATGTCCATTTTTAAACTTGGCTTAAAAAATCCCATTATGGACAACAGAATAATGGGTCCAAAACATCGAGAATCAAAGCTACTTAGACACTGTTTGGACTGGTATTTGTCTCCAAATATAGTAAGCTACCTATAGCTAAAAATAATACTGCTATGAAAAATATTGGACAGAAAAAAGACGAGAGGCCCATGGGTCACATCGCTCACCTGAGCACTGGCAAGGAAAAAGTAGAATTGGTTTATCATTAAAAAGTTTAAATACAAAAGTAGTCCCATGACCAATCATGGCTTTTCCATTTTTGAGAAGAAGCTTTTTAAAGAATTTTCCTATATTTGTCTATGCAAAACTTTGGTCGGCCATTGTGGCTCCGCCCTACTCCCGGGGGTCATGATTTGAACAAACCTCAATCTACACTACCTGAGGATGCTTCCATATAAATCTGATCAATCATGGCTTTATTATTCTTGAGAAGAAGTTTTTTAAAGAATTTTCCTATATTTGTTTATGCAAAACTTTGGTCGGCCATTGTGGCTCCGCCCTACTCCCGGGGGTCATGATTTGAACAAACTTCAATCTACACTACCTGAGGATGCTTCCATATAAATCTGATCAATTATTGCTTTATTATTCTTGAGAAGAAGATTTTTCAAGAATTTTCCTATAAATTTCTATCTAAAACTTAGGTAGGCCATTGTGGCCCCACCCTTCCCCCGGGGGTCATGATATGAAGAAACTTAAATTTACACTACCTGAGGATGTTTTCCCATAAGTTTCATCTTTCCTGGCGCAGTGGTTATTGAAAAGAAGATTTTTTTAAAAAATACCATCAAATTTCCATTAATTCCCAATTATCTCCCCTTGAATGAGGGCGTGGCCCTTCATTTTAATAAACTTGAATCCCTTTACCCAAGGATGCCTTGCGGCAAATTTGGTTGAAATTGGCTCAGTGGTTCTTGAGAAGAAGTCGAAAATGTGAAACGTTTATAGACAGACAGACGGACGCGGGACAAAATGTGATTAGAAAAGCTCACTTGAGAATTCGGCTCAGGTGACCTTATGAAAAAATAAAATGCCATTTTTTTAAGGTCCAGGTGGTTCCGCTTAATCTTAAATCAATTAAAAGATGAAATCAATATTACATTCAAATGTAAAAAAGGAAGAAAACATTCCAAGGCTTCCTAGGAAAAAAAAACAAAAACCAGAAAGATGGAAAAAAAAAATATCATAATGTCAATATTATTACGATATATTACAATATCATTATAAAGAAAGTAGTGTTACCACTTATTTGACATTTCCATTTTTTATTTACATTTATTATAATGTAATAACAAATTTCTGTGCACATATGTGATAATTTTAATAAAGGTATTCTTTATATTTGAATAACTCATTTATTTCAACTCTAAATTTCAAATATACATTGTATTGTCGATAAATTTTACAATATGCCAAAGAAGCTATTTATTGCATCTTATCCATCACGCATTACAAATAAAACCGTATTACATTTCATACGATATTCTTTAGCTATTTATGAAGCCTCAATCATAACAAATAAACATATGATAATAAAAAACCCTAAAAAATGCATTGTAATACAGAAAAAATTGTTAATGTTAGGTAAACGCTTTTGTATTATGCTTAAATAGCCTAGGAGAAACCTTTTTGCTTTTGAACACTATAAGCCTGTGTATATATTGACGTCACATGATGACGTCATGATTCTATACTTTGTGATGTAATAAAAAAAACAGGATCAGAGCAAGGACAGGCTCTATTGTCCTATGTATCAAAAATGAATAAAACTAAAAAAATGTTTTTTTTTTCTCAAGAAATTGGCAGTTCTGTGTTTTTATTTAGAGAGATAATTACCTTGAGTAGGTCCAAAAAGCTTCTTCTAAAGTTTGAATCCCAAATCCTTATATATGTTAAATTAAATGAAAAACTATATGAAGAAAACAACTTAAAATAACGGTTTTGAGAAAATAATTTTATTAAGAATAATTTCACCTTTATATTGCAAACATTGATTTCAAAATTATATCTTTGTTTTCATCACTTAAACGTCAATATAACAAAATAACACTGAATGCCCCAGAATGACCCTATTTCATTTTAATGAAAATATCTCACATAACTTGATAATGTTTTCATTATATCAATGTGTAAAACAATTACATTGACGCTGTATGACGAATTGAATGAGGTATCCATTGACAAAGCAGGAAATCTGGAAAGATGTTTTCCTGAGGTTGGGATCGCTATTTACTATTGCTCCTGCTCATTCTAATGGGTTCAGTCTATCGATTAAGGTTGTTTTCCTGTGAATGAGATCACCCTTAGTTATTGCTCCTGCTTATTCTAATAAGCTCAGGGTGTGGTTTAAGATGTTCTGCCTACAGTCCAGACGAGGAAGCAATGGGGAGGTCTACGAAAGACTACCCCTATTACCAAAATACGGTAAGTGTATTCTCAATAGTATCAAATTCTGTAGAACGATAAACAAGGACAAATTGAAGATATTATGTGTGAATCTACAAATGAAGTATGTCCTCTACCTGGATTTTGCTGGGGGATTGTGTGTAGTTTATCCATTTTTGTATAAATCGCGATATAGAGTGGAAAATACCCCTTTTTATGTTGGTAAGTTGAAATTCTCGTAAAATATTTTCTAACCAAATAAAAATTAAACCTGCCCCCAGCACTTGCTATGTACTAGAGATCACGATGAATTGATCTATGTAACAAATTTTGCACAATATTTTTGTTTTGCACTTGTGCCAAAGCGATTTTTGTGCAACAAGTAGGAATATAATAAATCTTCTTCACGTGATCAACACAGTCATGTGACATCACAAAAGTGCTGTAAAATAAAACCTTGCTAAACTATTATCTCAAGTTGACAGCAATTTCAAACAAGGATTACATATTAAAATGAAAATCTAGCTCAGAATTAAATATATATTTTCAAGGCATTTCAAGCCTTCGGACAGCCTTATCATAACTGCGATATTTTATTTGGTCACAGAATAAAATTAAAGCCAGAAAGAAATTGTGACCTATTTTCGGGCGTTTGGTTTTTCAGTCTGACCCGACCTAATTTCACATTATGAATCAGGAACTGCATTGGCCTATTTCTATTGTTTTAATATGCTCCTGGTATAGCATGAAGGTGTTTAAAATGACATGAAACTTAAAAAAAATAAAAAAACAACAACACTGTATCAAGAGAAAACATGGATGACCATCTATTTGTAATATGTATGATAGTATCTTGAACTTAACATTCATCGTCAATCGTGTAGATTCCATGAGATTTCGAGAACCACAGAATACGTAGTCTACACCCTGTAATAATGTTTTATATATTTTCTTTCTTAATAATTTTATTTAAGGTTGTATGAGTGTGAGCATTTTACATAACACAAATTGGAATGAAAGTTGCATTTAAAGTAATGTCAGTAAAAGTGTTTATTAACTTAACATAATTAAATAATTAATAATATTGTAAATTCAACTTTATTACTAATTTTTTTCTTATTAAAAATGAGTAATAAAATATCTGCATTGTCATCGAGTACGTCTCGTATTTTTACGACAACAGACCCGTTTCCGATCTCCATAGTAACAACAGCGCTGGATTTCCCGAAATGACGAACAAGGGAAAATGGGACGTGCAAAGGGCAGCTTTGCTGCCCGCAAACGGATTCTCCAGTCATGCATTCCACCATATGTCAAGCTAAAGACTGCACCTTTTATTTCCTACAAATATACTTCTGCTATTGCTTCCAAACTTTTCAATGACAAGAAAACTTTACATGGCCTGGATACCGTGTATCTAAAACATAATCCTCCTTCATGTTCATGTTCTTCTTCGCCCTTTAACTGTAGTCCTACTGGATACGTCAATAAAGGTGACGTAAAAATAGTTAATAATGATGACCTTAGATCACTTATTTTAAAAGGTCCTAAAAATGAGGAACCCCGATACTTCAACTGGCGTCGGAATTTCATAGATATTATAGATTCTGTTGAAAATTACGCCAGACGATGGGCCAGATATGAAAAAAAAAAGACACCTTGTTAGAATGGATTAACGTAGAACCTAAGTCATTTGGCATCATAACTAGTGAATGTGTTTAACATGTGCTATATCCATTATGAAATCATAGTCAATCAATGTCACTTTTTCCCGTACTTTACTGCTTCAACAGAAATAGTAGAAATTACTGCATTTTGAAATTCACAGAATTCAATTTAAAATCATGCCGAGATAATCTTAATGCAATTCATATATTTCTTGGTTTATAAAACTTAAAGACAATTTATTTCTGAAATTAGAAAAACCTGCAGGCACCTTTCATTTACTAGATCTTGACCTTAGTTTAGTTGACAAATCCAAGACGATCTTGTGTAATGAAATAAAAATGTATACAACCTACTGTAATAATTTGAATTGTAAGTAACCATATTGAAGGAATGCAAACATCATAATCAATCTTCAATTGTCTACTAAATAGTGTAATATCTTGAAAAAGTGTGTCTAAGTCAAAGATGTACGTGTTGAAGATTCTGTGTACATTTTTGCGATATCTATAATGAAATGATCATATGTGCATTCCTTTTTTATAATTATTCATATTCATATTCTAAGTGTTTGATTACAATTTTTCTATTAAGGACAGATGATACAATCAAACTTTTGTCAAAGAAATTGAAAATAACAACTTGGGTCAAGTTTAAATGGGTAAATTGAATAAGTTTCACCACGTAGATTTTATTTTTTTTTTTATTTAAAATTTCACAAAAATGGCATTTCAATTAAAAAAAATATCTGTATAGATAAATAAGGATGGTTTCAAAAAGGTAGACCTTTGAACATCACAGATGTTTTACAATTTCTTTATACTCTAGAATTTGTTTATTTGTATCAATTGCAATGAAAATAGGTCAAAAATATATAACAATCCAGGCATCATATTTTTGTTTGTATCATCTGTCCTTAAATATGTTCTTTTAAAATTAAAAGTACAATTTTTGATAATTATTTTTAATCTGAAATAACCCAAAACAGTTATTTTATATAAATCCCGTGTAAGTGCAAAAGGGTCAAGAATAGTAGAATCGGTAAATAGCCTATCTCTCATTAGATAGGGGCGAAAGGTATATATTTTAATCACTTTTTGTAATCAAAAAAATTTTTGGGTGTGTTTTTCATCATATTAAAGATTGAAAACATTGTGACAAAGAGTTCTAAAAAAATATTTACAAAAGTAGGATGGAAAAGGACTAAAAAAAAGAGTTCATTTGCCTACATTCTTTTTAAAATGTGGACTTATCTTTTTTGTCAATTAAATAAAAAGGAAAATATTCTTGAGAAATATTGCTTAATATTGTTCAGTTAATAAAGTCTATAAAAGACAATGTTGGAAGAGGTACTTTTGTGATTTTTCATATTCTCTTCTTGACAAGTACCCCTAAAATTAACTCAAAATGTGTTGTTGCGGTATGTAACTACCATACCAAGTTTCATAGGCAGTACTAAATTTAAAAACAAGGAAACTTATCATGAGCTTTTAACTGATTGATATGCAAGTACTTATTTATGAATTTGAAAAGTAAAAATCTTGTGACAAAGACTTTTCCGACATAGGTTCTACCTTAAATGAATCAGATCCATGATAAACTCGCGTATTAAAAGATTAAAGGGCAATATGAAAACAATTTATAATTTTGTGTTCAATAATTCAGCAGTGAAAAAAACAGATGGGTAACATGATCAGTACATACTGGTCCCTGCCGACAAAGCAGGTAACAACATTGTCTTTGTTTGTAAGGCTAATTATATAAATTGTACTTTTGAAGAACTTTGACTTAATTCTACAAGTGCTCCACACAGATTACATTCTATTTCATAGACAACATTAGAAATAAAACTTACAGTAACTCTAAGTTCGTCAAACCAGCAAGTGTGTTTTTCGTGATTGTAGTAATTGGATTTCTGTCTAGAATTCTGAAAGAAGAAAAAATGAAAAGTGAATGTCAGGAGCAACTTATTTTTCGAGCAAATAATTATACAAATTATCCTTGAAAAAGTATTTTTGTAATAAAGAATATATAGATGAGTTTCAATTAATACGGGTATAATTTCTTCTAGCTTCGCAATCCCAGTACATGGAATTTAATCGGTACATGTAAAAACATGATGGGGCATTTTACGCTTTATTAACTGTGAAGCGTCTATGATGAATGGATTAATGATGAATAGACGTGAAAAACACCTCTTTGAAGTTAAATAAATGGGAAAGTGTTTTCTCTTTAATTACTAAAAAGCATAAAAAAGAATGAAGACATGGGGTATTATAGAAAGCACAGCGAGCGTTGTGGAGCGAAGCGAGCTTAATAGACTAACGTGTAAGAACAGAGGAAATTCAGAATGAAATATGTACATACGTCAGTCAAATTTTTCTGTGAAACATTCCCAGAATTCCTTTACTATTCAATGTCCGTTGTGCGAATAAATAAATAAATAATAATAACTTAAAAGGCTTTCCGTTTGTTGAAATCTTTGAAAGAAACAAAAAATAATTCTGCAATATTTTTCGACCAAAATTGCACTAGGTCTATAGTTTCAACCAGACGCTCGGCCGTCTCCGTAAGCTCCTACGCACTCCGTGACATCTTGTGACGTCACAACTAGTCGAAATGTCTCTTGCGGCTGGATGTTTGAAGTGGCTAATTAATTTTTTAAGTTTTTTTATGGTACAACTGCGCTCACCCCAACGGTCACATCGTTAAACATATAAGTATGGAAGACTGATATTCAAAGAAAAAATATTTTTAATAATGATCTCTAATCGTTTCAAATTATTAAATAAATGAAAGTAGAACTCTTAATCATAAAACTTACAGCCTTCTGAGTTCGTCAAACCAGAAAAGCAAATGTCAAGAGCAAGTTTTTTTTCTCGAACAAATAACTATATTAATTTTCCTTGAAAGTTTATTTTTGTAAGAAAGAAAATGCAGGTGAGTTTCAACTAGTACTTGTATAATTTCGTCTAGATTCGCAATGCCAATACATGGAATTTAATCGGTACATGTAAAACATGATGGAACAGTTTAAGCTTTATAAAATGCAAAGCGTTTATGATGAATGAATTAATGATGAATGAACCTGAAAAACTCCCCTTTCAAGTTAAGTAATTGGGAAAGTTTGCTCTTTGAATACCAAAAAGCATCAATATAGAATGAAGAAAAGGAATATAGTATGAAAGACTGACATTCCAAAAAAAAAAAAAAACCCAAACAAACATTAAAATAATGAGTTTAAATTCCCTCTAATCTTGCTAAATCATTGAATAAATAAATGTTTTAGATTTTAAGGGTTGGGGAATTGATCATGATCAACTTACAGTGTCTTTAATTTTGTCAAATCACTGAATGAATTGTCCTCTATTGTGGCAACTTTGTTTATGCGTAGAAACCTGAAAGATATTGTGAGGAGTGAAGGTCAAGTGCTGGCATTTGTAATTTTACCTCTTTCCTATCAGAAATTTCAATTTTACCTTATTCCTCACAGAAATTATAATAATGATAATCATTGATTACATCAACAACTCTTACTAGCCTCACAATGCAATCACAGATACATTAAAGATTACTATGTACATAGTCGTCAATCTGATTTGCGCATCCCACATTTTCTTTTGAATCTGAAAGTTGTTCATTCTGCATACTCCTGAGATTATTTTATTTTCTCCATGCATGAGCCTACTTTTCCCTGTTTTCGCAAATATAACTACAATCTGTTTATCGCTTATGTAGATTTTTTAAAATGCCAAACAAATTAAAAAAATATATACAAAAATTACAAATACCCACATTTTAATGTATCCCTTATAAGGAATTTAATATAGATAACGAAAAAATACAAATATGACAATAGGAATTGGTAAGAATAATGGGAGAAAAACACGCCACAAACACAAGTTATTGACAAGTGCCCCTACCACATTTTGCGATTAAAGGAGAAACTATTAAACAAAACCATCAAATGCACGAATTAATATTACATTTCCTGTATATTGTCGAATATCTATGTACCAGTAGCTCAGGTTTATGCAATTTTTTTTAAAAATCAAAAAGATAATGCTTTTTCTGAATATTTCGAATCAAACAACAGGATTTTATTATTTGGTGGATTGATTCTCCGATTTTTTTTACTAAGATCAAACTCTTAACAATAAAACTTACAGCATCTCTAAGTTCGTCAAACCAGTAAAGACGCGGTTTTTGATTGTTGTAATTTCGTTCCTGCTCATAGTTCTGAAAAAAAGAAGAGCAAAAGGCAAGAGCCAGTTGTTTTTAACCTGCTATGTGGGATTTTACTAGCATTTTTTTTGTGCATTGATAAGTTGTGTTATTTATGCTAATGCAGCTTTAATCAATTCATTTTCTTGTTTTATGAGGAATAACTATTAATCTGTGATGTCACAATAAACATTTGACGTATAAAATTAGGCCCCGTCCACGTTTTTTATCTTTACAATTTCTGTTGAACTCTTAGATATAAAACTTACAATATCTTTAAGTTCGTCAAACCAGTAAGTGTTCTGATCGTTATTATAGTAATTTTATTTTTGTATAGATCTCTATAAAAAATTGAAGAGTGAATGTCAAGATAAAGTTGTTTTTTCTTCAAGTAAAATAAGTTTTGCTTGAAAGTTTATTTCTGTGCGGAAAAAAAATCAGATAAGTTTCAATTGTTACGGGTATATATTCTTTTAGCTTAGCTTTGCAAAAACATGGAATTTATTCGGTATAAACATAGTGGGATACTTTACGCTTTATAAGAAGGATGTGGAGATTATGAAAAATATTCAATCTCAAAGTCCATAAAACAATACAAAATAGGAACGAGCAAACAAGGACCTCCGAAACATCAGAGGGTGGATCAGGTGCCATGGAAGAGTCATCAATGAATGAATTAAAGAGATATTACTTATAGTGTGGCTATATATATCCTTATGATATTTTAAATAACGAATTTTAATGTCTCTCTAATTTTGTCAATCATTGAATGAATCCATCAACGGGATATTATATTTTGGAGTATTGGTATCCTTTAAAAAAATTAATAACAAACTTACAGTCTCCTCAAATTTTTCAAACCACTGAATGCATTGTCTTCGAGTGTGTTTATTCTGTTGCCCTCTAGGCTCCTGAAAGATATTGTGAAGAGTGAATGTCAAGTCTAAGTATTTGTTATTGTCTCTAACCAGTCTCACGATAGAGGTACCAGGTATATTAAACATTAATAGGTATAACCTCAATTTATTTATTCAGACATCTTAACTACGTATCATACATTAAACTAATTCTTCCTTTGAATCCTTAGATTGTTCAAAGTATATGCTCTTCACATTTTTCAAATAAACCAAATGAGTTACATGTATTATACTTTTCCTTATTCAGGTCGGGAAAACATTAATGTAAAAAAAAAATCTGCAAATGCTGTTATCGTTCTTGGAATTGTTGAATCAAACTCAGGATATTATATTATGATGGATAGTTACTCAAAAAAACATATTGGTTAAAACACTAAGAAAACCCTTACAAGTCCTCCAGGTTCGACAATCCAGAAAAGGTGGTGTTCTCTATCGTAGTTAACTCGTTCGAATAAAGGTTTCTAAAACATTGAAGAGTAAAAGTCAAGTTTTTTAATCTAAGCAAAATAAATGTATGTTTATTCTTTAAGAAAAAATACAGATTAACACATGAGAAAGTTTTTTATCCTCACAATACAATTATATTGCATTAAGGACAGATGATAGAAACAACAACAACAACAAAACATAGATGTCTTGATTGGTATATATTTTTTGACCTAATTACATTGCAAATGATGCAAATAATAAATTACTTCAATGTAAACGTTATTATTTGTATATGAGAGAAAAATATTTAAAAGTGTTAGCTCTGCTCTAGATTTGTAATGTTTAAATGCACTAGAAAAAAGAATCTAAAAATACTGTATTGTTTTTTTCTATACCTCTCTAACATACATACATGTATGTTCGTTCCTACTGTAATTTTGTCTGAACTTCTTCACGTAGTAAATTAATCCAAAAGTCAATAATTTTTCCCCTAGGTACTCATAAGAAAGGGAAATTAAACATTAGGTTCACAACAATTAGAGTTCTGTTGAGTAATTAATGATTGTCTCATTTTTTTTTTGAAGTTTTCTATTTCTTTCTTTGAGGCTTTAAACAATGAATTTTAAGTTAAACTTCGTTAATTCACTTCCTTTGTTTAGTCCAACTTCATGAAAATTTTGTAATCTTCAAAATTTAAACTAAAAGTACATAAAGCTAAATATGATAAACCTTTGGGTTTTTCACGCCTTTTGTTTGATACTTTGACTAAGTATATGAAAATAGCACAATATACGTTATCACATACCCCTGAAAACACAAAAGGAGGGACCCAGTGTTCAGGCTGAGCCAGTATCACCTATCAATCTTCACTCTGAGCCCTCTGCGTTGAATGGTGAACGAATCAAAATTTGTATAAGCAATCGCCCAATAACTAGGAAACATGTTTGAACACATACTTATAATAAATACCACAAAATTTGAAACTTTAATTACTTAATTGTAAGCCCTTAAGTGTTATAATTTGGAAGGATTATTTAAATATTCCTTTCTTTCATAAACTGTAGCACCTCACTCGAACAAACTAAAAGGTCATCCCTTGAATATATATTTTTGCAATCAATATGACCACAAGCCAGGTAGCTAAAAATGAAATACATTTTGCACATCTACAGACTTAGGACTATCATACCTGAAATTTTCACGTTTCTATTTATAGCCATTTTATAGAACATTCGCGGACAACCTGACCCTTCAAAAATCATAAAATCGACAATATTTCTGGACCTGAAGTGACGTCATCAAAATAGAAAAAAAAAGAATCAAGTTCAAGTAGTGTTACATAAGTCCTGAAAGTTTCATTAGAATCCATCGAGGCGTTTTTGAGAAATCGCGTGCACAAAATCGGTAAGAAAAAAGAATAACAAGTTAAGAAAAAAAGTGAATAAGAAACCGAAGAATAACAAGAAGGTCTTCCGCTGAAGACGGAAGATCTTTATAATAAAAGTGAAAAAGAAACTTGAGAATAACAAGAAGGTCTACCGCTGAAGACGAAGACCTTAACAAGAAGTCTTCCGCTGAAGACGAAAGACCTTAACAAGAGGGTAGCACAAGATTGCGTGGACAGAAAAGATTGCTGCTTTACCTGATTGGTGTATAATGACGAGTTGTTTAATAAAAAATATTCTACACTTTCTTTCTGTTTAATATATATCAGGAAATGTTATTTAATTCATGTCTACAAGAAGATCTGTGTGCTTTATTGCTCCCCTAACAAAGAGGTAGGTTCAGCAACTCCATAAAATGGCCCCGTCTTTATACCAATTAACTGACCAAGTCCTTACGTCCCATTTCGAACATCGACATTATGTGGATCCTTAGTGCTTTCATTTCCTAAAAAATCTTGTGAGAGTCCACGTTTTCATACTCAGGCTATATGAAACTTCAATGATCTGAATGTCATGAATAACAAATTTCTACCAAAGAAATTCCATTGTAAATTCTTTAAGGTTAGGGTGTTTTAGAGCCAGATTGACGGGTTTTTTTTGTATAGCACTGGATTGCTTATAAAAGTGTATTTAGTATTCAAAGATAAAAAGCACGAGTAGAATAATGTTTCTGGGTACATATGTACTTTATTCTTGGTCCCGCATAATACTACTTGGTACATGTTCTACCAAACCTCGCCTGAATAAGTTTTGAATTTAATTCATGCAACAAACAACGATTAAGAGTGGATTGTTAAATTTTTATTCAATATCATTTGAAAAAGTAAAGCTTCCGGTACAGAAATGAAAATTAAAATAACGAACATTGATCATGGTAAAAAGTCCATTAAAAATGGACATGACTTTAATAAAAGACTAGTCAAACAAAATATAATGATTAGAAAAATGATCATCTATTAAAGTACATTAAGAAAAATAACATTTAAATATACCTGACATTCATAATTTAATTTTTTTGTGTTTTTGTATAATTTATCAGCATAGAAGGCATATTCAATTTGATTCGATGATTTTGTATGAAAATGATATTTCCTTTTTTAATGTTTTCATTTTAATTTCTTTTCAGGAAATTGATTTCTCAGAGACCTAGAAATTCCACTTCATGGCATTGAAAAGTTTTAGCACTCAGTGTAAGCAACGGCAGTGTTTTCAGTGTAAGGGGGACACAGAATTCTACTGTAACACTTGTGAATATGAGTTATGTCTACAGTGTAAAGAGAGACACATTAATCTATACATCAAAGACCATGATCTTGTGCTGTACCGTGAAAAATACCAAAGTCTAACAAAGCAAGAAAGCTGTGAGAGACATCCAGACAAATTATTTGATAGATACTGTCTTTCATGTGAAGTCCCTGTCTGTGTTAAATGCACAGTATACAGAAATCTCAAAATGTTACCTTTTTCACTCCAGTTGAATAAACACAGAAAACACGAAATGGTGGACCTAAGAACAGCCTATGAAACAAACCGTCGAAAATACAAAGGAATCATCCACAAAATGAGAAGTGACATAATTTACAACAGCTGTCGTCATCTGCCAAGAATTAAAACTGATTTGAAATTTTGTCACACCTGCAACATTCAATCAGAGATGTCAGTGAAAGCCCGTAGACTGAAGAATCTCATTGATAATGATGTGAAAAGCAGGATTAAAAGTTTAATGATTCAAAAACCGCAACAGATCCGTAAATTGAACAGACACATCTATAGAACAGAAAACTATGAATATAAATTTGAACAGTCAGTAAACAAACCTATTAATTTTCTCTTATTTCTTAAGAAAACCACTGTCCCAAAAACAAAAGAAAGTTCTTTTCTTACCCATTATTTTATACTCTCTCTGACTGAGGAAATAAACAGGGAAGATGTGATTACATTACTGAGTGAAATCCAGCTTACAGAAACAGAAAAAAGAAAAGTAGGAATTGACTCTGTGTTGAAGCTGATGTTTACACCTGTATTGCATAAATCTATGACAGTAACAAGTGTTGATGAAATAAGACACATTTCCCTTGAATCCTCAGACCGACTCTGGATCAGTGACAGGAACAATATCGTCCTTATCAACACAGCGGGTGATATCTTTCATCAACAGGAAGATATAGGTACTTTGTTTGCAGGGCACACAGTGGACATAAAAGGTGATCTTATTTATATAGACAGGGATTTGAACATAATCAAGCTATCAAAAGATAACAGATCAAAGTCTATACTAATAAAACAAACAGAAAATTGGATACCACTCTGTGTCTTCTGCTCCCCCTCCACTGGACTGCTGGTTGGTATGCGAGATTTTCGACAAACAGGTAAGGTAGTCCGTTACGATTACAAAGGAAAACACATACATACCATACAACACGACGATAAAGGTCAGGCAATGTATGGACATCCTAACTACATCACAGAGAACCGCAACGGAGATGTTGTTGTGTCTGACTGGCCCCATGCTGTAGTGGTGACAGATCGTGGAGGAAGACATCGCTTCTACTACAGAGGACACCCTCCATCGTCAGGAATATTACCACAAGGAATTTGTACAGGCGCAATGTCAAACATTCTTGTGTGTGATGCTCTTACCGACGCAGTACA
Organism: Saccostrea glomerata; assembly: GCA_003671525.1. NCBI lineage: Eukaryota > Metazoa > Mollusca > Bivalvia > Ostreida > Ostreidae > Saccostrea > Saccostrea glomerata. Next base: position 485,695 of record PRKT01000334.1, read on the forward strand.
CATAATTGATCAGGATGGCCACTTTTTGTCGCTGATACAGACTCAGCAGTTAGAAGGGATAAACACACCATGGAGCCTATGTTATGAGGACAAAACTCATCTTCTCTGGGTGGGATCATGGAAGAACAACAGAGTTTGTGTCTACAGGCACAAAGAAAGACAGGACTACTTGCCAGGTAATTTTGAAAGAATACTGTACAAAAGGTAAAAGATAAAAAAGCACACATGATCATCAGACAGATAACTGTATACATTTTATCAATACATATTTCGCTTTTTTTATGAAATTACAAATTTAAAATTCGAAGAATCAAACTGTGCTCAATGGACCTGAGTGCCAAGTAAAGGTTCAAATTTGAAGCCCTTCAACACTATGTGATGACGTCACAATATGAGTGAAAAATTCTAGAATGGTACGTAAAACAACATAAAATCAATCAATCAATCTTCAGATGGATCAGCTGACAGTATTTATTTTGTTTATCGAATCTTTCTAATGTTTCTTCTTCTTTTTGTCTACTTTCCCTTGCTTTTAAAATTGAATATCTAACAATAAGCCTTTTTATATAACATTTAATTGTGTCCCGTTTTAATTGATTTTAAACAATTGATAAGCTCATTTGCTTTCTTAAAAGAATTTCTAATCTCCTAATAAGAATGTATTAAATTTCCAAACCCAATCTATTATGATGGGCTTCACTTTTAAGTGTGAAAGATATGACACTATGATCTGTTTTAATGGCAGACTTTATGTTTGACTTTGCATGTGGAAATAGTAAATATGGAATGATAAAAAAATCTATTCTTGATAGAACAAAAAACATATTGCTTTCGCTAGCGAAAATCAAATGATTATGGACAAATACAATTTCATAACATTGGTTACACTTTATAAAGTATTCAACTTATTTAGAGTGTTTTAACGTTTGATTTTAAATTTTCACTGATATTGATCTGTTGCTTGCTGGTGCTGGACTGTGGCTTTCAAATAACAGACGCTTATTTTAACTAAAAGTTGACTATCAATTGGGCTTTTGTTTACTGAAATTCTGTTGAAAATGTAAATGTTTACACAGAAAGGTCAAATGAATGTTATAACATCAGTATTTTAATTTTCAGTAACTACATCTGGATCTAAAGGATCATCGGAACGAGGACCTAAAAAATTTCATAAAAGACAATAAAAGCAAAAACTTACACGATTTGTATCAGTCTTATCTGTATGCAGAGAGCTTATGAAGACAAATATCTTTTAAATATCTCAATATATTATAAACAAATATTGTGTGAAAATGAATGTTCTACATGACTTTTTCACAGTTTTCAAGTTTATAAATTCAAAATTTGAAAACTTATGAGGTGATCAGATAGATTTAGATACTTGTTGTTAGGTTCAGTGAGACTACATTTTGACAAAGTGCTAATTTGAACTTTATTGACATTTTTTTCTTTTTTCGTCGAAATGTTCATTCGTCAAACTTAACATCATAGTCGGTATATACAAATATGTTTCAGCATCACAACAGATATTGGCTATTGTACAACGTTACCGCTTTTTTTTCCGGCTATCCCTAATTAAAACCGTATATCAAATAAATGTTTAATTTGTTTTTATAAATCTTAATGAAAACATATGAAAACACAAAGTTTAAAAAACCAATGGATCTAAACAGGTAGGCATATGCTTTTATACATGTAACTAACGGTCACAACATTCTAACCTGCATTATTATCACTCTGTGCTTGACCAACTTTGTCAACTCTGGCAATTAGACTCTTATAATGAAAGCGAAATACAAAAGAGCAATTTACATGTATTCAATCAAATCTCCATACACTGTAGATGGTTTTTCAAGCAATAATTTTTATTATTGATTTCAACGCTTGTAAATAAATTCAAGTGGAAGACATAGTTTGTTTTTTTGGTTTTACACATCGTAAATTTGCTTGAATCGGCTTAACCGTAGACGTTCTCACGTCCTTGTCAACTACAGAAAGCTAATGTTTCCGCCAGGTTTTTGTCCTCTAGATTCTGGCGAACCCTTGAAACTCGTACTTAGAATTTTTTTTTAAATCTTATGGACCGTTCGTCTGATTTGCTTGTGAAATCATAGATACATTAATTTTATTTTATACTTTGTCGAATAAAACACTAGTCAATTTTAATAAACAAAAAAAAACCTAACACGTTTACAGTACCTAAATTGGCAGATAATCGGTGTAATGAAGACCGCGTCAACTCCCTATTTATCTGTTTTATTTTTTCCTTGATGGTGAAATACAAGTTTTGCAGGATGAGATATCAGTAAAAGTTATTTGGTTGTATAAGTGTGAATTTTAAAAAAAATGAAAAAAACGACAACATTTGATATTGAACATAACAACAACAAATGTCATATTTAATTGTGAATTGTATTATATACTGCTCCAATGATAATATTAAAATAAACGTTTAAAAATATCATTCTTTACTTTGAGTTATCTCTCAAAAGATTGATTTACATTAACTGTAAATTAATATATGAAATCAGGTGTGATCGGGAGCCATGGAGAAGTGAGAATAAACTGTCGTTTGGTCACACCTCTTGTGTTCTATTTTTTTTTCAAATTTCAAAAAGTGACATGTCAAGTTATATAATAAGATTTTTAGTCACATTCACACACACATTCACACTTCCCCTCTGATTTTAAACAAGCATGAAATATTAAATAAACAGTATTTCAAGAAATATGTAAAGTTTGTGTTTTAATTAATGTTTGTAACTAAAAAATATTAATGCATGGTGACCATATATTTTCAAAATTGTTCATTGTAAATTTTTGAATTGATATGCATTTTTCTACTTTGTACTTAAGAGTTAAATGATGTTGCAGCCCAGTAATCATAAGTATTTTGTTCTGCTTTAAACAAGAAAAAATATGTTGCTTTGTATATAAAATAATGCATTTTTTCACCCTATTATGTTAAGAAAATGGCATTTCACCATAAATCCAACTCTTTTAGAAGTTTTTGTAAATATGTGCACGCTAAATTTACTCTATAGTGGAGAAATGTTTGTACAATTCAAAAATATATGTTGTATTGTTTCTATATCCTGTTTACAAAAGGTACAGTGATCATCCAATATATCACTTTAAAATAATAAATATTATATGTATTTTTTGGTCTTATTACATATAGACTGTGCCATTATTCATTCTCTTTACTTCTTTATTGTTACAAGTACTGTTTTAAATCAAATTATAAACAATGATTTAAAGATGAATAAAAGGCTTAAATGGATAGACATATGTGATCATTTAAAACAAAAAAGAGGAATGTACTGAAATATCTTTGACAAGAGTGTGCCATAGTTTCTAAAGGTATTTCTTGTGTTTGATCAGTGATCCTTTTCAGCCAAGTCGTGGTTTATTGTGACATATTCTGAATTCTACAGCTTTAGATTTCAGTGTTTCACGATAAATCCTCGGTAAACAGACACACTTCTCGTTCTCCTCCGGGGTATACCTGTCGCTCCTGAAGTATCTCCTCACAATCATTAAATTTCTACTCTCAAACAACGCCTCCATCTTGCTTGTAATGCTACCATGTTGTAAGAATGTCCAAAGAGTCGCGAATTCTACGTCATCAGAGGCAAAAGTCACGTGACGTTCGGAACACTTGAGAGTTGATAATGCCTTGCACTTTTTCCTGAATTCCTGGGGCGTCCTTGTATGTATTGTCGTGTTATGGAATCGCTGATAAATATCGTTGATTACAGACATACCTTTAAGGGCCTTCCAGCGAAGCCTGGAGTTCTTACTTAAGAGGACGCCGTAGTGTAGAGTTTTTGTAATGGCTGTTTCTGTGGTCTGACAGAAAGGATCTAAAGATATATAAAAAGTAAGTACTAGGTATAAATCATATTATTATCATTTAAAAAATATCAAATAATCCTTAAAAACAGAGTTAATATTGAGCTTATTTTTCTAATTTTCACTGTATGGTGCGAGGCATTTACCCGCAGGAAAAAATGTTCATAGACAACACAGTATCAGTGATAAAAAATCACTGTTACTTACTTCAGTAGAGGAAATACATGTAAATAACACGTTCAGTTAATTTATCTTGGCCTTTTAAAATGTTAAGAATACTTGAATTAATTACAAATTCAGTGATGTATTGTAAATTTCTATTTTTTCGAATTTAGATCTGGGGGCAGATCACTCAAACTGCAGAAAAATACCTTAGAATCAGAAATTTTTTGTTTGCAGGGTAGATATATATTATTGTAACAGTAATTTGATCCGAAGGGTCGTATCACGTCGAGTTGACAGGCGCGGATCATCAGATCTAACGAGACGCGAAGCGTCGAGTTTGATCTGATGATCCGCGCCTGTCAACGAGACGTGATACGGCTCCTATTATCAAGTTACTGTTATAATGATAAATTTATAATATACCCCCTCATAACTAGCAAAATATAGCAAAAGAAAACTTCAGAAATCAATTGCATGACATTTATCCATGAAACAAAGCATAATAACAAGGGACTTTTTAACGCGCAAGAAAAATAACGTCATATTTCTGCGTACTACATCATCAGTTTCAGAGAGTGGTGATATGGATTCAGAAAACAACATGTTGGTGATCCGGAAAATCGGATCACGACGTCACGTGATAGCGTAAATTCAACAGTAAAATGGGGTGATACACATTAGGTATATAATAAAGAGGGTTCTTAGATTAATTTATTTTAAAAAATGTAAAAAATATTTCATTAATCAGTGTTTCTTTTACGAGGAGCACACTTATGAGACATATGAAGATTTTTATGACACATGTATAAGGAAGTTAACAATCAAGTCTAGACTAAAAACGTTTTAGTGGTTTTTTATAAACATGTATTATACCTCAATTGCTGTGATAAGGAAGGATGGAAGAACAACATACCTTTATTTATATTTTTTGTTGTTTTAACTCTGCTAATAATGACGTCATACTTGATGTAGTTCCGACTTCGCCAATTCGTTGAAAGGATGGGTTGATGTGTCAACCGTGATCGAATTTGTGCTCTTGTTAATTCTGTCCTTATCTGGAATGCAGGTCCAACTAATTTGATTGGACAAAATTCTAAAAGGAAGAGAAAATGAACAATAAGTAAACAATTATATGACGTCATTACATTAATATCACTACTAGCTTTGATATTGTACGCACCGAGTACAGAAAGTTCACTTCTCTCAATCTTACTTCCAGACTTCAATATGCACTGATAAGTTGCGCTGTCATTGATTGTGACGTCATGGATAATCAATGAGACTACGTTTGGCAGATCCATGATGATGTAAAATTTCTGGTTGTTGGTTCCTATTTTCTCTCCGTTTCTTTCCCACGTGACCTTATCAAACCTTCTGTCAATATCATCAATAGTTAAGGCCACGTGATTGCCATACTGTCGAACTCGGACAACTGAAAGTACCGAGATAAGCATTTACAAATGCTCTTTATAGAAACATTTTCAATCACCTACAGTCACCTATTCATATTCTCGCATTATATTTTACAAATGAAAAAGCTGCTGTATGCAGAGAAATATTAGCGCCCGTTATTTTTCTCTCCAATTCTGAAAAATGGGCGAATTCAAAAGGAAGCAATTTTAACAAACATTAAATATTTTATCACAACGGTGCCTTGGTGTGAACAAAACAGGGTAAATTATGTTACAGTGTCCCTCTATGGTGGATATTAACGAATCACTGGGAAAAAAGTCAAAAAAGATCCTAGAGATTTAATTTTGCTTCGAAATTAGTTGTACATATCCAAGAATAATAAATCAATGAAATAATGCTACAAACGTAAAATTTGAAGGTTATCATTTATGTGAACTAAAGATTAACAGGTATCAATTTCTCACTTATCAAATTAGGGCGTTTTTTTTTAATTTAAAACACAATGTGGAACATCCGCAAACAAATGGTGGTGTTATTTTTTTGAATTTCCAAAGATTTTCATGATTTTTTGATTTTGGTTGATGTTTTTGGATTTTCAAAATCTTGTTGCATTCATCTTCCTTCTTTAAATTGATCATCTTTTGAAACTTTAATAGTATGGATACAGTGTATGCTTAATATAGTTATTGGTATAAAGAAACACAACGATATATAGTGCAATTTTTTATAAACAGCAAAGCATGACTGTTTACATGTTAGTACTTCATTTCTTAATTTTACTACTTCTTTTGGGAAGAATACCTTATTAAATGGATTGCTGGAAAAACCATTCAAATTCATTTCCATTGCTTTTATAGGAATTAATACTTATAAATACCACCGTAGACGAATCTGTTGGGGTTCTATAGTAATAACTCCGTCTTTCGGTTTGTCTGTCTGTAAATCAGTAAGTCCACAAATTGTCTTTCATTTCCATTAATATTTTAATAATTATCCTATAAAACTCAAATTCGGCATGATGTTTCTAAAGGCAGTTATTTAGCTATACTTTTAGATTCGCTAAATCAATCGGTTAAGACATGTGTAAATGGTAAATGTCTTTTCTTTATGAGAACTTTTTTCTACAGTAAACGTTTTGAATATGCAGTGAATTTCCCAGGAATTAATTGTGTAACCTTCGTCAGAAGAAACTGAGCCTAATTTATGTGAAAGTAAATCTCAATTATGTAAGACGTGTGAGAATGTAGAACACATCGCTTTTATTATGAAATTAAAAATTAATTTTGGAGCAACATGAAATAATGGCGCATTGTGTTTTACTTCTTAACAATACACAGACCAGCTTCACTCATTAAACAGTTAGACTTCCTTCTCAGTGTTTTAATTGTGTTGTTGTTCTAAATAATTACCCTACAACAGGCGGGAATACACGAAATTTGTGTTATTCTTATTCTTACTATTCGATACCGTGAACATTTATACAAGTGCTTTTTTAAAAATATGATTATAAAAATTCAAATTATATATTTTTACTCATAAAAAATAAAAAGAAATATGTTCAAGATAATAAAACCCGTTCAATAGATTACAATATAAGTTGATGATTGTTAATAAGAATTGAAACGGCTGCCCAAATTTAACATTTTATGAATTGATTCTATTAACACATTGGTGGCACTAAAAGTATCGTAAAGGACACCTTGCCACGTCAACGCCCCTCGTTCCCGTACATATTTCAAGATTTTAAAAGCAAGATTATGACTTGGATTGATAGGTTGTAGTAGCACAATTAAAGCTGAATATAACATTATCTTAAACATTTTTTGCTGAAAATGAAATCTTCTACAGAATTTGATACTATTCAGAATACACTTACCGTATTTTGGTAATAGGGGTAGTCTTTCGTAGACCTCCCCATTACTTCCTCGTCTGGACTGTAGGCAAAACATCTTAAACCACACCCTGAGCTTATTAGAATAAGCAAGAGCAATAACTGAGGGTGATCTCAATCACAGGAAAACAACCTTAATCGATAGACTGAACTCATTAGAATGAGCAGGAGCAATAGTAAATAGCGATCCCAATCACAGGAAAACATCTTTCCAGATTTCCTGCTTTGTCAATGGATACCTCATTCAATTCGTCAAACAACGTCAATGTAATTGTTATACACATTGATACAATGAAAACACTATCTAGTCATGTGTGATATTTTTGTTAAAATGAAACGGTGTCATTCTGGGGCATTCAGTTTATTTTGTTACATTGACGTTTAAGTGATGAAAACAAAGATATATAATTTTGAAATCAATGTTTGCATTACAATGAATTGAATGAACTGGATTTAATTATCTTTTATTTCAAATCATTTTATACATGAACATTGGAGGATCTTTTCTGTGAGTGTTAAAATATTTTTTGAAACTTTTCACTGATTTGTATTGTTTTATGCTGTTTCTGTGTTACCCCAAGAGAAGAGCAACATTTATTTATTATTTCAGTAATTATTATTGTCAGCGCTGTTTAATTTGATTTTCATGTTAATCATGTTTATAAAAAGTCATATTAGTAAATTTCTTGAAAGCATAATAATTTGGTACTGAACAAACATGTACTAGTATTATGAAAGACCTATCCGAAGGACACGAACGTCTTGAGTCGAACTAACGAGAATTGACTACTGAATTGAACTGAATCAAGTGTGCAACTAAACTAGAGTATTACTCATTTTAAGGTTTAACTTATTTCTCAAAAATACTGAGATTAGTAAAGGGCTGATTATGGAGATAGCGAACAGTATTCAATATCTATAAAGTCCATAAAACAATACAAAAAAGGAATAGAGTTAACATGGAACCCCCCCCCAAACATCAGAGGTGGGATCAGGTGCCATGGAGGAGTGAACATCCCCTGCTGACAGGTCGCAGCCGCCGCGTGTTCATTGTCATGATCAGAAAATAACGGGGAAAATCCGTCCTGAATTCAGTGTATAAATAATGGACTAACAATTGGTATGAAAAATGCCAGTCAGAATTTGACTCAATGTTAATTTTATTACTTGACATGGTCATTATATCGACCAAAGAATTTACCAAATGATGACTTTAAACGAGACGGCTCATATTCTTGTTTCATCAAATTAATTATTTGTAAAAAAAAAATATGTCTAGTTTTCGAAATTGTTCTCACGTAGTGCATGCTCTTGCGTTTCGAATCAAGTGAGATATATAAACGCTGTATGCAGGTGATGAAGGTAAATTACTGCATAAGTAAGGGAAGTTGAAAATAATAAACAAAGTCATCACTTGTTTATCATAGAACGTGGTTGTAAGATTACCATTAACATCTTTTTCAAGTAAAATACCCAATTATGAAACAGATTTTCAGACTCCGTGGTATCTTTTATTTCAAGCTCGCCAGCATATATGTCGTATCGACATAGGGATAGAATAACCTTGATTGTTTTTTGACAATACGTCTTCGATATATCTAAATTTTGATTTGAAGGCCACAGCAATTTTTTTCTTCTTTTCATGCATAAGATTTGCACAAACTCTGCTTCATATGAATACAAAAAAGTCTGGTAATAACGGAGCGCATTTAGTACCTATGGATATTCCGATAAATTGTTGGAAGACCCAGGTTGCAAAAGAATGCTTCTTTCAAATATTATTGGGATTCCAAGACGAATTTTTCAAGAAAGGATTACCAAGAAAAAATCCTGTCCAAAGATGAACTATTTCAGCGATATCGCTTTAAATCCGCTACTATGTTTTACATCTGCGGGTTGATAACTGAAGGTCTTCCCCATCAGACACTGAGAAGGTTAAATTTAGTTGCTTTGCGCTTCTTTGCAACAGGTTCCTTCTATAAATTTATCGGCGATTCTCTCTGTTTCCATTTTGGCTGTACATGTAGGATTGGCAGTTCGAGCGGTTACTTCCCTTTTAAATGCTCTAACACCACGATTCATCACGTTTACATCTCAGAATGCTTTTTTCTCAAACTCGGACACAGTTTTTTTTTCAATTGACAGGTAAGTTCCATATACAATATCTAAATAACAATGGTAATTTATAAATAAAACCGCGAGACGTCCTTTCTCTCCATTCCTCGTTAAGATGTAGTAAACATAGGAGCTTTGATTGAGGATGGTGTATTTTTTGTATTATGCGTTTTTATACATGTAGTTGTTTCTGATTATCCTCATTAAAATAAAAATAACTAGATAGATGGATATATTGTTTTACGTCCCTCTTGAGAATTTTTTCACTCATATGGAGACGTAACCGTATGCCGATGAAGGGCTTCAAATTTAGACCTTTACTCGGCACTCAGGGCCATTGAGCAGTGAGGGTTCTTTCGCGTGCCAGCGCCTACCATGACACGGGACCTACGTTTTTAAGGTCATATCCGAAAGACCCGTGACTTTCACTTCTGATGACGAGCGCTTGGCGAAGGAACAGTCGCTACCGATTTTTACGTCTTAGGTTTGAAATGCTATAAAAATGTATATGTCGTAGTATTATACAAAAAATATTGACGTCAAATTTGTGTCCAAGTACCTTTAACACTAATCTAATATTAATATATACAGTGTATCATTATAAAAATAAATCAATATAATTGGTATCGTTCCTGGTTCTTTCAGAATTTCACTTTTTTTTTCATTTTCTTAGAAATAAAAAGGTGATCAATCTGATCCGTTCATTTTATTATTGAATGAATATGGAGAAATATTTTTAAAAATATAATCAATAATTGTGCAGTATTTACAGCAGACAGGAAATTGTATACATAATAAAAAATATTGTATTGCGTTTCGAAAAAAAAACATTACGCAGAAATTATGAAGTCAGAATAACATTAGACAATCGCTTGATTTCTACTCTTTTTAAATAGTTTATGATTGTTACATAATCAAATGAAGAGGACGGCGTACAATACATTGTATATCGATATTGACAACAGCAATGCAGTCCTATACATCTACCGCACAAGGTCTTCAATAATGATTACGGATCTCCATCAGATAAATAGCAAATAATCATTTAATATTTTTTCCAGTTGATCAGTTGTATTGATTTCTTAGGATTTTTAACTTTTCCAGAGCTACATCTATATTTCATCAGCGAGATTCAGAATTAGCGGCCGACGAGAGAAACAGACGACACTGGATCGCGTGGGGTGAATACGGTCTTAAAATGTCCCTCCGAATTCTCCTTACATCGACTGTGATATTTTACTCCCTTTTCCAACAAGGTAGGGTTTTAAAACTACTCCTTTCGTTAAGCTATCTTCATTCATTTCACTGATTTTTTTTTATCCTCGATATTTTTTTTAGATCAAGTAACGATTAAGTCTTGGCGCTCATCAGTAATCAATATTTTGTTTCATATTTTTCTAAGAAATCAATGCCTCATTATTGTTCATTCTAAACAATAAATGTATTCATCTCGGTTCGATCGCTACAAGACTGTACAATAACAGGGTAACCAATCGCAGTTTTATTCTCTGGTATGTGTTTTGTGTAAACAATAGATTCAAAACTTCAAATAAGTGCTTTAATATAAACCTCTCAAATGCAGAGTTTTATTTATATAATAAATCCAGGCATATTTTTGCTGTAATTTTGGTTTTATTTTCGAGAATTTTTTTTGTCATAATACATATATAATAGAAGGAAATAGAGAAAGAAACCCATTGACTGTAGCAATTGCTCTGCTGGCGTATTCTATCATCTATGAAGTGCACATCATGGAAAATATGCCAGCAGAGCTATTGTTATTCATAATGCCATGTTCACTGAATAATCGTTGTTTATTACTTATATTTGCATTCTTTGAGTTTTTCAAGAATATCAGAGAAAATCCTGACTTACATAAGGACGCGGCTTCTTGTCTTCAGAAATGAAAAACATAAGGCTTTAAAATCAGTACACCTGATCAATGATCCTTTTCTTTAATAAATCACAAAAAATTATGAAGTATTTCCCTCTCAAACACAGTTATCTGGATACAAGCAGCGCCGTCATCACATTCTCTTAATTTTGTTTTGATGCAGTTGTGACGTTATCGATCAACGTTATTGAAACCCTCCGAAAAAAAAATATAATTTAACACTACGGTGAAAAATGAGAATAATGATTATTACTCCAGAATGTTTTCCTATGATTTTTTTTTTTAGTTTTCTATTTATTTTTAATAGCTGAAATAATTCTTGAAGTAGATATACTAGTTAAATTTTCTCTTTCTGAATGTTATTACCCAAGTGTGAAGAGTTATCGTTCTTTGTACAAATATGCATGATATGAAAAAATAAAAATATAGCCGTTCTCTAAATTTTAAAAAAGTTTAATTATACAATTAAATGCATTGATATATCTTTAAAAATTCGAATTTTTAAAGATATAAATCAGCAAATATAGATATTCTGAATTTCTTTTTTTTTTCTAAGAATATTATTAAAAACTTACATGTGTATATCTATTCCTTATACGAAACATTTCAAAATATACTTCTTTGCACAGTACATAAGTGTAGTAGAGATTGTTCTACACGAGTATGAGTAGAGCAATTGCACTCATAGCAGAAGCAGTCGCGTCTTTAGGCCTATGAACACAGTTGATGACTACATGTTCATAGTGGGGGAGAGCAGTGGATATGCAAATATAAGTTATTATTTGTATATGAGAGAAAAATATTTAAAAGTGTTAGCTCTGCTCTAGCGCCGACTTATAATGAAACTGCTTGAAATATTCATCTACTGAAACGAATTTTAGAAATCTATTTTTTAATCAACTTTATACACCAGCGGTTTATAAAATGCGTAAACTGCCTTAAGTTTTGTTATATCGTATAATATAAGTTGAAATAAGCTTCATTCCTTATAATTTAATTTCAGTGCAGACAATGAGACAATTTTTCCCCCATAACATGGTGTCGCATTGATTAAATTTTAAATTATATTGTTATATCGTATAATATAAGTTGAAATAAGCTTCGATCCTTATAATTTAATTTCAGTGCAGACAATGAGACGATTTTCCCCCCATAACAAGGTGTCGCATTGATTAAATTTTAAAAGTAACGTCAAGCGGAGTAATACGTTTTTGGACCTAACTCATTAAATTATTAATTATGAAAATAAAAATGCTCAATGTAGCTATGCTATGCAAGTGAAATATCGGTATTTAGTTTTCATTTAACAGGTCGAGGAAACTACCTTATATGGATATTGCTGTTATTGCGCACAGAGGTGCTCACAGAAAACAATGATCCAGTTCAATGAATGAGCCGCAAAGCATGCTGGTCTACTACATGTTTACATTTCACTACAAACATGTGGTTCGGGTCAATTTACAACATGATTTCAAATGCCTTTTGGGGAGTCAACTATTATCTATTTTTAATTTGTTTGTTAAAAATAGAAAGAATAAGTAGAAAATAAGATGTTCCATGCTCCTAGAAATAGTCTTTAAACAACAATATTTATGGATTTTATGCTTATTCCGTTAATTCCCACTTTCTGCCATCAGCTCATACATAAGTCATGTCTGACAGAAGAACGAAAGACAACTCTGCATGTGAGATTGGTTAAACTTCCGTGATAACTTATTCTCAAGTGCGGTATAAAAATAATGCATTTCTGAAAATGCGGAATAAGTGTCTTCATGAATAAAACTATAAATCATGAAACTATAAAAAAAAATTAATATATATGTACTTTATTCCGTTATAAAAACAAAGTGGAGATAAATGTATAACGGAATAAATGTCTCCATAAATATAACTACTGAAAAATTCATTATATGCTATTTATTCTGTTATAAATAAGTTGACATAAATATATTACGGAATAAATATCTTCATAAATAAAACTATCAAAATTCAATATGTATACTTTATTCCGTTATAAATGAGTTGATATAAGTAAATAACGGAATAAATGTCTTCATAAACAAAACTATCAAAATTCATTATATGTACTTTTTCCGTTAGAAATAAGTTGAGATGAATTAATAGCGGAACAAATTCCACGGTCTTCAAAAACAAAACTATCAAATTTCAATATACTCCGGTATCCGCTTTCTTCCGTTTTTCTGAACATATACGGAATAAATGCTATCTATATTGCGATTACATGTAAATGCACAATATATTTTGGCACTCTCATTTATTCCTTCTCTGATCAATTTCATTGACTACAATAAAGTAACATTTAAAATGTTCACATCGGATATTCTATTTCTGCACGGATTACAATGTACAGTGTATTCCAGAACAGGTTAGGAAGTAAAAGTCCTTTGTTTGTACGTTGCGTGACAGTGTAAAGGAATCCCGCACGCTTCTGTATAGGTTGAATATTGAATGAGTCGCTTATCACGATCTTCTACATTTTTAAGAAAACTGAATGCATTGTGATACCAAAAGATACTTGTTAGCTGCCTATGCCCCAAAATGGGTAGCAGGCATAAGTAAGTAAGTATGTACTCCCTAGATTTTTCTCAAATTACATAAATAATTCAGATGGGAGAAATTCAAAAGTGTTTACACGAGTTATAATTTTTTTTTTTCTGCAACATCTGCGACATTAATTTTCCGTACTTACAAGCATATTATTTTTTAAATCCTTCCTAAATAACATGATGATTTAAAAATGACGATCCGTCTACCTCCTTTGGAAATTACACCTTGTACTGCGATAGTAGCAACAGGACGATCGTGTAAAATAAATAGGGCGGGGAAGAAAGGAGAAAAAATAAGAATATTCTTCAAAATCAAGAAAATGGGAAGAAAACTTACCTTCAGGTTGGGTATTTTTCTAAATGATTACTGCTTATAACATTCAATATCCCATGAACATTGCAAAAATTTCTATTTCCCTTATATGACATGAAAAAGGGAGGTTACATACGAAAACGCTCGATGTTGTCAAACGTTGTCCAAAAAGAAAGACGGTTAGACAGTTTGAGTGATATGAGAAACTTCAAGGACGTCTGATCCTGATATTTTGAGCGTATTTCGCGCAGGTCACTTATTCATAAAATTAAGCATCATTTTTAGGTTCTAACAATAAAACTGAATTCTACAATGCAAATTAAACTATATTCAATGAAAAAACCGCGATTAAATTCCATTCAAGTAGAATTAAGCTAGGGACTATATTTTGTGGCGGAAGGTTTTTTAGACGAAAATGGTCAGTTTTTTCCATTTGAACTATAACAGTACTGTTAATTGTGGATGCCTATTTATCCATGCTGGTTGCACACAAAGCTGTTTTTGCAATGAAATATGTTATGCTGGTTCTGAAATATCTATTAAATTATTTTTTATGAATTCTATCAACAAAGTGTGAAAAATATAGTAAATATATTCTGAAAATCCGGGAAAAAATTGAGCCAATTTTAACGTAAAATTCACACCTTTTAAGTTATATCTGAAAATGTACATCATATACCCCCACTTTTGATGTTCTTTTCTAAATATTCAGGATAACTTTGACCTATTTGCTTAAAATCAGAAAAAGTTTAAGACTTTAAAATAATTTTCTTGCTTATTTTATTTTCAATGACAGAAAAATAACATTTTATTAGTGCAGAAAGGTCAAATAATTGATTATGCGAAGCAATTTGAAACTGTTTCTTAGTCACAATTTTTAAGTGTCTTTTTTTAAACAAACTTAGAGTTAATTTTGTTTCATGCTTTAATTGGATAAAAATATTGCAGGGAAAACGTCAAAGATGTAATTTTTAATTAAGACACAAACTTCAGTGCAGAAAGGTCATATTAAATGTACTGTAGTGCTAAAAGAAGCATATTGACCCCCATTTTTTGATTTGAATTTTAATTAAGCTATGTATGTAGAAACTAAAAAAATACTTGGCAAAAAAAGTTTAAGACTTTAGATATCAGGATTGAACGTCGTTAAGTTTGTCTTATGGTACTATATTTTGAGAGAGAACGTCTACTAAAAGCAATTTTATCATAGTTGTGACATTACTTTTGGATCTACCCTCGTATTATTATTTTTTTTTAGGTTTTAAATATCTTTAAGTACAGTGTTAACTAAAATCAACCTACCCTAGACAAAATTAGAACCTTTACACAGAATTTCGAGCCTGGTTTTAATTTATTTTCTTTTTTTGGGATGTAATATGACGTTAAAAACAAAAGTTAGGACAAAAGTCTACGAACTTTTGAATGATCCTCGTATATGTATAAGGTAAGTTGTAAATTTATATTCATATGTTTATGCACATAGCATACTAAATGCGCACAGAAGCCTCTTATATTACAAACAAAATAAAACATATAAGAAAAAATACATAGGGGTGATAAGGAAGTAAAGAGACTATTCCATCTTGACTAAAGCGACTTTGATACATTATGTCGTCATTATGTCGTCATAGTAGGCAAGATGTCGTGGGCAACGTGCGTTTTGTCGGACTCAAGAACCAAACTGCATGTCTTCAGCCTTCAATTTGACTCTAGAAAATGAATAGAATCAATCATAATCTTTTTTTTTAATTTTGTCATAATATTTTCGTCATTTTTATTAAAATCAACCATCGATGACCTGATATGTATACATCAAGTAATATATTACTTGAATAATATAAAATATATTTTATTACTAATAATATTATTAATATATTGGAATATTGGTCATGTCGTGTAAAGAGAATTTAGCTAATACGGAATGCACAAAGATATGGAAAATGTAAATTAAAATCAAATATCGTGAATATTATGTGAATTCAGCACGTTACCAGTTTCTGCAGCTAGTACAAGCTCTAGCACGACATGGTTCCCAAATCCTTATATATGTTAAATTAAATGAATAATTACTGTGATACATTGTATCACTAATTATCGTGGGGGTTTAATTTTTGTTGTTTTCGAGGCAAGGAGAGCCTCATGAATTCATGTCTACCACGAAATGTAAAATTTAATATACATTACTACTAAAACATTCTCCATCCACGAAATTAAGTCCCCACAAACCAAGATTTTCCCTCAAACTTCGAAAATTTGACCCCACGAAAATATGTGATATTACAGTATATGAAGAAAACAGCTTTAAATAACAGTTTTGATGAAATAATTTTATTGAAAAATGATTTCACCTTTGTATTGCAAACATTGATTTCCAAATTATATATCTTTTTTGTCATCGCTTATACGTCAATATAACAAAATAACACTGAATGCCCCAGAATGACCCCGTTTTATATAAACGAAAAAATCCCACATGACTAGATAGTGTTTTCATTATATCAATGTGTAAAACAATTACATTGACGTTGTATGACGAATTGAATGAGGTATCCATTGACAAAGCAGGAAATCTGGAAAGATGTTTTCCTGAGGTTGGGATCGCTATTTACTATTGCTCCTGCTCATTCTAATGGGTTCAGTCTATGGATAAAGGTTGTTTTCCTGTGAATGAGATCACCTCAGTTATTGCTCCTGCTTATTCTAATAAGCTCAGGGTGTGGTTTAAGATGTTCTGCCTACAGTCCAGACGAGGAAGCAATGGGGAGGTCTACGAAAGACTACCCCTATTACCAAAATACGGTAAGTGTATTCTGAATAGTATCAAATTCTGTAGAAGATTTCATTTTCAGCAAAAAATGTTTAAGATAATGTTATATTCAGCTTTAATTGTGCTACTACAACCTATCAATCCAAGTCATAATCTTGCTTTTAAAATCTTGAAATATGTACGGGAACGAGGGGCGTTGACGTGGCAAGGTGTCCTTTACGATACTTTTAGTGCCACCAATGTGTTAATAGAATCAATTCATAAAATGTTAAATTTGGGCAGCCGTTTCAATTCTTATTAACAATCATCAACTTATATTGTAATCTATTGAACGGGTTTTATTATCTTGAACATATTTCTTTTTATTTTTTATGAGTAAAAATATATAATTTGAATTTTTATAATCATATTTTTAAAAAAGCACTTGTATAAATGTTCACGGTATCGAATAGTAAGAATAAGAATAACACAAATTTCGTGTATTCCCGCCTGTTGTAGGGTAATTATTTAGAACAACAACACAATTAAAACACTGAGAAGGAAGTCTAACTGTTTAATGAGTGAAGCTGGTCTGTGTATTGTTAAGAAGTAAAACACAATGCGCCATTATTTCATGTTGCTCCAAAATTAATTTTTAATTTCATAATAAAAGCGATGTGTTCTACATTCTCACACGTCTTACATAATTGAGATTTACTTTCACATAAATTAGGCTCAGTTTCTTCTGACGAAGGTTACACAATTAATTCCTGGGAAATTCACTGCATATTCAAAACGTTTACTGTAGAAAAAAGTTCTCATAAAGAAAAGACATTTACCATTTACACATGTCTTAACCGATTGATTTAGCGAATCTAAAAGTATAGCTAAATAACTGCCTTTAGAAACATCATGCCGAATTTGAGTTTTATAGGATAATTATTAAGATATTAATGGAAATGAAAGACAATTTGTGGACTTACTGATTTACAGACAGACAAACCGAAAGACGGAGTTATTACTATAGAACCCCAACAGATTCGTCTACGGTGGTATTTATAAGTATTAATTCCTATAAAAGCAATGGAAATGAATTTGAATGGTTTTTCCAGCAATCCATTTAATAAGGTATTCTTCCCAAAAGAAGTAGTAAAATTAAGAAATGAAGTACTAACATGTAAACAGTCATGCTTTGCTGTTTATAAAAAATTGCACTATATATCGTTGTGTTTCTTTATACCAATAACTATATTAAGCATACACTGTATCCATACTATTAAAGTTTCAAAAGATGATCAATTTAAAGAAGGAAGATGAATGCAACAAGATTTTGAAAATCCAAAAACATCAACCAAAATCAAAAAATCATGAAAATCTTTGGAAATTCAAAAAAATAACACCACCATTTGTTTGCGGATGTTCCACATTGTGTTTTAAATTAAAAAAAAACGCCCTAATTTGATAAGTGAGAAATTGATACCTGTTAATCTTTAGTTCACATAAATGATAACCTTCAAATTTTACGTTTGTAGCATTATTTCATTGATTTATTATTCTTGGATATGTACAACTAATTTCGAAGCAAAATTAAATCTCTAGGATCTTTTTTGACTTTTTTCCCAGTGATTCGTTAATATCCACCATAGAGGGACACTGTAACATAATTTACCCTGTTTTGTTCACACCAAGGCACCGTTGTGATAAAATATTTAATGTTTGTTAAAATTGCTTCCTTTTGAATTCGCCCATTTTTCAGAATTGGAGAGAAAAATAACGGGCGCTAATATTTCTCTGCATACAGCAGCTTTTTCATTTGTAAAATATAATGCGAGAATATGAATAGGTGACTGTAGGTGATTGAAAATGTTTCTATAAAGAGCATTTGTAAATGCTTATCTCGGTACTTTCAGTTGTCCGAGTTCGACAGTATGGCAATCACGTGGCCTTAACTATTGATGATATTGACAGAAGGTTTGATAAGGTCACGTGGGAAAGAAACGGAGAGAAAATAGGAACCAACAACCAGAAATTTTACATCATCATGGATCTGCCAAACGTAGTCTCATTGATTATCCATGACGTCACAATCAATGACAGCGCAACTTATCAGTGCATATTGAAGTCTGGAAGTAAGATTGAGAGAAGTGAACTTTCTGTACTCGGTGCGTACAATATCAAAGCTAGTAGTGATATTAATGTAATGACGTCATATAATTGTTTACTTATTGTTCATTTTCTCTTCCTTTTAGAATTTTGTCCAATCAAATTAGTTGGACCTGCATTCCAGATAAGGACAGAATTAACAAGAGCACAAATTCGATCACGGTTGACACATCAACCCATCCTTTCAACGAATTGGCGAAGTCGGAACTACATCAAGTATGACGTCATTATTAGCAGAGTTAAAACAACAAAAAATATAAATAAAGGTATGTTGTTCTTCCATCCTTCGTTATCACAGCAATTAAGGTATAATGCATGTTTATGAAAAACCACTAAGACGTTTTTAGTCTAGACTTGATTGTTAACTTCCTTATACATGTGTCATAAAAATCTTCATATGTCTCATAAATGTGCTCCTCGTAAAAGAAACACTGATTAATGAAATATTTTTACATTTTTTAAAATAAATTAATCTAAGAACCCTCTTTATTATATACCTAATGTGTATCACCCAATTTTACTGTTGAATTTACGCTATCACGTGACGTCGTGATCCGATTTTCCGGATCACCAACATGTTGTTTTCTGAATCCATATCACCACTCTCTGAAACTGATGATGTAGTACGCAGAAATATGACGTTATTTTTCTTGCGCGTTAAAAAGTCCCTTGTTATTATGCTTTGTTTCATGGATAAATGTCATGCAATTGATTTCTGAAGTTTTCTTTTGCTATATTTTGCTAGTTATGAGGGGGTATATTATAAATTTATCATTATAACAGTAACTTGATAATAGGAGCCGTATCACGTCTCGTTGACAGGCGCGGATCATCAGATCAAACTCGACGCTTCGCGTCTCGTTAGATCTGATGATCCGCGCCTGTCAACTCGACGTGATACGACCCTTCGGATCAAATTACTGTTACAATAATATATATCTACCCTGCAAACAAAAAATTTCTGATTCTAAGGTATTTTTCTGCAGTTTGAGTGATCTGCCCCCAGATCTAAATTCGAAAAAATAGAAATTTACAATACATCACTGAATTTGTAATTAATTCAAGTATTCTTAACATTTTAAAAGGCCAAGATAAATTAACTGAACGTGTTATTTACATGTATTTCCTCTACTGAAGTAAGTAACAGTGATTTTTTATCACTGATACTGTGTTGTCTATGAACATTTTTTCCTGCGGGTAAATGCCTCGCACCATACAGTGAAAATTAGAAAAATAAGCTCAATATTAACTCTGTTTTTAAGGATTATTTGATATTTTTTAAATGATAATAATATGATTTATACCTAGTACTTACTTTTTATATATCTTTAGATCCTTTCTGTCAGACCACAGAAACAGCCATTACAAAAACTCTACACTACGGCGTCCTCTTAAGTAAGAACTCCAGGCTTCGCTGGAAGGCCCTTAAAGGTATGTCTGTAATCAACGATATTTATCAGCGATTCCATAACACGACAATACATACAAGGACGCCCCAGGAATTCAGGAAAAAGTGCAAGGCATTATCAACTCTCAAGTGTTCCGAACGTCACGTGACTTTTGCCTCTGATGACGTAGAATTCGCGACTCTTTGGACATTCTTACAACATGGTAGCATTACAAGCAAGATGGAGGCGTTGTTTGAGAGTAGAAATTTAATGATTGTGAGGAGATACTTCAGGAGCGACAGGTATACCCCGGAGGAGAACGAGAAGTGTGTCTGTTTACCGAGGATTTATCGTGAAACACTGAAATCTAAAGCTGTAGAATTCAGAATATGTCACAATAAACCACGACTTGGCTGAAAAGGATCACTGATCAAACACAAGAAATACCTTTAGAAACTATGGCACACTCTTGTCAAAGATATTTCAGTACATTCCTCTTTTTTGTTTTAAATGATCACATATGTCTATCCATTTAAGCCTTTTATTCATCTTTAAATCATTGTTTATAATTTGATTTAAAACAGTACTTGTAACAATAAAGAAGTAAAGAGAATGAATAATGGCACAGTCTATATGTAATAAGACCAAAAAAATACATATAATATTTATTATTTTAAAGTGATATATTGGATGATCACTGTACCTTTTGTAAACAGGATATAGAAACAATACAACATATATTTTTGAATTGTACAAACATTTCTCCACTATAGAGTAAATTTAGCGTGCACATATTTACAAAAACTTCTAAAAGAGTTGGATTTATGGTGAAATGCCATTTTCTTAACATAATAGGGTGAAAAAATGCATTATTTTATATACAAAGCAACATATTTTTTCTTGTTTAAAGCAGAACAAAATACTTATGATTACTGGGCTGCAACATCATTTAACTCTTAAGTACAAAGTAGAAAAATGCATATCAATTCAAAAATTTACAATGAACAATTTTGAAAATATATGGTCACCATGCATTAATATTTTTCAGTTACAAACATTAATTAAAACACAAACTTTACATATTTCTTGAAATACTGTTTATTTAATATTTCATGCTTGTTTAAAATTAGAGGGGAAGTGTGAATGTGTGTGTGAATGTGACTAAAAATCTTATTATATAACTTGACATGTCACTTTTTGAAATTTGAAAAAAAAAATAGAACACAAGGGGTGTGACCAAAAGACAGTTTATTCTCACTTCTCCATGGCTCCCGATCACACCTGATTTCATATATTAATTTACAGTTAATGTAAATCAATCTTTTGAGAGATAACTCAAAGTAAAGAATGATATTTTTAAACGTTTATTTTAATATTATCATTGGAGCAGTATATAATACAATTCACAATTAAATATGACATTTGTTGTTGTTATGTTCAATATTAAATGTTGTCGTTTTTTTCATTTTTTTTAAAATTCACACTTATACAACCAAAATAACTTTTACTGATATCTCATCCTGCAAAACATGTATTTCACCATCAAGGAAAAAATAAAACAGATAAATAGGGAGTTGACGCGGTCTTCATTACACCGATTATCTGCCAATTTAGGTACTGTAAACGTGTTAGGTTTTTTTTTGTTTATTAAAATTGACTAGTGTTTTATTCGACAAAGTATAAAATAAAATTAATGTATCTATGATTTCACAAGCAAATCAGACGAACGGTCCATAAGATTTAAAAAAAAAATTCTAAGTACGAGTTTCAAGGGTTCGCCAGAATCTAGAGGACAAAAACCTGGCGGAAACATTAGCTTTCTGTAGTTGACAAGGACGTGAGAACGTCTACGGTTAAGCCGATTCAAGCAAATTTACGATGTGTAAAACCAAAAAAAAACTATGTCTTCCACTTGAATTTATTTACAAGCGTTGAAATCAATAATAAAAATTATTGCTTGAAAAACCATCTACAGTGTATGGAGATTTGATTGAATACATGTAAATTGCTCTTTTGTATTTCGCTTTCATTATAAGAGTCTAATTGCCAGAGTTGACAAAGTTGGTCAAGCACAGAGTGATAATAATGCAGGTTAGAATGTTGTGACCGTTAGTTACATGTATAAAAGCATATGCCTACCTGTTTAGATCCATTGTTTTTTTAAACTTTGTGTTTTCATATGTTTTCATTAAGATTTATAAAAACAAATTAAACATTTATTTGATATACGGTTTTAATTAGGGATAGCCGGAAAAAAAAGCGGTAACGTTGTACAATAGCCAATATCTGTTGTGATGCTGAAACATATTTGTATATACCGACTATGATGTTAAGTTTGACGAATGAACATTTCGACGAAAAAAGAAAAAAATGTCAATAAAGTTCAAATTAGCACTTTGTCAAAATGTAGTCTCACTGAACCTAACAACAAGTAACTAAATCTATCTGATCACCTCATAAGTTTTCAAATTTTGAATTTATAAACTTGAAAACTGTGAAAAAGTCATGTAGAACATTCATTTTCACACAATATTTGTTTATAATATATTGAGATATTTAAAAGATATTTGTCTTCATAAGCTCTCTGCATACAGATAAGACTGATACAAATCGTGTAAGTTTTTGCTTTTATTGTCTTTTATGAAATTTTTTAGGTCCTCGTTCCGATGATCCTTTAGATCCAGATGTAGTTACTGAAAATTAAAATACTGATGTTATAACATTCATTTGACCTTTCTGTGTAAACATTTACATTTTCAACAGAATTTCAGTAAACAAAAGCCCAATTGATAGTCAACTTTTAGTTAAAATAAGCGTCTGTTATTTGAAAGCCACAGTCCAGCACCAGCAAGCAACAGATCAATATCAGTGAAAATTTAAAATCAAACGTCAAAACACTCTAAATAAGTTGAATACTTTATAAAGTGTAACCAATGTTATGAAATTGTATTTGTCCAGAATCATTTCGAACTGCCCATCCTATTGTACAGCCAAAATGGAAACAGAGAGAATCGCCGATAAGTTTATAGAAGGAACCTGTTGCAAAGAAGCGCAAAGCAACTAAATTTAAACTTCTCAGTGTATGATTGGCAAGACCTGCAGTTATCAACCCGCAGATGTAAAACATAGTGGCGGATTTAAAGCAATATTGCTGAAATATTTCATCTTTGGATAGGATTTTTCAAGGATAACCTTGGTACTCCTATCTTAAAAATTTCATCTTGGAATCCCCATAATATTTGAAAGAAGCATTCTTTTGCAACCTGGGTCATACAAAAATTTATTGGAATTCCCATGGGTACCAAATGCGCTCCGTTATTAGCAGAATTTTTTGTACTCATATGAAGTAGAGTTTGTGCAAATCTTATGCATTAAAAGAAGAAAACACTTGCTGTGGCCTTCAAATCAAAATGTAGATATATCGAAGACGTATTGTCAATTAACAATCATGGTTATTCTATCCCTATGTCCAAACGATATATGCTGGCGAGCTTGAAATATGAGATACCACGGAGTCTGAAAATCTGTTTCATAATTGGGTATTTTACTTGGAAAAGACGTTAAGTGTAATCTAACAACCACGTTCTATGATAAACATGTGATGACTTCCCTTACTTATGCAGCAATATACCTTCATCACCTGCATACAGCGTTTATATATCTCACTTGATTCGATACGCAAGAGCATGCTCTACGTGAGGTCAATTTCGAAAACTAGACAAATTATTTACAAACAATTAAGTTGATGAAACAAGAATATCAGCCGCCTCGTTTAAAGTCATCATTAGGTAAGTTCTTTGGTCGATACAATGACCTTGTCAGCTAATACAATTAATCATTGAGTCAAATGCTGACTGACGTTTTTCCTACCAATTGTTAATCAATTATATATACACTGAATTGTTGACACATTTTTCTGTTATTTCCTGATCATGACAAAAAGCACACGGCGGTTGTGACCGGTCAGTAGGGCATGCTCACTACTCCATTGCAGCTGATCCCACTTCTGATGTTTTAGAGGTCTGTGTTTGCTCTGCTCCTATTTTGTATATTGTTTAATGGACTTTATAGATATCTTTATCTCCATAATCAGCCTTTTACTAATCTCAGTATTTTTGTCCCCCGCTTGAAAAGTGGGGGATATTAATTTGGGTTTGGCCGTCCGTCCGTCCGTCCGTCCGTCCGTCCGTCTGTCCGTCTTTCTGTCTGTCTGTAACGCTTTCGTTTCCACACGATATCTCGAGAACCCTTTGAGCTTTTGCAATGAAATTAAGCATAGCAACTCCCTATGGAATAAAGAAGACCCCTATTGATTTTGAGGTCAAAAGGTCAAAGGTCAAGGTCATAAATAAGCAAATTCTGTCTGTTAAAACACTTTCGTTTCCACACGATATCTCTAGAACCATTTGAGCTATTGCAATGAAATTTTATATAACAACTCCCTGTGGCCTATTGAAGACCCCTATTGATTTCGAGGTCAAAAGGTCAAAGTTCAAGGTCGTAAATTTATACATTCTGTCTGTGTGTAATACTATTATTTCCGGGCGATATTTCAAGAACTTTAAATTCTTTTTGTCCCCCGCTTGAAAAGTGGTGGATATTAATTTGGGTTTGTCCGTCCGTCCGTCTGTCTGTCCGTCCGTCTTTCTGTAACACTTTCGTTTCCACACGATATCTCGAGAACCCTTTGAGCTTTTGCAATGAAATTTTGCATAGCAACTCCATATGGACTAAAGAAGACTCCTATTGATTTTGAGATCAAAAGGTCAAGGTCATAAATAAGCAAATTCTGTCTGTTAAAACAGTTTCGTTTTCACACGATATCTCTAGAACCATTTGAGCTATTGCAATGAAATTTTATATAACAACTCCCTGTGGCCTAATGAAGACCCCTATTGATTTTGAGGTCAAAAGGTCAAAGTTCAAGGTCGTAAATTTATATATTCTGTCTGCGTGTAATACGATCATTTCCGGGTGATATTGTAAGAAGATTTTGAGCTTATGCAATGTAATTTTATACCAAAACTCCCTAGGACGTCCCTCGCCCCTCTCAAAGTGCCCCGCCCCGTTTGTTTTATTAGTATTTATAGTATTACATGTCGCTATTTTTAGGGCAGGGGCATGAGGAGAGTTATTGCGTATAAGACAGGTTCTCGGCGGACTTTATGTTCTTATTACATCTATTAGAACTGTTTAATAAAGGCTATATAAATCAAACACTATGGATTGTGTAAAATTTTGAGAATACCGAACATGAAAACATGAATATATACATGTATGTGACTTCAGTTCTGCGTATACTTCACATCGGTTAAAGCGATTCCGTGGTCCAGTGGTCATGTCTCTCGCTTTAAATGTGAGAGGTCCAGGGATCGAATCTCGGTCGATCCTTTCTTTTTTTTTTAATACTTTTTTTTTACTAAATGATAGTATTCAGCATGTGAAATGAAAAATTTATGAGGCTATAAAATCATCATTACAGTGTGATAAAAATTCCATATAAAAAAATCCTCTATACACATAATGAAGTATAAGCAATCAAATCTTTATATGCATATTGACATACATATATTTTATTTGCTTCAGTATACATGTATACATTTAATAATTCTACAAATTCAGTCAGGGGGAGCCGACTTTTTCCCTAAGCGGGGGACACGAATTCTCTGAATTAGCTTGTTGAGAATTGAGATAAACCTTAAAATGAGTAATACTCGTTGCACACTTGATTCAGTTCAAATTCAGTATTCAATTCTCGTTAGTTCGACTCAAGACGTTCGTGTCCTTCGGATAGGTCTTTGATAATACATATTTGTTCAGTACCAAATTATTATGCTTTCAAGAAAATTAATTTACTAATATGACTTTTTATAAACATGATCACATGGAAATCAAATTGAACAGGGTTGATAAAAATAATTGCTAAAATAATAACTTAATGTTGCTCTTCTCTTGGGGTAAAACAAAAACAGCATAAAACAATTCAAATCTGTGAAAAGGTTCAAAAAACAGAAAAGATCCTCCAATGTTCATGTATAAAATGATTTGAAATGAAACATAATTAAATCCAGTTTATTCTCAATTTTTGTATACAAAGGGACCACAAAAATGAGCAATATCTTTCAAAGGAGCAGAATTGTTAAAGAGTAAATTTATAAATCAAGACAGCAATAGACATCGAATACTTAACTTCATTACACACACCTTTCTGCACATGCAGTTACTTTTCCCCTTCAATTTCGTTTTGATTGGATAATTTGTCCCAGTGACTAATAAAACATGTACTTGTTATTAAACTCAAAAACAAAGGGAAGCAATCATACTATTTCATCTTGATTTTATCTTAACCATATGTTAACATGAACAATATGTGTTTGCGCAGTACTGTTAAGGCTTCCCATAGCTTTAAACGCGTTCAAAACTTAATGTTGCATTGCAATGTCGATTTTTAAGTTATGTACCTAAATATGCCCAATTCATATAGATAGTTCCCTAGGCTATATATAAACATATATATTTGGTACGATATTACATGACCTCGTTGATCACGTGACTGTCATTTTTACCATTTTGAAGTGATTCACATAAATCGCTTCGGCAAAGCCCTATAATACAATTATTCAGAACTTCTTTGTCGTGTTATTAAACTTGTTGTATCCTTGAGAACCCGAAATGTGCTTCGGAAAAGTTATTCTATTACTCTTGTACAGAATATTTCACATTCAGGTCAGACGACACATTCCTCACTAATATATAATTTTTCCTAAAAATTGTCAATGAAGTTAAGGTGCTTAAACAAGTTTCCTCACAAAACTTTCGGGTACCTTACTAGGCATTTGGAAAAAAATGCCACAGGGTCATTTTCTTATGTAACCCATATTGGTAATCTTCTGAATGGCCTATATCACAATTTCTGGTATAATCATATTCAAAAAACAAATTAAAAAAACCAAAGTATGCCAAATAAATATCTATCTATCTAAAACATTTTGAAAACAATGCAGAAATCAGAAGAGAATGACAATTATGGATAATTTATTTAAAATAGCAAGGTAAACAAAATATATATTCGAGGAACGTGTCGTCTGACCTTAACTTCAACTTATCGACAAATCTGAGGATTTTTTTCGCTCAATATTGTCATCTTTTTTAAAATAAAGCCAACATACATTTTTCCAAAGTAAGATTCAGTGAAAAGGGAGACTACTCTTACAGATTTTCACAAAAAACTCAAATTAATCCCCATTAATGACCTGCAACAGGCTTTTTTATACACAAATTATAAATTTTGCCTCTATCCACGAGTATAAAAATGGTAAATGGAAAACGCACATTTTCGTATGTATGTAAATTATTCAGGTATATTATATTGAAAAAAAATAAAAGCATTATTTTAAACTAGATTTCTGCGTCTTTATATGCAGATTGAAATAAAATGCTAAGTTAATGGCACTCTCCCCCTCATTACAGTTCAATTTTGCAGTGACCTGACGTAATTTTCAATTATGACGTCATACATTTGTAGTCTAGAGAAGTGTTTGCACAGAGTACATTGTAATATTCTCTTGGAAGTCTTATCGCGCACCTGCGTGTAAAACACTGATTCCCTCGTAATGCAACATAGCGAAGGTTAAGATGTCTCACATGCAGATCAAATATGTTGGTACCTTAAGTAAAGCATTTTTATACGAAATGCAAATGTGAAATATCAAATCCTAGCACCAACTGTTCAAAGGTCATGACCAAAGTTGACGCTCTCTGGGGTCAAAGGGTAAAAGTTTTTGGTTTCTAAAGGAAGGCCTTGTTTCAAAGATTACATATTAGAAGTACCATACAGTGGCAAACGACTGTATGGAAACTTTAACGGCGGGAAATTAATTTATATTATTATTTAATATTTAACGCCGGAGAGGGCAACAGCCACTTTGAGCCTTATTTGGCCCTGAGAATATATGAAAAATCAAAACCGCTCAGTGTAGCTTGCTAATGCAGTATTTATCACTTGGAGTGTTGGTGACCACGTATCTATTAATTATGACGTAATTTTCCCTCTAGTCAATGCATTATGACGTCAAAAATGCGTCATATTTCTCATATCCTGTAAATTCCTTTGAAAAGAGCCTAAAGTTGAAGTTTTTTTCCAATATTTCATATAGAGCACAACCTCTCATCCTAAATATGCAAATACATAATAAAAGATCTGTTTCTGAAGATAAAAAACATGCTTTATTTTTTGGATCGTGGGCTATCCTCATATTTTAATTATTTGCTGAAGGTAGTCAAATACGCATGTATTCAGCAATTTTTAAGAACATTGCAATTTCTCAAAACCTGTTTCCCAATATCTGGATTCTTAAAAAGAAATTTTATTATAGGAAATGGAAGCAACAAATTTCTGCTTTATTTTGGTATATGAATTGAGAAAGAGGGTGACAGTTAATTTAATGATATAGGTACAGGGCCATTTTATGCATAAAGTGAAGTTGGCTCTTTATTCATGTTTTATCATTTTATGGTACATATATAATATAATTATTAACATTAAATTTGCAATTACATAAATAAGGATTTGGGAACCATGCCGTGCTAGGGCTTGTACCAACTGCAGAAACATTGTATAATGCTGGAGATGTAGCACCTAATCTAGGCGTCAAAATTTAATATTTTTTGGAATATATACATGTATATCATTGAAGCTCATTTCCATATCGAACCCAAAATGCTCAGAGCATTGTTTCGTATGACCTTTAAAGACACGACCCCTATTCCTCTCCGATATAGACCCACGGGCCTGTACGACTTTCTCCTTATAATCATCTTTTATCTTTTAATGAAATGTTTATAATAGAATTTATACCAACAATTCGAAATCTTAAACACTGAACATAAAATGTACATACTCTATATACCCATTCTATATTTGAATCATTTATACATTAATGTGTAATTATAAGAAGAAAACAGCTTAAAATACAGTTTTGAGAAAATAATCTTATTGAAAAATGATTTCACCTTTGTAATGCAAACATTGATTTCCAAATTATATATCTTTGTTTTCATCACTTAAACATCAATTTAACAAAATAACACTGAATGCCCCAGAATGACCCCATTTCATTTTAATGAAAATATCTCACATAACTAGATAATGTTTTCATTGTATCAATGTGTAAAACAATTACATTGACGTTGTATGACGAATTGAATGAGGTATCCATTGACAAAGCAGGAAATCTGGAAAGATGTTTTCCTGAGGTTGGGATCGCCATTTACTATTGCTCCTGCTCATTCTAATGAGTTCAGTCTATCGATGAAGGTTGTTTTCCTGTGCTTGAGATCACCCTCAGTTATTGCTCCTGCTTATTCTCATAAGCTCAGTCTATGGATTAAGATGTTCTGCCTACATTCCAGACGAGGAAGTAATGAGGAGGTCTACGAAAGACTACCCCTATTACCAAAATACGGTAAGTGTATTCTCAATATATAGTATCTAATTCTGTAGAAGATTTCATTTTCAGCAAAAAATGTTTAAGATAATGTTATATTCAGCTTTAATTGTGCTACTACAACCTATCAATCCAAGTCATAATCTTGCTTTTAAAATCTTGAAATGTGTACAGGAACGAGGAGCGTTGACGTGGCAAGGTGTCCTTTACGATACTTTTAGTGCCACCAAAGTGTTAATAGAATCAATTCATAAAATGTTAAATTTGGGCAGCCGTTTCAATTCTTATTAACAATCATCAACTTATATTGTAATGTATTGAACGGGTTTTATTACCTTGAACATATTACTTTTAATTTTTGATGAGTAAAAATATATAATTTGAATTTTTATAATCATCTTTTTAAAAAAGCACTTGTATAAATGTTCACGGTATCGAATAGAACGAATAAGAATCACGCAAATTTTGTGTATTCCCGCCTGTTGTAGGGTAATTATTTAGAACAACAACACAATTAAAACACTGAGAAGGAAGTCTAACTGTTTGATGAGTGAAGCTGGTCTGTGTATTGTTCAGAAGTAAAACACAATGCGCCACTATTTCATTTTACTCCAAAATTAATTTTTAATTTCATAATAAAAGCGATGTGTTCTACATTCTCACACGTCTTACATAATTGTGATTTACTTTAACATAAATTAGGCTCAGTTTCTTCTGACGAAGGTATCACATTTAACTCCTGGGGATTCACTGCATATTCAAAACTTTTACTGTAGAAAAAAGTTCTCATACAGAAAAGACATTTACCATTTACACATGTCTTAACCGATTGATTTAGCGAATCTAAAAGTATACCTAAATAACTGCCTTTAGAAACATCATACCGAATTTGAGTTTTATAGGATAGTCATTCAAATATTATAGGAAATGAAAGAAAATTAGTGGACTTACAGATTTACAGACAGACAGACCGAAAGACGGAGTTATTACTATAGAACACCAACAGATTCGTCTACGGTCGTATTGATAAGTATTAATTCCTATAAAAGCAATGGAAATGAATTTGAATTGTTTTTTTCCAGCAATCCATTTAATAACGTATTCTTCCCAAAAGCAGTAGTAAAATTAAGAAATGAAGTACTTACATGTAAACAGTCATGCTTTGCTGTTTATAAAAGTTTGCACTATATATCGTTGTGTTTCTTTAAACCAATAACTATATTAAGCGTATCCATACTATTAAAGTTTCAAAAGATGATCAATTTAAAGAAGGAAGATGAATGCAATAAATCCATTCACATCAACCAAAAACCAAAAATCATGAAAATGTCCATGGAAATTCCAAAAATAACACCACAATTTGTTTGCGGATGTTCCACACTGTGTTTTAAATAAAAACGCCCTAATTTGATTAGTGAGAAATTGAAACCTGTTAATCATTAATTCACATAAAGGATTACCTTCAAATTTTACGTTCGTAGCATTATTTGATTGATTTATTATTCTTGGTTGTACAACTAATTTCGAAGCGAAATTAAATCTCTAGGCTCTTTTTTGACTTTTTTCCAAGTGATTCGTTAATATCCACAATAGAAGGACACTGTAACATAATTTGCCCCGTTTTGTTGACACCAAGGCACCGTTGTGATAAAATATTTAATGTTTGTTAAAATTGTCTCCTTTTGAATTCGCCCAAAATAACGGGCGCTTATATTTCTCTGTATACAGCAGTTTTTTCATTTGTAAAATATATAATGCTAGAATATGAATAGGTGACTGTAGAGGTATTGAAAATGTTTCTATAAAGAGCATTTGTAAATGCTTAACTCATTACTTTCAGTTGTCAGAGTAAGACAGTATGGGAATAACGTAGCCTTAACTATTGATGATATTGACAGAAGGTTTGATAAGGTCACGTGGGAAAGAAACGGAGAGAAAATAGGAACCAACAACCAGAAATTTCACATCATCGTGGATCTGCCAAACGTTGTCTCATTGTTAATTCATGTTGTCACAATCAATGACAGTGCCACCTATCAGTGCATATTGAAGTCTGGAAGTAAGATGGAGAGAAGTGAACTTACTGTACTCGGTGCGTACACTATCAAAGCTTGTAGTGATTTTAATGTAATGACGTCATATACATGATTACTTATTGTTCTTTTTCCCTTCTTTTCAGAATTTTGTCCAATCAAATTAGTTGGACCTGCATTCCAGATAAGGACAGAATTAACAAGAGCACAAATTCGATCACGGTTGACACATCAACCCATCCTTTCAACGAATTGGCGAAGTCGGAACTACGTCAAGTATGACGTCATTATTAGCAGAATTAAAACAGCAAAAAATATCAATAAAGGTATGTTGTTCTTCCATCCTTACTTATCACAGCAATTGAGGTATAATACATGTTTATTAAAAAACCACTAAGACGTTTTTAGTCTAGACTTGATTGTTAACTTCCTTATACATGTGTCATAAAAATCTTCATATGTCTCATTAATGTGCTCGTAAAACAAAACACTGATTAGTAAAATATGTTTACACTTTTTAAAAAAAAATAATTTAAGAACCCTCTCTACACTGCACACTAAAAAGTTCTGATTCTAAGGTATTTTTCTGCACTTATAGTGGTCTGCCAGCCCCTAGATCTAAATTTTAAAAAAATAAAAATTTACAATATATCACTCAATTTGTAATTAATTCAAGTATTCTTAACATTTGAAAAGGCCAAGATAAATTAACTGAACGTGTTATATACATGTATTTTCTCTACTGAAGTAAATAACAGTGATTTCTGTTCACTGATACTGTGTTGTCTTTGAACATTTCTCCTGCGGGTAAATGCAATGCACCATACAGTGAAAATTAGATAAATAAGCTCAATATTAACTCTGTTTTTAAGGATTATTTGATATTTTTAAAAATGATAATAATATGATTTTTACCCATTACTTTCTTTTCATATGTCTTTAGATCCTCTCTGTCACACCACAGAAACAGCCATCACAAGAACTTTACACTACGGCGTCCTCTTAAGTAAGAACTCGAGGCTTTGCTGGAAGGCCCTCAAAGGACCGTCCTTAATCAACGATATTTATCAGCGATTCCATAACACGACAATACATACAAGGACGCCACAGGAATTCAGGAAAAAGTGTAATGCATTATCAACTCTCAAGTGTTCCGAACGTCACGTGACTTTTGCCTCTGATGACGTAGAGTTCGCGACTCTGTGGACATTCTTACAACATGGTAGCATTACAATCAAGATGGAGGCGTTGTTTGAGAGTAGAAATTTAACGATTCTGAGGAGATACTTCAGGAGCGACAGGTTCACCCCGGAGGAGAACGAGAAGTGTGTTTGTTTACCGAAAATTTATCGCGAAACACTGAAATCTAAAGGCGTAGAATTCAAAACATGTCACAGCAAATCACTTGGCTGATAACAATCACTGATCAAAAAGACGAAATGGCTTTAAAAATTAAGGGACGCTCTTCTCAAAGACATTTCAGTACATTCCTTTTTTTGTTCTTAATGATCAAATATGTATATCCACTTAAGCCTTTTATTTATCTTTAAATCATTGTATATTATTGTTAGCTCACCTGAGCCGAAGGCTCAAGTGAGCTTTTCTGATCACATTTTGTCCGGCGTCCGTCTGTCTGTCTGTAAACTTGTCACATTTTCGACTTCTTCTCAAGAACCGCTGGGCCAATATCAACCAAACTTGCCGCAAAGCATCCTTGGGTAAACGGGATTCAAGTTTGTTTAAATGAAGGGCAACGCTCTCTTTCAAGGGCAGATAATTGGGAATTAATGAAAATTTTAAAAATCTTCTCAAGAACCAACATTCCAGGAAAGATGAAACTTATGGGGAAACTTCCTCAGGTAGTGAATAGAATAAAAGAATAAAAGAAAAGAAAATCCATAATTGGCCATAGGACTACTTTTGGATTTTAATTTTTCAATAATAAACCAATTTCTACTTTTTCCTAGCCACAGTGCTCAAGTGAGCGATGTGACCCATGGGCCTCTTTTGTTTTATAAATTGATATAAAACAGTTTTGTTATAATAAAGCAGTAAAGGGAATGAACAATGCCACAATCACAATGTAATAAGACAAAAAAATACATGTTATGTTTATTATTTCAAAGTGATATATTGAATGTAAGGTTTTTAAAACTAAAAATATTGAAATAATTTACAATTTCACACAAAAATAATTCTGAAACAAGTCTTGCCATTAAGAAGTATTTGAACAAATAATGCAACTGCAATACAGATTGTTGTTGTTGTACGTACCGTCCAAGAATGTTTCACTCATATACAGGCTTCACAAGTAAAGGACTTCAAATTTAGATCTGTTAAACTTGCACTTAGGGCGGTTGAGCACTTTTGTACTTTAATATCAACAGTTCGTAAGTTGGTCGATACAAGGACCTTGTCCGCAAATACCATTTATCATTGAGTCAAATGGTGACTGATGTTTTTCACACCAATTGTTAGTCCATTATTTAAACACAGATGTAATCTCAAATGGATTTAAAATAATATAATTGATAAAATACATGTTGGGCCATCATAATTATTATTTTCTCGTTGTGTCCCGTTTATGACAAGCACAAGGCTGATGTGACCGGTCAGCAGGGGAACCTCCTTGGGACATGATTTTACCTCTGATGTTTTGGAGGTCCATGCTTGCTCTGCTCCCATTTTGTATTGTTTTATAGACTTTGATATTGACTATTGTTCTCCGTATCCCTCCTTTGGAAGAGACACCAGAACCCTTGATATAGGGCAATTTTTTTAAGAAACCTGTCTCAACTGACCTCAAGTTGTGATGGAGTCTTTAAATTAAAATTCGCAAAATAAAAAATACATCATATTTTTAAAGACCTCCTGTGTACCAACTTACAACAAGATTTATAAAAATTTACAATGAATGTATCTACATATGTACAATGAATGGCCAAAGGTTCGATCAAGCTCATCACGAGAGTTTCACACCACGTTCGAACTACATCCATGGTCCACCATATTGTCCCAGCCAGTCCACCATATCCCTACATTTAGCCAGTCTCCACGTTAGCAAATACTCCCGAACAAAAAAAAAAACCCTATTATACAATTTAATGAATTAGAGCGTAAATATATACATTTTCGCTATATTGCTTACAGTTTTAAACACAATATTGCTCTTTAAAACGTGACACATGTTAAGTGTAAATATTTACTGAGCTGTGGCATTTTACACAAGATGAACATACTGTCGGCCCCCAGGGTCTTGCTTTCATGCCGCTACAAACATCATGAATCCCTAGATCACTCAGCAAGGGAAACAGAACACACCCAAGTTCACACAGCATGGGTTATATAAAAGGCACACCCAAGATCATTAAGCATAAATTAAGTATAATTCACGGCATCAAGACCTTATCTGACAAGCACTAGCCAACACACAGTTAATATAACTGACAAAACTAATCAAACGGGTTCAACGAGTATACGTCGATAATGTTTGATAAAAGATAAAAAATAAAACGATAAAAAATCCAATTAAATTCAGTGGTTTTGGCCCCACCCATCAGTCAATAGGGGACAAGGACCATGAAAATAATAATTTTTGTCCCATCCATTCATAAATATAACATGTATATGGCAAAATTGGTTAAAACTGGTTCAGCAAAATAGTTAAAAATGTTCAAAAGTTGCGCACAACGGACGACGTAAGTCGCACATCTACGGATAAAACAGATTGCATGGGGATTGTGACTTTTAAGGATATGACAATGCCCTTCTCAGCAAAAATCTGTTATAAAACCAAGTCGATGGTGGACGTATGGTTAACGAAATGTTTTTATCAATGATATTTTCAAGCACATTTCTCCAATTTATCGTAATTTCGTGAGCAAACTTTAATGAAGAATAATAAAATACAAGTTACAATTATAATGAAAGTTAAACTTAATGTCTACTGAGAGGAAAACAATATCTTTGAGACTGTGCTGCAGACATAGATAAAAATTATATCATGATAACTATGTTATTCCATACGAGGGCTGTCCATTATTTATACACTGAATTGACGACGATTTTTTTCCGTTATTACCCGATCATGACGAGGATCAGGGTACCTGAAAGTGCAAAACGAAATAAAAACGAAACGAAACAAAACGAAACGAACTGAAACGAAACGAAATCTGCCGAAACGAAAGAAGATCTACCGAAACGAAACGAAACGAAATCAAGACACAACGAAACGAAACAAACTACCAAAATGTACATGCACATAATCATAATGTGTAACTGCATGTGGACTTTTTTAATTCAAATTAAATTTATGTAGTTTAATATAAAATTTAATCACCGATAAATCATGTTCCCTTCTCAGTCTAAGGATGTATTTACATGTTTGCCAGCTGCACTGAAAAATGCATGAGCGTACTATGCATGTATAATTTCAATATGTGCAGTATTTTCTAATTTTTATATCTTACTTAAGGAATCACTGTCTAGTTAGAATAGTATTCCAGGGCATCAACAATAGTGGGAAACATGGGATGATTTGCATAATAGGCTAGTGTTTAATTTGACAAAATATAGAATAAAATTAATTTATCTTTGATTTCACAAGCAAATCAATCAAACGTTCAAAAAATATTTGAAAAAAAACTAAGTACGCGATTCAAACGCACGCCAGAATCTAGTGGACAAAAACCTTGCGGAAGCATTAGCTTACTGTAGATGACAAGGACTATGGTTAAGATGGTTCTCAATATTACAAAGTTTCAGACTATAAATGTAAAAAAAAAAAAACTATTTTCAATATATACAATTAAATATATTGTAAGATAAACAATACTTTATTATCCTTTCCTTTCACATGACTTCTTTTTTTCGTTTTTTTTCGGCGCTGGATATCGACAAAACGCGGGTATGTTAAGGCAGCACATGGATCAGAATTTGGCGAATCAACACTTTTTTTATAACATGTAACACTAATAAATCGGAACAGTCATGGATAAAACTTTTACTATCATAATGCATTCTACAAACGACAATGAGACATATACTAAGAGGCACTACACCACGACGTCACCACGTGACATCTATAATTAGAAAAAATGCCTTAATGAAAAAGTGAAAAGTTCAACACTACCCTGGGGATAATTAATTTCAATTGGTAGTCATAGTTATGTAAAAACATCTCGTGTACAATGAAAAGTGCTGCTAGAATCCTACTGTCCTATCACAGCAATAATCATTCAACACTTTCGGCGGAAACCTTCCCAAAATTTTAAAATTTTGTTCATAACATCGAAAAAAATGCATCAATTTCCGTAAACCATACGATTCTAGCAGCACTTTCTAAAAACAATAGCATAAGAACTTTAGATAAAAACAAAAATTAAGTTTCAAAGTATGCGGCGTAGTGTTGAATTTTTGCATCTTTTTTCTTACGAACAACAGAGGAAAGGCTGATCGGCAAGTAAACACCCTTTCTGCTTTTATTTTACGAAGAAACTGAAGAGTTATATTAGCATACCTTATTTATAAGCTTTAGTCCCACATAAATCACACATGGTATTCATTCTAAATGCTTTTAAACGCCGATTTCATGTGTTTGTTTACAGGAATTCTCGTTACGTTTCACTTTCACTCTGCTACTGCATAATCAACAGTTATGACGTCACAGGTTTGGTATTTAATCACCATGATAAATACAGAGACACAGAAAGGACAAAATTCCGTTTATATTATGCCTATGCATATTTTGATCCAATTTACGACCTCAAATCAATCTTTGATATCGATTTAAAGAAATTGTTATGCCTAAAACTTCACGTCATATAGCTTACTATGACGTCATATCATACAGGCAAGTAGAATTTTTGGTTGTAACCTTAACATACCTGCGTACCGAATATGATGCGAAATTTGACGAATGACAATTTCAACGAGAAAAAATGTCAATAAAGTCCAAATTATATTATCACGTCGTCAAAATGTACACTATCACTGCACCTAACAACAAGAGACTGAACCTAAGATAACACCTGTTATTTTTTAAGAATTCAACTCATAAACTTGCAAACTGTTACAAAGTCAAAATAGACCATCTAATTTTTCACAATATTTGTTGATTATATATTGTTGTCACATTAAAATCCCCATAATATTATTTGTTACAGTATTTTAATATTATGTAAATATCCCGTGTGGAACCCCTTCGTTTTAGTCAGTTTATCATTGTAAATGTCCTTTACTGAACCTCAATTCACTGGACCTTTAAACCCGCCAGTCCGTGCAAGATAGTTTTGGACACGGCAGTCCAGAGAGGAGGACGTCTTTACCCCTCTCACGTATAACCTTTTTCTGAATATCCAGCATTTATATTTTGTATGTACTGAGTAAAACTTGCAGGGCTTGCTCTGGCATTCCATTCTTCTTAAAAAGAAGGCTATGGTCCAGCTTTTCTGAGGTAAGGTCGTTTACATTTTTATTTTAGTTATTTATAGTGTAAAGTATCATTCATTTGTCCTAAAACATCCAGTAACCGTATTTCTCATCATTTTTAGCATGTATGTTTAGTTTAATTTGATTTGTATAAATTTAGTAACACGTATTTGATTATTTAAAAGTACGGTCTACAATTGCTGTCATAATAATTTGTCCGTAATGTAGCAATTCGTAATATTGCATCTGTGAGAAGTTGTACGTATAATTTTAACTTCTCAAGAGTGTATGTAATTGAGTCTTATCTAAGACGTGTTCATTATGATCGTATAATGAACGTTAAGTGTATTTGTGTAAAGCCCCTAGAGCTTGTAAGTAAAAGTATGTGTATATGTTGGAGCAGGTTCCAGCCATACGTCAAAGTTGGTGTACGACAGTGAGGTTGCCCAGTGTGCACTTGGAGTGTAGTATATAGGACGCCACCCTTGGAACCTATAGTCCATCCTCCAGCCTGTGAGGGGGAAAGCAAGAGGCGCAACTGGTCACCAGGACAACAGCATCAATCACAATGACTTTGTACATTTTTATCATGAATTATTAAATATGTAAATAGTAATACAGAAACAATAGTTTGAGTTATATTTAAAATTTGTAAAAAGGTAAATCCGCTCGACTATCTGTGACAATTTTAATATTTAAATGATATTTTTTCCTTCATTAGCTCTCTGTTTACAGGGATGACAGACGCAAGTCGTGTAAGTTTTTTTATGATTGTCTTTCTTTAGATTTTTGAGGTCCTCGTTCCGATGACCTTTTAGATTCGAATCTAGTTACTATAAATTATAATACTGATGTTAAGACCAGTACCAGTTAGCAACAGATCAATATCAGTGAAGATTAAATTAAAAGTTTA
Organism: Saccostrea glomerata; assembly: GCA_003671525.1. NCBI lineage: Eukaryota > Metazoa > Mollusca > Bivalvia > Ostreida > Ostreidae > Saccostrea > Saccostrea glomerata. Next base: position 525,026 of record PRKT01000334.1, read on the forward strand.
AACACTCATAAGTTGAATACTTTATAAAGTGTAACCAATGCTATCAAATTGTATTTGTCTAAATCATTTAATTTTCGCTAGCGAAAACAATATGTATGTTGTTCTATTAAGAAAAAACTTTTCATCATTCCATATTTACTCTCTTCAAATGCAAAGTCAAGCATAAAACCTGCCATTAAAATGGATCATAGTGTAAATCTTACACACTTTAAGGTGAAACCCATCATAATAGAAGTCCAGGTTTTTGGAAATTTAATACATCATTATTAGGAAATGAGGATTTTTAAAAAGAAAACAAAAGAGAAGCATATAATTTTAAATGAACATCAATGAAAATGGGACATAATCAAATGTTAAATAAAAGGACTTATTGTAGGATATTCAAAATTAAAGCAAGGGAAAGTAGACAAGAAGATTGATTGATTGATTGTATATTGTTTAACGTCCCTCTCGAGAATTTTTCACTCTTATGGAGACGCCACCACTTGCCGGTGAAGGGCTACAAATTTTGTCCTATGCTCGGCACTCAGGGCCTTTGAGCAGTGAGGGATCTTTTTCGTGCCAGCACCTACTGCGACACGGGACCTCGGTTTATACGGTCTCATCCGAAGGACCGGTCTCCGCGTCCCGCAGTGGGATTCGAACCCGCGACGTAAGGATTGACTCCTTACTTCGCAATTCTAGAGCAGACGCTCTAACCACTGCGCCACGCGGGCGACTAGACAAGAAGAAGAAACGTTATTAAAAAGATTCGATAAGCAAAATAAATACTGTCAGCTGATCCATCTGAAGATTAATTGATTGATTTAATGTTCTTTTTATGTCCCATTCGAGATTTTTTCACTCATATAGAGACGTCATCATATACCATTGAAGGGCTTAACATTTGAAACTTTACTTGGCAGTGGGGGCCATTGAGCATAATTTAAGTCTTCGAATCTTAAATTTTTACTTCCATAAAAAAGAACCCTTTTCAGCAAAATATGTACTGAAAGAAATTAGCACAGTTACCTGTCTGAAGATCATGTATACTAATGTATCTTTGACCTTTTTTACAGTTATCTTTCAAAATTACCTCGCAAGTAGACCTGTCTTTCTATGTGCCTGTAGACACAAACTTTGTTCTTTGTCCTTGATCCCACCCAGAGAAGATGAGTTTTATCGTCATAACTCAGGCTCCATGGTAGATATATTCCTTGTAACTGCTGAGTGTGTACCAGTGACAAAAAGTGGCCATCCTGATCAATTATGTGTACTGCGTCGGTAATAGCATCATACACAAGGATATTTGACATTGCGTCTATACAAATTCCTTGTGGTGATAATCCTGATGATGAAGGGTGTCCTTTGTAGGAGAAGCGATATCTCCCTTCACGATCTAACACCACTAAAGCATAGGGCCAGACTGACACAACAACATCACCATTGCAGTTTTCTGTGATGTAGAGAGGACATCCATGCATTGCCTGCCCTTTGTTATCGTTTTGTATGGTATGTACATGTTGTCTTTCGTAATTGTAACGATTTACCTTGGCTGTTTGCTGAAAATCCCGCAAACCAACCAGCAGGTGTCCATTAGAATGGGAGCAGAAGACACAGAGTGGTGGTATCCAATTTTCTGTTTGTTTTATTAGCATAGACTTTGATCTGTTCTTTTGATAGCTTGATTATATTCAAATCACTGTCTATATAAATAAGATCACCTGTAATGTCCACTGTGTGCCCTCCATAATAACTACCTATATCTCTCAGATGATATAGTTCATCACCCGCTGTGTTCGTAAGGACAATATTGTTCTTATCACTGATCCAGAAGCGGTCTGACGATTCACGGGAAATGTGTCTAATTTCTTTAACACTTGTTACTGTCATAGATTTATGCAATACAGGTGTCATCAGTTTCAACACAAAATCAATTCTTACTTGTCTCTTTCCTGTTTCTATAACCTGGAATCATCCAGTAATTTTATCATATCTTCCCTGTTCATTTCCTCAATAAGAGTAGTGTATTGAGTAAAACAAAGACTCTTTTTTATCTTTGGGACAGTGATTTTCTTTAGAATTAAGAGACATTTAATAGGTTTGTTTAATGACCGTTCAAATCTGTATTCAATGTTTACTTTTCTGGAGATGTGCCTGTGCAACTTACGGATCTGTTCTTCATATTTTTGTAATTTTTGAATAATTAAACTTTTTATTCTGATTTTCACATCACATATCAAAGTATCAATGATATTCCTCAGTCTACAGGCTCTCACTGACATCTGTGATTGGTAGCTAGAGATCTGCGTCTGCCAAATTTTCAAATCAGTTTTCATTCTTGACAGAAGAACACAGCTGTTGTAGATAGTTTCACTTCTAGTTTTGTTGATGATTCCTCTGTATTTTTGACGGTTTGTTTCATACGCTGTTCTTAGATCCACCATTTTGTGTGTTCCGTGTTTCTTCCACGGGAGAAAAAAAGGTAATTTGAAATTCTTGTATTCTGTGCATTGAACACAGACAGGGAGTTCACATGAAAGACAGTATTTATCATATATTTTGTCTGGATGTATCTCACATCTTTCTTGCTTTGTTTGGTTTTCGTATTTTTCACGGTACAACACAACATCGTGGTGTTTGGTGTATAGATCAATGACATGTCCCTCTTTACACTGTGGACACAAGTCATGTTTACACGTGTTACAAAAGAATTCTGTGTCCCCCTGACATTGAGAATATTGCCGTTTCCTACACTGAGTTATAAATCTTTTCAATTCCATGAAGTCTAGGGTCTAGATCTTTTACAAAAAAATATCCTGAAAAGAAATTAATATGATAACATCTTTAAAAGGAAACTATACATATGTAACTTTATACATAATCATCTAATCAATGTACCCTCTATTTTTATTGATTATTCAAAAACACATAGAAAAGTAATATTTTGAAACTTAACATTTGACTCTTCACTTAAGGACAGAAGATACTTCCCTGAATAATATATATATTTTTTCCATGATATTGTCATTGAAGAAATGCTACTTTAACGTGTAAATTCGGGAAAAAATGAGGTACCCTACAAGGAAAATAATATTAAATCCTTTTTGGAAAGAATACGTAATTTGCAATTATCTCAGAATTTCTCTGAAATTTCTCTGTTGTAATTTTGTAATTTGCCTAATAAACATAATATTTGTTCGGTTTCCAAGAAACCCAATTATTTGTTTTTCAAACAGGCCGGTAAATCACTGTTTAATGAAGAATTTTATATGTGCATTAAAATAGTATGCCATCCATATGATCTTAAATTTTCTTGACTGGTCATTTCAGAAATACACTAGACAAAATTGCTAACGCACCACTTAAATTTCGTCGTTGTTAATTGAATATTTGTCTAATTTATATCAGTATATATAATACACCATAATTTCCAATACAATTATATTGGAAAATGTCTTTGGGTCAGAATAAACCCCAAAATGACCTTCTTGCCCGAAAACCAACTTCCCGACATGCATTGCATGCCCCTTTTTTGCCTAGATATATGCGTTGCTAATTACCGATAATGGTCTCTGGGTTTACACCACAAACAGTATCCCAGTAAAAAAAACAAATAATATGTAGCGATTGACTATTATATTGCCTTTTATACATCTAATGCATTGGTGCCAATACCCAGTCCACTCAACTTCCGGTTGCTCCATTTTTGTGGAACGACATTGAAAATAACGTGTGGTGTTTTTTTTAATGGATTGGCTATCTAGAGTGAACTTTTTTATGTTAACTAATCTGTTTGCAACATTCTTTCACTAGAAGAATAAGTATTGATTTCATTGTTTATTTTTTTTTCAAATCTTTCCAAAGGAACCCCCATGCAGACACCATACTGTCTGTTTTATCACGCTCGTCTGGAATTAAATGCCGCATACGGTATATTTTTTTTCTGATTTTCTATTTAGTACATACATAAAGAACAAAAATGCAAAGAAAAAATTAGAAAATTTTCCCTCAAAATTAGTTATCAACTTAAGATAACATTTTCACGTCATCTATGAAATGGTAACGTTACAGTTAACATTGTAGTTATTTGTCAATTAAGACATTTAAATCTTTATTTTTTGATTATGTATCATAACAATATATCAAATACATCGTAAACAAGTTTTGAAAAGTAAAATATTACTCTCATTTGGTGGTGCGTTAGCAATTTTGTCCAGTGTATGTGTCTGCAAAGTGAAACTGGCAATTATTTCATTTATTGCTATGGATTCCTGTTGCACTGGTAACGGACATAATTGAAAATAAAAACTACTTTAATTTCTCAGCATGGCTTTGTGCAGGATAAAAAAGAAGGTATTGTATGAATGACAAGTTTTATTAGTGAAGATAGTTTAATAAATTTGCAAGGGGAGCAATTAAGCATTCCAGAAATATTTATCTGGAACTTGAGGGAGGGGTGTCATATCAATTCTCACCAATATCTAAGATTTTTTATAAGACAAAATTTAAAAAAATGAATAACAAATAAGAATATCATATGAAATAAATAAAGATAATATAGGAGTATTGAACTGATATTAATGAATATTGTAATGAGTTGGATGTACAAATGCGGAGGCGTGCGAGTGCATTTGTACAGCCATCTACTGCTGATATTCACCAATATAAGTTCAATAATCCTTTATTATATAGCTAAAATATCTCACATTGATTATAAAATTATGTCAACTTAATAAGTTTGATTAAAAAGAATTTTAAGGATTGGTATTTCAATTAATATCCGTCATGCAATTTTTAATTATTGCATACTTCCATTACTCTACCTAGCGTAACGATCTGCTTATTCAGGTATTATTGAGGCTTGTACGTCCTTAATTATTAATAAATAATTTAATTTATAAAATGAAATGGAAAATAAACACTTTTTATCTAGGAGACACTATTGTAACTAATCTTCCCCTGATATTTTGACCAGACGACATTTATTTTTTACAACGGGGCTTTCGATCTTGAAAGCTCGTATTCAAAATGTTTTGGTCATACTCATATACGTTATACAAAGTTAGTATTCAATAAAATACTAAGATATTGAACGCTAAAATTCTCTGGATTTTTAGTATTCCTTTCATCAAAGACTAAGTATTCGATATATTAAACATAAAATTCATTACCTTTAACTTAAAAACCCTTTCCTCTGGGGGAGGAAAAATATTTAAAGAGGAATTCAACTTACCAACATTAGAAGTGGTTTTTTCCCTATTTTATCGCGATTTATACAAAAATGGATAAACTACATACAATCAAGTCTATAAAGGACGATGTTGGAAAAAGTATTTCTGGTCTTTTTTTCCATATTCTCTTCTTGAGAAGTACACAGTTCAAGGTAGCTCAGTCTCTAGAGCGCTCGATCCGTCTTGGTCGCGACTGACCTTGTCGATAAAATTGGTAGCAACTGTTCCTTCTCCATGCGTTCGGCACTTTGATGTGAAAGTTGCGGGTCCTTCGAATGAGACCTAAAAACCGAGGCCCCGTGTCAGCGGCAGGCGTTGGCACGCTAAAGATCCCTCACTGCCCATTTTCCCTGAGTGCCGAGAAAAATTTGAAGCTCTTCACGGGCATACGGTGACGTCTCCATATGAGTGAAAAATTCTCGAGAGGGACGTTTAACAAAAAAACAATATACATGTACATACAATCTTGACAAGTATCCATAAAAATAACTGAAAACGTATGTAATTGTCATTCCAAGTTTCATAGGCTGTACTACAATAACAAGGAAACATAACAATTAGCTTTCAACTGATTGATAATCAAGTTACTTCATTTTGAAAAGTTTGAAACTCTTTTGACAAAGACTTTTACGACATACATATAGTTTCTACCAACACTTGAACGAAATATTTAATTTGAAAAGTTTAAAACAAAAAAAAAATCGTTAAATTTTACTGAACATGCAATGGAATCCCTAGTAATATTTTAAATATTAATCTTAAAAAAAATATCGCAATGTAGAAAAAGTTTTGAGTCAGTATATTTGTAGTCAGTAGGCCAGGAGAGGAAAGGACAACTAATCCTTTTTTTTTAAAGTTTGCCTTGTGTTTATTTTTTAACTAACTAAGTAGATCTTATATCCCAAGAAAATCAAGCCGATTCAGCTGTGAACATAACTAAATACCAGTTCTATTAACCTTGTCACTGATATTACCCTATGAAGCACTGTTAAGGCCTTCTATCAAGAAAGCAACGGAATTATGATAGACGTACAAAAAACGGAAACTTTTTAAAACTGAATTCATTTTATACGGCTGTTCTTATTACATATTAAATTAAATTCTTATTGAAATAACATAGTTTACCTCACTATGTACTGAACTACAGCTCAACACACCTTTTAAACTCGCATGAATTTTCGCACATATTAAAGAAACATTTTTCTTGCAATAAAACTTAAAATTATCGAGTTTCAGTGCGAGACATCTTTATGTTATAAGATATTTTATGTTTAAGGTGCATATTCTCTAATGCTACATGAAAAGTTTTAATTGTTAGTGTTCGAAGAAGGAATTGATTTATAAATTGTATGATGTTAAATGTGTATGGTTCTGCCATTGATATTTACAAATTAATTAACCGAACTTTCTTTGAAACGATTTGGTTTAAATGTTCAAATTTACTTCTACAAATGAGTATTTTTATAGGTTCTTTGCATATTTTCCATACTTCTCTTGGTTTTGAAGAAATGCAGCGCCGACAAATGACAAAACTGCATTAAGAAATCATGTGAAAGGACAGGATTATAAAGTATTGTTTATCTTTAAACATAGTAAATTTGTAAATATTGAAAAGAAAGTTCTTTTACATTTATGGTCTGAAACTTTGCAATTGTGCGTTGGAAGGTATCATGAACTGCACTGTTTTTTAATTAAGGCAAGGCAAAAGTATGCTTTAAAAATGAACGGATACAAAGATTGTTGCATTTGACGAGAAACATGGAAAAACCATTTGGAAACTTTCATAATATATCATCCAAGATATATAAAAATCCTACCAATTATTATGTGTGAATTATGTTAAAAGTAATGGGATATTTTCAAAATTAAGTTATACATCATGTTTAAAATATATGTTGTTGTCATGTTCGGAATTTTACATTATAAAAATACATGTAAATGTGACCTTAATTTGTGCGAAAATCCATGTGAGTTTAAAAAGTGCGTTGAGCTGTAAGTTTGGTCCCATCAATTGAAAGTCACGTGATAAATGCATATTATGTGTACTGAACGGAGGTCATAATCAAATTTTAATATCGCATGGGAATACCTTAGTTGAAATAAAAAATCAAGTTACCATTTGTTTCTGTATACTTTGTACTTTCTGAAAAGTGCTGCTGCTTTAAATGGAAGTTGCTTTTTTTAAGTTGAATTTCATGTTAATATGCCCATGTCGAAATACATGTATGTACGACACAAGAATATATGCTCGGATTAGTGATTATGGATATTGAAAATCATAGGCTTTTTAAACCCGCAAGTTTTACGGAAGAATATGCATCCAAAACAATCGGTCTTTTCCTTAAACTTTAATATGCCAATAAAGGAATTGACGCATTTAATCTATTAAATATTATTCTTAATCATAAAAGGGTCCATTCTTGTATTCCACCATATTTCAAGGTAAATATTACACCTTGTATTTCCTACAAATATACCTCGACCATTGCTTCCAAACTTTTCAATTACCAAAATAACTTTACATGGCCTGGATACCGAGCATCCAAACATAATCCTCCATTGTGTTCATGTTCTTCTTCACAATAACTATAGTCCTGCTGGACACGTTATTACTAGTGACGTAAATATAGTTTATAATGAGGACCTCAGGTTACTAATTTTAAAACGCCCTAAATATAGGGAACCTCGATCCTTCAACTGGCGTTGGAATTTTATAAATATTATAGATTCAGTTGAAAATTACGCCAGACGATAACGACGACGTTGACACCTTATCAGAATGCATTAAATGTATCAGACCCATGTTGAAATCGCGTATTAAAACATCGAGGGGCAATATATTGAAACCATTGGCTACAGAGCAAAAATGAATTTGAACTACCGTATATACTAGGGGTGATGAAAAAATTCGCGAACTATCTTTATATCTACAAAACCACAATTCGGATTAGAATGAAATTCGGTACACACCTAACCATACACAAGGTCTATAAAAAGCATATGCTAAATAATGTTTTTCTCCTTGTTTGTGACGTCACAATAAGAAAATGGCGTCACTATGTAGGTCACTTGTGACACAAAATGGTTGTCTCAGTCGAACTCGTTCAACAAAGGACTGTACAATTTATTGTTTATCTTAGAAATCCCTCTGTAGAATAATATAATAATTTGTACACAGTTTATTAAGATAAATGAGTTCCTATAAATTCAATTATTGATTGGATTGATCATTTTTGTGAAGGAAGGCAGATGGTTAAAAATGATACTTTTCATCTTGCTCAGTAAAAGTAAGTTTGAAGTTTAAAAGGTATGGCCAGGTTTAAAATTTGTAAAAAGTAGGTCAAACACCAAGGTCAAAGTCTCAAAGTAATTAATATTCAACGAAAGGTCTTATCACAAGCATTTAAGTAAATTAACCATACATCGGAAAACTTGCTTCGGACAACTTTGAGCAATAAACTCTCTTTCAACCTAAGAGTTCCGTGTATCTATTTGTTTCTGTCCTCAAGCTGAAGATTTCAATTTTTATTGATACCGATTGTTATTACCATGCTGTGATAAAAATATCCCCTAGAATGGCCTTGAAGTTACGTCATATTTTACATCATCAAAGGGGAATAACAAGAATTTTATGATTTTTGCATTTTTTAAAGAGTTGTCATTCTTTAAATTTGACCTCCTCGGAACGAGTCGAACTTTGGTGAATGACTGGAAATGTAACATTACTTTTAAACATATGTTACTTCAATGTTTGTATAATTCTTTTTAGAGCTGGTTTTTACAAGTATGCTCATTTCACGGACAAAAATTAACCATAGATAATCACTACCATTTTCATACAGATCCAAAATGAGAGCTATTTCTTGCGGAAATAGAAAATAAAAAATCTCAATTTTCAGTGAAAATACAAGTAATAGATATAGGACGTCTAAAATCTGACTAAACTAATATCAACAAACCAAAGTTTACCAGTAAAAGGCGCGAATTAGCGCATTACAAGCATTTTAGAGCCTTCTTAAAGTAAAGTGAACCATTTTGATTCGTTCTACATTTGTGAAAAGAAATCGTCAATTAAATATATGATGGTTAATTTTTAGATAAAAGATAAAAGTATATCCGTATCAATGATTTTAAAGCACTGTAATAAAGGTATATTTTTCTAGTCCAAATACCGTCTGTCCGATGCATGGTGAATTCTTTGCTATTTAAAAAAAATAAATTTTTGGTGATATTTTCTCAAAACCTAGCATACAATGTTGTCCCAAATTTATATTTTAATCATATACTAAATGTTTACCTTCATTTTGATGATCTTCCGCCGATAACGATATCGTTAGAACTTTTTGAAGTATAAGGGTGCCCGATGCATGGTGAATTAACCCTATATATGTGAAGATGAAAGCTTTAGTCCTTACTGTTCAAAAGTCATGGTCTAGGTTAAAGTTTGTAAAATGTAGGTCGAAATTCAAGGTCAAGTTTAAAGTTTTTTATAATCAATTCAAAAGTTTTGGCCACTTTAAATGTTTTCGTAAGTACGGTATGTCCAAGGTCAAGGTCAAAATGTCAAAATTGTAAGTTGCAAATGAAAGGTCTTACCACAAAATATTGATATTTGAAATATGAATTTCCTAGTTACTAACATTCAAATATTAAAGATAAAGTAAAAGTTTGGATTTTTTCTGTTGAAATGGGTAAAAACCTGAAGGTCAAGATGAAAGTGTCAAGGTTTTTTTTTATATCAAATGAAAGTTGTTTTCTAAAAAATTAAATACGTGAAATGTAAAGAGCCCCAGTCCTAACCCTTAAGAATTCTTTTCAAGGTTGTATTGAAAAGTATGTAAAATTCCAAGGTCAAGGTCAAAGCGTCAAAGTTCTTGGTATGCAATGATAGTCCTTATCACAAAAATTATATATGCGAAGTATAAAAGCTTAGCACAAAAAGTTTAAAAGTTTTGACCAAGTTTAAAGTTTTTCCATAGGTACTTAGATATCAAAGGTCAAGGTCAAAATTCAAAGTTAATGATACTTAATGAAAGGACTTGCAACAAAAACATATATCATGTATAAAAGTCCTGGTATCTAATGTTAAAAGATATGGCCAAAGTAAAAAAGAGTTTTTGTGTAAAAATGGGTCAAATTTAAGGTCAAGGTCAAAAGGTCAAACATTGTTTTACCCCAAAAAGGCCTTGTCACAAGCAATATACATGTGAAATCTTAGTTCCACACAATCAAAAGATATGGGCAATGTTACAGTAGTTGCTGACAAACAGACAAACAGAGAGAAAGACAGATAGACAGATAAATTGACGGACATGACAAAAATTATATACCCCAGAAACTTCGTTTACGGGGGCGTAAAAACCCAACCAGTGTTCATATCTATTTTACGTTAGGCGCACAACTGGCGTTGGAAGCAAATTGAAAGTAGGGGGTGGGTGTAAGTGTAACAGAAAATAATCCAACCTACAATAAATGATAAGCCAAAGAGGAAATTGTGCCCAAGACGAAAATCCTATTTCCTGTGTGGGGGGGATCAAAATTTTTTCAGTACTAATTTTTTCCCAAATATTTTTACTTACCCTTTTTGAATGTTAACTGCAACGTGCTTCTGAAAAAGAGGGGGGGGGGCTTAACCTACGCCCTAATGTGCAATATCCATTTTATGTTTATATCTGCAAAAAAGATTCCCCCGCTTCTGACGCCTATGTCCACCTGTAGTAAAGTCAGATGCAAAACGTACTGACTTGTATATTCAATTATCTCAAAGAAGATAAACAGTTTATCAAAATACTTACTAAATAATTTATTCGGGTTACCTTGATAGATACCCACATGAGAAATCAATGTTCAATGTACAATGCATTGAGGTCATCTACACATGTAAATATAGCAAGTGCATATCGTAATTCAAACGAATTTTTACTGTATGATTTATTACAGGTACTTATTTTTTTCTTGGTCTTTCTGAAAATGAATTAAAAGTTGACCAGTTAAATCTGCCGTGTGTGTTTTGATATGATATTAACAATGACTTTATCAGCAAATACAATTAATAATTAAGTCAAATGCTGACGGACGTTTTTCATACTAATTGTTAGTCCATTAATTATACGCTGAATTGACGACAGACTTTTCCTTTATTTCCCGATAATGACAAGAAGCACACGGCGGGTGTGACCGGTCGTCAGGGGATGCTCACTCCTCCATGTCACCTGATCCCAACTCCAATGTTTTGGAAGTCTGTTTATGAACTTTGATTTTGAATACTGATCGTAATCTCCATATCCTTCTACCATAGAATTTGCAAAATGAAGGCTTTAAACGAAACTGTTCATATAATTGTTTCTTCTACTGTGAAATCACTAATTTTCGTGGGGGGTTAATTTTCGTTGCTTTCGTGAGACCCACGAAATGTTAATTTTCATATGAACAACTACTAAAAAGTTCTTCATCCACGAAATCAAATCCACACGAACCAACAATTTTTCCTCAAACCACGAAAATATGACCCCACGAAAATATGTGATTTGACAGTATTTCTTTTTTGTCAATAAATTATTTTCGTTTAAGGAATTGTTCGTATTTTAGCGTATTAAATAAATTTGGAAATATTAATGCCATATACTAAGGTTGTAATGCTACATAAGTGCGGGAAGTAAAGGAAATCAAATGAAATATGCAAGTTAAGTAAATTCGAAACCTCTACTTACATTTAGACATAGAAACCTCCTATTTCCTCTAGAAACAACCAAAAATTATACGTACGTAGAAAATGCAGATTATGTGATACGCAGGGTTTTTTTGATAGTCTATGTTGTATAATATTTTTAAATTAGTAGATTAAATGCAGAAGGTGCAGCTTTTATCGTTTAAAGAGATAAAGATCATTGTGTCCTAACGTATGAAATATTAACTGCATCTGGTATACCTCACAAATAACAATGATAATATTTATGTTTTAAATACATGTAATTATACCGTCAATTTCTAAAGAAAAAAATCGGGTAACTCCGTCCATTTGACTATCTGTCCGTCCGTCTGTCACACTATTTTTTCCGCAAACCCCGTCTTCCCTTTTTACGCAAAAAGCCCCTGATTCTCAGAACTCCCCTTACATATTGCATAGAGTTGCCCGCTTGTCCAGTGCACGATTTCTTTTCGATATTGTTGACATTGCTGTATAATAGTTCACACTTCATAACGCATATTTTTTTCCACACTGCTCCCCATTCATTGTTACTGAAACTATGGTAACAATTTTAACATACTGTTTTATTACCTTGTTGATATTGCAATCTTGGTTAAAATCTTCGTTTATCTCTTTAGCAGTGTCAAACTATATCGAGTAACTATATGTAGTAACATCTTGTAAGCGTGTATTCTCTTTTTTGTATACATTGTGGACATTCCAATTTGAAATGTCGATATTGTTTAGTTTCAATATAGCTTTTTTTCTTGTAAACATCATTCACATGTCGACATTGCAACGTTTGACTATATTGAGTCGATATTGTGTCGTCATTTGCTTCTTTTTTCTAAATTAAATAGTTCACATCGCCAAAAATTGCACTTGGTTGATATCAATGAGACATTCTGTCAACATGACGTTTCTTTTTCCTTTTTTACATCGTTCACATCGTTGACATTGCAATGTTAGACGATATCTACTCGACATCGTTCAAGAATGCATTCTGTTTTTGTCCCCCGCTTTCGCAAAAGCGAGGGGACATTAAATCTCATTCGTATGTCTGTCAGACTGTCTGTCTGTCAGTCTGTCCGTTCGACAAAAAAAACTTTAACCTTGCCTATAACTTTGATTCAGTGGAGCTATGAGTTTCATATTTCATATGTGTATTTCTTGTGACAAGACCTTTCCTTGGGTACCACCAAATTTGACCTTATGACCTTGACCTTGGATTTTGACCCACTTTTACAACAAAAATGTTCATTTTTACTTTGGCAATAACTTTTGCACGGTAGATACCAGGGCTTTTATATTTCACATATGCATTCTTTGGGGTAAGACCTTTCATGGAATATCAACAACTTTGAACTTTCCACCTTGACCTTGGAGATTTCCGTACTTATGAAAAATCTTTCACCTTCGCCATAATTCTAAAACAGTAAGGGTTAGTGCTTTCATACTTCACATGAGTAATCCTTGTGAGAAGTTTTTTTTTGGATACCAAGAACTTTGACGTTCTGAACTTGAACTGACCTTGGAGTTTGACCAATTTTTCAATTTTTTTTCAAAAATTTTAACCTTGGCCATAACTTTTGAAGGGTTAGGGCTAGGGCTTTTTTACTTCAAATATAAAATCCTTGTGACAAGTCCTTTCATTGGATATCAAGCACTAACACCCTTTGACCTTTAACTTGGAATTTGAAAACATGAAATAAGATTCCTTTAATTTTTTGAAGTTATGGTGTAATGATTTCTATGTTTTCCTTTCTATCTTACCTGTATTTGGATTTCCTAGCACATTTATAGCACAATGGTCAGATAAGGATTTGGATTACATTTACTTCGCATATGCTATCAGATATAAAAGTACTTAGTGATAAATGATAGTACAAGAAGTGTTAGTAACTCTATTAAGAACTTGAACAAACATAAGTTCATAAAAAATTGCAAGCTTTTGTACTTTATGCATATGGTCTCTTAATTTTTTCCTTCCTGCTTTAGATAAAATTCTGACCTATAGAGACGATAATCGTTTATAACTGTTCCGTCTTCTAGAAATCTAACTAAATCTCTAGGGCTTATAAATGAGCCGATGAAGGAATAGTGGACCAAATTTAATTTTCTGAAATCCGACTTTTAGACAAGAACATACTGTAATCAGATTGCCAATTTATTTCTTAATGCATTTCATTAATAAGGTTAAAAAGTACAAAGCACAGTTTCAGTGTCTGAGAAATATATTTTCATCGAAATATAAACACTTTTGTCATTTGTAAATTGTTATCCAAATTATGATTTCTTGATTAACATCAATTCAATAAAAAAAATACGCCTGATTGTTTACAAAAATTAAAGTTAACGGAAAATACCGTGCATGCCTATATACTACTTTCTTTGTATCAATATGAAAAAAAAAACAATTACATTGACTTTATATGACAAAATGAATGAGGTATCCATTGACAAAGCAGGAAATCTGGAAAGATGATTTCCTGTGATTGAGATCACCCTTTACTTTTTACTATTGCTCCTTTATATTCTAATGAGTTCAGTTTATGGATTAAGATTGTTTTCCTGTAATTGACATCACCGTTCATCCTTTACTATTATTACTCCTGTTCATTCTAAGTCCAATCAATTGATTGAGATGCTTTGTCTACAGTCCAGACGAGGAAGCAATGGGGAGGTCTACGAAAGACTTCCACTGTTACCTAAATACGGTACAACCTATCAATCTGTTTGGTTAGGGTACCTGTTAAGACTACTCTCCTAGTTAAAATCTTGAAATCAGCCAGGGAACAAAGGACGTTGAGGTGGCACGGTGCACTCGTTGATTAATTACTTTTAGTACCAGTCCAGAGTAAACAAAATTTCTCTTTCAATTCTGATAAACAATCGTTTATTTATATTGTAATTGTATTCTATTAATTAGGGTTCGGTTATCTTTCACAATATATGATTAAAAATATTTTTAAAAGTTTTTTTAATAATCATTTTAAAACATCACTTGTGCAAATATTCACGGCAATCGAATATAGAACAAATAAGAACTACACTAATATCGTGTGTTCCCGCTAGTTGTGGGGTAATTATTTAGAACAACAACACAATTAAAATACTGAGAAGGAAGTCTTACTGTTTGCGGCAATCGAATATAGAACAAATAAGAACTACACTAATATCGTGTGTTCCCGCTAGTTGTGGAGTAATTATTTAGAACAACAACACAATTAAAACACTGAGTAGGAAGTCTAACTGTTTGATGAGTGAAGCTGGTCTGTGTATTGTTAAGAAGTAAAACACAATGCGCCACTATTTCATGTTGCTCCAAAATTAATTTTTAATTTCATAATAAAAGCGATGTGTTCTACATTCTCACACGTCTTACATAATTGTGATTTACTTTTACATAAATTAGGCTCAGTTTCTTCTGACGAAGGTTACACAATTAATTCCTGGGGATTCACTGCATATTCCAAACGTTCACTGAAGAAAAAAGTTCTCATAAAGAAAAAAAATCATTTACCATTTACACATGTCTTAACCGATTGATTTAGCGAATCTAAAAATATACCTAAATAACTGCCTTTAGAAACATCATTCCGAATTTGAGTTTTATAGGATAATCATTAAAATAATAATGGAAATGAAAGAAAATTTGTGGACTTACAGATTTACAGACAGACAAACCGAAAGACGAAGTTATTACTATAGAACACCAACAGATTCGTCTACGGTCGTATTGATAAGTATCAATTCCTATAAATGCAATGGAAATGAATTTGAATGGTTTTTCCAGCAATCTATTTGATAACGTATTCTTCCCAAGAGAAGTAGTAAAATTAAGAAATGAAGTACTTACATGTAAACAGTCATGCCTTGCTGTTTATTTAAGCATTGAATTATCATTTTTTGAAAGATGCAGTCTCATAACTGCAATGGTGTGTGCAAACAAATTGAGTAACGCGCGTCAGCGCGTTATGAAAATTTGTTTGCACATACCATTGCAGTTATGAGACTGCATCTTTCAAAAAATGATAATTCAATGCTTATATTTACATTTTTTAGCCCCTGTATTTTCTGCAACTTTGAATTTTAAATTAAAATGTCCGCCTTATCCTTCATGTAAGTTACAATTGAGAGAACAGCTTTTGGAACAGCTTTATTCAAGTTTCCCGCCAGAGTTTGTTTGCACACAAACCAAAATCCGCAAACAAAAATAGTGCACAATAAAACAGATAACAATAATCAAAGTTTTTTTTAAATTTTTCAATCTAAAATGATAAACTATATTTTGGAACAAAGAAATACGAATGAAATTTTAAAAAACATGAAGTTTTCGCTTTGTTTTAAACTGTAATGACATAGTCCCTGTATTCATACGCCAGACAGACTTCGGTGATTTGGTCTTGTGTGTTATGTGTATTTATCACTTATAATTTTATAATGCTTTTTATTAGGGTAAAACAAAGTAAATGTAAATATTAAAGTTTGCACTATATATCGTTGTGTTTCTTTATACCAATAACTATATTAAGCATATCCATACTATAAAAGTTTTAAAAGATGTTCAATTTAAAGAAGGAAGATGAATGCAACAAATCCATACACATCAACCAAAAACAAAAAATCATGAGAATGTCTATGGAAATTTAAAAAAAGCTACAATTTGTTGGCAGATGTTCCACATTGTGTTTTAAATAAAAAAACGCCCCTAATTGATCAGTGAGAATTTGATACCTGTTAATCTTTAATTCATATAAACGATTACCTATTTGATTTATTATTCTTGCAACTAATTTCGAAGCGAAATTCAACTACTTTCGAAGCGAAATTAAATCTTTAGGCTCTTTTTTGACTTTTCCCCAGTGATTCGTTAATATCCGCCATAGAGGGACACTGTAAAATAATTTGCCCCGTTTTGTTCACACCAAGGCACCGTTGTGATAAAATATTTAATGTTTGTTAAAATTGTCTCCTTTTGAATTCGCCCAAAATAACGGGCGCTTATATTTCTCTGTATACAGCAGCTTTTTCATTTGTAAAATATATAATGCTAGAATATGAATAGGTGACTGTAGAGATATTGAAAATGTTTCTATAAAGAGCATTTGTAAATGTTTTACTCGTTACTTTCAGTTGTTAGAGTTCGACAGTATGGGAATCACGTAGCCTTAACCCATTTGTTTGCGGATGTTCCACGTTGTGTTTTAAATTAAAAAAAAAAACGCCCTAATTTGATAAGTGAGAAATTGATACCTGTTAATCTTTAGTTCACATAAATGATTACCTTCAAATTTTACGTTTGTAGCATTATTTCATTGATTTATTATTCTTGGATATGTACAACTAATTTCGAAGCAAAATTAAATCTCTAGACTCTCCTTTGACTTTTTCCCCAGTGATTCGTTAATATCCACCATAGAGGGACACTGTAACATAATAATCGTTCACACCAAGGCACCGTTGTGATAGAATATTTAATGTTTGTTAAAATTGCCTCCTTTTGAATTCACCCATTTTTCACAATCGGAGAGAAAAATAACGGGCGCTTATATTTCTCTGTATACAACAGCTTTTTCATTTGTAAAATATATAATGCGAGAATATGAATAGGTGACTGTAGAGATATTGAAAATGTTTCTATAAAGAGCATTTGTAAATGTTTTACTCGTTACTTTCAGTTGTTAGAGTTCGACAGTATGGGAATCACGTAGCCTTAACTATTGATGATATTGACAGAAAGTTTGATAAGGTCACGTGGGAAAGAAACGGAGCAAAAATGGGAACCAACAACCAGAAATTTCACATAATCGTGGATCTGCCAAACGTTGTCTCATTGGTAATTCATGATGTCACAGTCAATGACAGCGCTACCTATCAGAGCATATTGATGTCTGGAAGTAAGATTGAGAGAAGTGAACTTACTGAACTCGGTGCGTACAATATCAAAGCTTGTAGTGATATTAATGTAATGACGTCATATACATGTGTACTTATTATTCATTTTCCCTTCCTTTTAGAATTTTGTCTAATCAAATTAGTTGGACCCGTATTCCAGATAAAGACAGAATTAACAAAAGCACAAATTCGATCACGGTTGACACATCAACCCATCATTTCAACGAATTGGCGGAGTCGGAACTACGTCAAGTATGACGTCATTATTAGCAGAGTTAAAACATCAAAAACTATCAATAAAGGTATGTTGTTCTTCCATCCTTACTTATCGCAGCAATTGAGGTATGCTACATGTTTATTAAAAACCACTTTTTAGTCTAGACTTGATTGTTAACTTCCTTATACATGTGTCATAAAATCCTCATATGTCTCATAAATGTGCTTATCGTAAAACAAACACTGATTAATAAAATATTTTTACACTTTTTAAAATAAATTAATTTAAGAACCCTCTCTACACTGCACACTAAAAAGTTTTGATTCTTAAGTATTTTTCTGCAGTTAGAATTATCTGCTCACAGATCTTAATTCTTAAAAATAGAAATTTACAATATATCACTCAATTTGTAATTAATTCAAGTATTCTTAACATTTTAAAAAGCCAAGATAAATTAACAGAACGTGTTATTTACATGTTTGTTCTCTATTGAAGTAAATAACAGTGAGTTCCTTTCACTGATACTGTGTTGTCTTTGAAAGTTTTTCCTGCGGGTAAATGCCACGCACCATACAGTGAAAAAAATTAGATAAATAAGCTCAATATTAACTCTGTTTTTAAGGATTATTTGATATTTTTTAAATAATAATAAAATGATTTATATCTATACTTTCTTTTTATATATCTTTAGATCCTTCTGTCAGACAACAGAAACAGCCATCACAAGATCTCTACACTACGGCGTCCTCTTAAGTAAAAACTCCAGGCTTCGTTGGAAGGCCCTAAAAGGTATGTCCGTAATCAACAATATTTATCAGCGATTCCATAACACAACAATACATACAAGGACGCCCTAGGAATTCCGGAAGAATTGCAAGGCCTTATCAACTCTTAAGTGTTCTGAACGTCACGTGACCTTTGCCTCTGATGACATAGAGTTCACGACTCTTTGGACATTTTTACAACATGGTAGCATCACAATCAAGATGGAGGCGTTGTTTGAGAGTAGAAATTTGATGATTGTGAGGAGATACTTCAGGAGCAACAAGTTCACCCCAGAGAAGAACGAGAAGTGTGTCTGTTTACCGAGAATTTATCGCGAAACACTGAAATCTAAAGCTGTAGAATTCAAAACATGTCACAACAAATTACGACTTGGCTGATAACGATCACTGATCAAAAAGACGAAATGGCTTTAAAAATTAAGGGATGCTCTTGTCAATTTCAGTACATTCCTTTTCTTATTTTTAATGATCAAATATGTCTATCCATTTAAGCCTTTTATTTATCTTTATATCATTGTATATTATTGTTTTATAAAATGATTTAAAACCGTTTTGTGACAATAAAGCAGTAAAGGGAATGAACAATGCCACAATTTAAATGTAATAAGACAAAAAATGTAATATGTAATATTTATTATATCAAAGTGATATATTGGATGTAAGATTTTTTAAACTAAAATATCAAAATAATTTACAATTTTACACATAAATAATTCTGAAACAAGTCTAGCCATAAAGAATTATTTAAACAAATTATACCAAATGCAATAAAGATTGTTGCTGTTGTACGTACCGTCCAAGAATGTTTCACTCATATACAGTCTGTATCGTACACAAGTAAAGGACTTCAAATTTAGATCTGTTAAATTTGCACTCAGTGCAGTTGAGCACTTTTGTATATCAAGAGTCTCGTTTAAAGTCATCATTACTTAAGTTCTGGTTTGAATATATTTTATTGTAATATAATTACAAAGGGATCTGGCACAAGTTCTAAAAAGTTCTATGGTCGATACAAGGACCTTGTCCGTAAATACCATTTATCATTGAGTCAAATGCTGACTGATTTTTTCACACCAATTGTTAGTCCAGTATTTATACACTGAATTGAATTGACGACGGATTTTTTTCCGTTATTTTCTGATCATGACAAGGGGCACACGGTGGGTGTGACCGGTCGGCAGGGGATGCTCACACCTCCATGGCACCTGATCCCACCTCTGATTTTTCAGGGGTCCTGTGTTTGCTCTGCTCCTATTTTATATTGTTTTATGGACTTTGAGAGTGAATACTGTTCGTTATCTCAGTATCCGTCCTTAAATGCATAATCTATTTAAGCTGAATTGTAAGTCAAGTGATTTTCAATTAGGAGCCGGTTATAATTAGAAAATTTTGAAAATAATGTTTTAAATTTGGATGGTATTTTGAGACAGATCTGATAAAGACATATAGTTTGCATCTTGTGTCAATAAAAAAAAAGTTTTGGGCTGAGGACAAAATTTACATTTTTATATTATAGTTTGCATAGAATGAAAGTGTGTTTAAAATGAAGAATTTATTTTTTCAATCATATTAACATTGCTGATTATAAAGGCATCGGACAATTAATTCTTGGAATCTTATTAAGGCGTAAAAAATGCATTCATTTTCAGAGTTAAAGTTTTATATTTATGTAAAATTATACAAGTAGAGGTCGGCTGCATTACTGCAGGTCTCATATACTGTAATTACAAAGGTGCTTGAAAATCATAATGAAAAATGAATGATAAATCATAAGAAAATTTTAATTGCAAACACTATCCTAATCATTTCTTGAATGGCTGTAGTGTAATGCATCTCATTTGAATTTCATTGAGTTAAAAAAAAAATCATTATTTTGAATTCAGCAACAATTCTAGTAGAATTTGTTTCATTGAAAATTAATGGGATATTATCTTACTCAAGATCAAATATCATTGGACATGTTAAAGTTTTAATATTTATTACGTGATGCCTGAGATGTAGATTTTGAAATTTTAATGAGGTTTTGTCGGAAGACAACAGCTAAAACAAAATTACGGTGAAAATATTCAACCAAAATGTTTGTCTTTGATGCATCAGATGTATGCAATTTACATTGAATTTTTGCAAAAGGATGTCTCAGATGTAGACTATGGTGCTAAATTTCATATGTTTGTCGTGGGACAAAAAAATGTTTTGAAAGCATTGAACAAAAATGGTTTGCTTTTAATTGTGATGTGTAAAAAAAAATCACCAATTGCAAATTCTAACGTAAGAAAATTGTGCTGAGGCTTTATTAAGGATGTGAAGAGTAAATTCCTTCACGTGCACCGAGAAAAAATTTAACATTTTCCGATATTATATACTGTAAATAAATTAATTGTTTTAAGGGGTAATATTTGGTACTGTAATAGTTAGTAATGAAAAACCTCAGTTGCAAAAAAAAGAGTTGTTTGATCGTGTGGCCGATTTGATCGTTTCATTTGAATTTCATTAAATAACGAACGAGAAAACATATTGATATTAAAAAATGACGATGCAAGAGTTTAACACATTATGAACAGATTGCCATGCATTAAAAGAAGGAAATGTATTAAATTCTTTTTTAAGTATTCATGTATGTTTCTGGAAACACGTGGCATAAGAAAGTGTCTTTTTGAGCAGAAGAAAAAGAATTGATTGGTTTGGCCTCAAATATTTTATTTAAGCTTTGTCAAAAATATAAAGCAGATGTTATTACAGATTTTATATTTTGTCTCTATTCCGATTAGGTTGTTGAAACAAAAAAGCCTTGGAAATACTGACAGGAAGAATACCTTGCTTAAAAAAAACCAAATGTCTATTACAAATATTTAATTTAACGACATAGAAAATTAGAGTTTTAATTCATAAAGATTATTGTCATTTATTGATTTCAAATTGAATGGTATTTCATGAGAATTAAGATGGTTGGTAAAGAATTTTCATGAATGAACATGTAGTTTTCATATCAGTGATTTTATAATTCTTTTAGTTGTAGGAAAGAAAATGCAGTCAGAACAGTACAACGACATCAGCTTTCCAATATTTGGCAGTTTTGATGTTTGTGCATACGTCAAAATATCTTCTGCATACTAAAAGTGAAAAATTTAAAGAAAGCTGTAGATCGAACATGGATGTGTGAGAAAGGATATGGGAATAACGAACAGTATTCAATCTCAACGTCCATTAAACAAATATACAAAATAAGAGCAGAGCAAACACGGACCTCCGAAACATCAGAGGTGGGATCAGGTGCCATGGAGGAGTGAGCGTCCCCTGCCGACCGGTCACACCCGCCGTGTGCTCGTTGTCATAATCAGGAAATAACGGAAAAATTCCGTAGTCAATTCAGTGTATAAATAATAAACTAACAATTGATATGAAAAACGTCAGTCAGCATTTCATTCAATGATAAATTGTATTTGCTGACAAGGTCATTGTATCGACCATAGAATTTACGAAATGATGACTTTAAACGAGACTGTTGATATTCTTGGTTTAACAACTTGCTTGTCAATAATTTACCTCGTTTAAGAAATTGTTCATACGTAGAGCATGCTCTTGCGTATCGAATCAACTGAGATATAAATACTCCGTATGCAGGTGATGAAGGTATATTGCTGCATAAGTAAGGGAAGTTGACGATAGAAAAGTTAAAGTCGTCACGTTTATCATATAGCTTGGTTGTTAAATTCAGATATCTGGTAAAATCTGTGCGGTGTTATAAATGTCTTCTTAGGATGTGTTTTATTCCACAATTCTGAAATTAATTCACGCAAACAGAGGCACAGCATTTAGTTTAGAGGAGCCGAGTAAAAATTCTTCAAGACTAAGCAAAAGACAGTTAAATAGCCGGTTTGTAGCAGGAGTCCAGTTGACAATAAAATGCATGTTGCAAAATTTGTGTGCATTATATAAAAACATTGACAAAAGTTTTATTTTCAGGAATTTGAATCATGTTATTACGATCGAGATTTTTCAGAGATTTTATCACTCAAGCACTTTAAAATGTGACATATTTTGGTTGAAGATAAATATTTGGAAATAATGATAAAATAATGCTCATAATGCATAATCATATAATGATATCTAAGGTAAGAAGACCAACACTAATAATACGTAAGGAAATAAATAAATAGATATATTAAGCAACAAGCAATGGGCCATGCATTTTAAGGTGTATTCCATGTAATATAAATCTGGGTTTAATCTTTATTGCTATTACATAATCACAATATTTTTGTTTCCATATATAATTAAGAAAGTGTACAGAATAAGAAATGCATATTAGATTTATCAACAAACGTATAATTTAAAGAACATTGTTAGTACATGTATAATAATAATTAAAAAAAAGGATAATAACAAATTTATTTAAAAAATAAATAAATAAATAAAATCATCAAATAAAAATCAATGTTAATTTTAAGATTGGTGTTCATTAGCTCAAGAAAAATATAGACAGGTAGTATTATTTGGAAAGATAAAGGTGGTTTTTGGATGAAACAGTTAAATTATTCACCACTAAATAAGTTCTTCAATAATTAATTGAATCAATAAAATAAAGTCACACTTGTTATCTTGAAATGCTCATGGGACTGCTGAAAAAAACTTATATATTTAAAAAATGTCATTCAAGGGACTTTAAAATGACTTTGATATCTTAATGTGTTCAAAATATCACTAAGTGTCAACTGTCAAAGATATATACCAAAGTTAAACTCTATACAGAGTATACAAAATTCATATACATGTATGCCATTTACAGTTGCTAATTCAATCTACCATTGTTCATTAATAGTCTGCATTAGAAAGAGATATGTGCAAAATGAGCAAATTAAATTAACAAAAGTAAATCATATATATATATACTAGTATATATACTGAAAGGAAAAAGAAAGGCAGGGTAAACTTTTGAGGTGAATTAAATTTGTTTTTCTAAGAATAATTTTTAGTTTTCGAATCTACCTTTTAAAATCATCTTTCAAAAAGATATAACCAAATTCTCATATGATTTTGTCTCATTATTCATAAGTAATTGAAGCTCATATGACGATACCCCCAAAAGTGAAAATCCAAAACTCTCATTATCTTCAATGTCTATCTTGTGCATTTGTAAGAGTCTTATTTTTCCTTTGCATGGAATTTCATCAGAGTGTTTATCTTTCAAATCCTGGCTATATTTAGCATGGGTAACCACGCAAAAAAATAAGTGAAACGGCGTGCGCATGCGCCAGTGAGAGGAATACAACCGTAAGTTGACTGGCACAAAAAACCAAATTGCAGAATTGTTTTCTTTCAAATTTCGTATGAATGTAATGATTATAATCATCTACTCTATAATTGGCTGTTTTTGTGGTAGTGAGGTGGCGATTTAAGAATTGGCAGGACGAATAACCCGCACGTTACATGACTCTGTTTCGCGTTACCGTCATCGTCACGGTTGATTGAACAACACTCCAGACCCTCTCTGACAACGGCTAAAACGTTTTATGGAGGAAAATTTTCAAGAGACTGCTTAATAAACCGTTGTTGCGTTTTTCATTAATTAGGCGATTCGAAAACAAGACCCCATTGAACTTCCGTAAACTGTGCCAATATTGCAATAAATTCATAATGTCTCTTAATATTGAAAAACGATGTGCATACCTCATATGCATTAAATAATGCAACAAGATTGGTTGACAAGTTCGTCGTTATCAAATTGCACGTGTTTTAGGCTTTTTAGCGTTTTCCCTACGTGACGTCATAAATGTTACGGTTGAGTAATTCTGAATACTGATTTTGATGCACAGTAACTAAATTTCCCTTAAAATTCTGACCAATTTTCGTAATTTTCGGTCATGTTGTAAATTTTTTATCGAAAATTATGCTACCCTGCGTTTCTTTTTCCTTTCAGTATATATGCAATTTCAAGTGTATGCAAATCATGCATTCATCCAATTTGTAATACTGTCATGAACGTCAACATACCCTAGGTAATCAAATTTTTTTTTTGAATTTAAGATACTGTTGTTTAACTGTACTTAATTAGACTGCACTGTATTCAATTGTTTCCCAACAGTACACATTTTTCACATTAATATTATCTGAAATCTATCATTACTATCATGATGAGAGTTATGCCCCTTTTCTATAACCCTAAAATATTGCTTTCTTTCTGAAAATTGTAGTTTTTTTTTACCTTACATAGATATCAACTAAAGTCTTCATAAAATAGGAATTTAAATTATGAAAACTTATATTATTTTAATCTCTACTTAACTTTGGGTAAAAGCCAAGAAATAAACAAAATGATTTTCCAATATTTACATAGGACTCTCCAAGATAAACATTCTGTTTCTAATTATGGCACATCCATTACCCTTGACACTGGGATTCTGTACTATGTATTCATTCAAAAAACATGATGTACCGGTATCGTGGCCCCGCATGATAATCTTGAATACATTTCACGATAAAACGCTTCAGCCTTCAATATTCCAGAATAAAACTACCTCCCACTGTGGACCCACCCTACCCTATAGCTATATGATCTGAACAAATCTAAATCTGCTCTTAACTGTCTCAGAGTGACTGATAATGACCTGCCTATTCTTGAAAAGAAATAAGATTTAATTTTTTTGTCTACGGATTACTATTGTTCTCTTTATTTCATTGCTGCACTCTATATACATCAATAACATATCATCACCAGTAATCAACATACCTTCTCTTTGGACTTGACATCCTTTTCTAGATTCTCGTGGTTGAAGCTTTCATCAGATAATTTGTTTTGTTACAGCTGAACTACAAATATGATTAACAAGTTAATACAATCCTCTACATTTAATTAATCCAAATAAAATACAAGCATTTGCAATAATGTGGAAAGAAAACTGAATGAAAATTACTGACAAATATCATTGCATGCACTACATGCAAATCAGAAAAAACATGTAATTCAATCATTTACAGTTTGCATAATATGCTGATTATGTATCAGCATTATTTTCAGTTCATTAAATTGTTTGCCGAAACAGACAAACAACTGTATTTATAAATTCTCTTCTATTTATAAATTTTCTTCTGCCTTTGAACTTACATGTACTATTAGGCAGCATGATAATGTGAGAATTTCTTCATCTGCTGAAAATATAACAGAATGTGATTAAATCTTTTGAGAATTAAAAAAACAAATATCACTGATGCCTGATTTTCAATTATATTGACCCTTTTATCAACATCTCTCTCTCTCTCTCTCTCTCTCTAACTATATATATGTTTACCAAGGATTCTTTTATACATTTATATACCTGTACTTGTAGATATTGTCTGCCTCTGATGTTACAAAAACAAAAGCCATAGCAAACAGGCGCATACATGTGGAACAGGCAATACGCCGTATGAAGCAACTTCACATTATCAAAAATGAAGTGCCAATTACACTTTTACATCACATAGACGATACAATCAAAGTCATTGCCGGCATTTGCAATTTGTACCCACCACTACCAAGATATTAAGGACACTTGCCATAAAGAAAAAAGATTCAACGACTTGTATATATCTCAATAAATTATGATTTTACTCATTTGTAAATATTTCACATAAATTATCTAATTTATTTATTATTAAAATTTACAACAACATAAATCCAATGTATTTTCATGTTTTAAATTTTTTTAAGGTGGTTGTATGTAGCAAGTGAACTTAATTCAAAAGACTAGACTTTGTTACCCCTTGAATTTCAAACTCTGAAATAACCAATGGATTACTTTTATTGACATCATCATGGTTCACCATTATATAATTAAGATAACAACAAAACAATGAACAATAATTAGAATACATCAAATTATCTAATTCACAAATGTGTTCTTACAGCAGTCAAGAAACATGTACTTACTGCAGTCACATCTGTCACATAAATGAACATTAATTTTTTGAAGTCTTTCCTTTATAAAAGGACTTCCTTTTAAAGGTATATAATTTGATTAATGCTACATTCATCATGACCATGTTCATAATTTTTACACCAATAATGAAAGCATTTTTTCTGTTATAGTTTTTAAGCATTTTCTCTGTTATAGTTCTTAAGCATTTTCTCTGTTACAGTTCTTCATAAATATTTAAGAGACTCTAGTCTTGCAAAATGGTATTTTTCATATTCACATGTTAAGGCAAATATTGAAATACAAAACAGTTCTGTTATAACCCCAAGTTCAAATATCATTTGTTTTACATGTTTCACACAGCCATGTGGAAGTGCTACTCAAAACTGATTTTGACATGCCTACACATTTAAAATGATACCAGTTATTGCATACATCACAACAAATACTACGCTGTCCAAAGGATTTCACATTTTCTTGCTCATGAATCTGATTTTTACAAATCAAACAAAAATAACTCTCTCCACTGCTTTCAACTTCCATTGGTGTTGCAAGCATATCTTGCTTTTCAATAAATTTTGGAACAATGAATGATTTTAAAAAATCAATCAAATTTACCTGTACACCTGCATAATACTCTTCCTCAAAATTAATTCTTTTGTGGAATGTGGCATTACAAGAATAAACAAAAAAGTCACACCACTTGCGCTTAGTAATGGCCATTTGCCCTTGAACTTGACAAAAATATCTATGGTTTTTCTTAATCTCTAATTCACCATCAGTAGCAGCTGCTAAAAGATAATCTGGCAAGTTACAAGTACAAAATGCAGGACATGAACTACATTTGGGTTTTAAGGTAGATTTCACCTCTAATAGCCCTTCTCCACAACAGTCACATGATACCAACATATCGGGACTGGCAGCTAAAAAAGAGAGACAACGATCTAAAAAAAATCCCACACTCTTTAAATGTGGCATTAATATGCTTGTCTTTGTATATATTACAGTAGATCGACTTTGCCATTGGCTCAGATTCCCTGCCAAACTTCAACGCTCTGATATTTGGATTTGGAGAGGTATCTCCCATGACCATTGATACGACTGGAGTGGTGTCCACCTCTGGATTTTTCCTGAATGAATTCATTCGCGTGTAAACGGAATAAAAGTTTGATGCAGTGATTCTACCTTTTCTCAAATTATGCCAAAAAGTGTTACTGCTCTGACCTATAGTCTTTTCTTGAACTAATGACACTTCCCTTTCAGATAGAGTTGGTTGATGTTTAATGAAATCTTCTGCTGTCTGATTTTCTTGGGCTATGTTGTCGAGATAGAAGCCTTCAATTGCGTCAGGTTCATCAGAATTTTGTCCATTATTCTGGGGCAGTTCTTTGGGTACATCTGTGCCTGTTGAATAGGATTATGAGATTAATAATTGACATTATTAACTTGCATGAACTTTCTTAATCTTATGTGTCAAGTGCAGTAATGCTTCACACAGAATCAGATATTCCCTAAACCATAGTATTCATCATCATGTTCACATGCAAATATTTACTTTTCCAATAGATTTCCCCTACGAT
Source organism: Saccostrea glomerata (assembly GCA_003671525.1). NCBI lineage: Eukaryota > Metazoa > Mollusca > Bivalvia > Ostreida > Ostreidae > Saccostrea > Saccostrea glomerata. Next base: position 553,299 of record PRKT01000334.1, read on the forward strand.
TCTTTACAAAATGAAATACAGATCATTTTCTCATGAACTACCACGAACAGGCATGAAAATCTCCATTGTTACATCATAACGCTGCACTTGACATAAAAAAAATATACAGTGCAAACTGTTTTGCTTTAAAAATGACAGTTAATTGGCGTAAATATAGGGTAACTCATCAGAAAAATAATGTAAATATAAGAAAATGAATTTAACTTTTGAAGATTCATGAGGTATATGAACTACAACGCTTCATGTCGGCATATTTATCATGAAGAGCATTAGCGCTTCATGAAACATGCCGGTGTGAAGCGTCATAGTTCATTACCTCATGAATCTTTAAAAATTAAACTCATTTCTTCAATAAAAGCAGCATTCCATGTCATGATGGCATGGTTATAATTATTTAGTTACTGTCTGCCTACAGAAATATATCAAGTTGATCAATCTCATCTGTTGAAATTGATCTGTAAACAACAAACCTAATACATTCAAACCTCATTATCTCAAACTTAAGTGGCTAAGAAAAAAAAACTGCAAGATATCAAAGGAGGTTAAAAAAAGTTAGAGTGGATGTAATTCCAAATTCAATTTATCAACATATCCTGGGTAATTCACTAACTGGTATTCAAGATACATGTATTATGATTCATTATAAATTTTCACCTGCTTCTCAAAGAAGTAAATCTTACAGTTGCGTGTCACATTTAGACCAAAAAAGAATTACCAATTTAGTGAACTTTACCTTTCAGTAAACATGCATTTGGCACTGCAATCCTCAGTTTTTCAAGAAATATTTCTCTGTCAATATTTATGGAATCCAGGGACTTATACTTGTTTTTCTGAATGGAAACCAATGGTCTGGTTTTTTCTGCATATTAAAAAAAGAGTATCAAATATTCTAAAATATGTACGTATTATGAAGATTAACACTAAATGCTGGGTAAACATTTACATTCAGATGCACTTGCTCTTCATAAAAAAATTAATCCTTGAAGTTGTACACTTTTAAAACTTATCAATGTGAATCAGTTCAAAATTTCACTGATCCTGATAATCTATGTATGCGTACTTAGTTTTTTCCCCCCAGAATTAAACTTTTAAATATTTTCGAACTTCTACCTAAATACTTAAGTGCATGTATGATATGTAAATACCTTGGCCATATCTAGACTTTCTGATGGTCAAGTCTTTTATCTTGCTTGGCACCACTTTAGTTGCTGTTGGAATTTTCCATTGGCATGGTAGAGATGTGCATGATGTAATGCCTAGTCTATTTGCCGACTCGACTCGAAACATGAGGGCTGCTACATGGTTGCAAGTCTGACCCATTCTAAAAAAAATTACAATGTTTATTAAATTTAATATTTCATATACTTGAAAATCTTGGAACATCAATGCTCAAGTATAGTTTAAAAATGTATAAGACATGATCTTAAAGTCAGTAATGTGTGACCTTTATAATTTCACATAAAAAAATATTCTTTTAGAAATAAGGTATCTTTTTAAAACACTTATTAACTTCGAGATATAATACAGGTTGCCTAAATCATGTTAAATACTGTAATGTAAAAGAAATCACTTAGGCCATCCTTAAAAAATTGTTTAGAATTGCCGCCCGAAGGGTTTCAGACACAGGAGGGAGGGGGGAAATTATTTTTTTTTAATTGAAAACCTAATTTTACATAGATCTGACACTATATTTCAGTGTTTTGTATGGTGCATGTGATACATGTAATAGGCAAAAAAATTGACTAAATAAAAATAACATGAATAAAATCTTCCTACTTTTGGTCAATAAAATTTTTTCAGGAGGAGGGTATTTCAATGAGGAGGGAGGCAATTCCAAACAAACTATAATTTTATTTTGGCCTTACAATTGTAAATGTATTTATGCAAGGTATGCCTCAAGGATTAAAGTATCTTGTAAACATGAAATTAGGCTGTAAGTATATATATAAAATGATAAGTTACCCAGCAGTACAGGAGCAAAAGGCAGATTTCACACAGCCGGTTTCCTTAGAAACTGCCATCCAAAGGGTGTGATTCTCATCTTTGATCCTTTGACTAGGTGTACACTTCGCTTTTAAGAAACATACTGGGGAAGTAGAAGATATTGGATGGAAAAATATTTCTTTCATAAAGCTTGCTTCATAATATTCGAAAGCCTTTCCCACTTTATAATCATTCATATATGATTTTACTGTGGCGCTGGCACCTCTATCTATAAGAAAATTAACGATGTCAGATACAAGTAAAGGGGGCCACTGAAACATTCCACTCTTCTCGTCATGCCAACCACTTCCTATCTTCAAAGGATCGGGTAAAACTTTCCCATCTACACACAGCAAGTCATTATAATCTTTCTGAAGCTGGCCAACATACTCACAGTCTGTAACTTTCAGGGGCATATTCATAGTGTTGGCAGCAAAACACAAAGCAGCTAACTCAACTTTAGTTCCATCAGTGGACAGGCCTCTCTTGTTTAAAAAATCCTTCAATGCTTCCACTTTCCATGAATTAAAAGTTTCTAAAGAAATATTACGGTCACCAGGATCCATTGTAAAACATGTAATAAATAAACACTATATAAAAAAGTTCTATATCATCAATATTAGACGTGGAAAAACAAATCGACTTCTGCGTGGCGCCATATTGTTTATCCGATTTTATTGCCGATTGACCCCGTGACCTCGAGAAGGCCGCTTACATGTCGTCAAAAAGTGTTGATAGGGGTAAATAAAAATATTCAACATTCACCATGTTCATATCGCTGGCGAGTCAATATTAAACAAAGATTGTCTTAATGTTTAGAAAAAGCACAAAAATCGTAAAATACAATTTTATAAATAATGGGGTAACTATTTCATCCAATCCTGATTGACAAACTGATGTAACTGGTAGTAGGAGTGTTAGGCATAGTCTATAACAAAGACCGCGTTGTAAATCAACAATTTTACTTCCTCTTTTTAAAACAGGATCTGCTGTATTAATTTGAAATGAAGTGTATATTTAAACATTTCCTCTGGGTGTTTTTCAAAAATATGATGAAATGTTGATTTCTTAAAAGCAAAGAATATTACGACATTTTGATCTAAGAGACTATGATAGAGCGCGTTTTACAATGTGCCAAACATTTTCCCGCCACATCTCAACACCAAAACAAAGAGACTGAAAGAGAAGAAGAAATGTAGTGGTGGATCTTGAAGGAGTTGGGGGGGGGGTTAACAGCCTATTAGAGAGAGCGAGGATCCCCACAAGTTATATATTTCTTGCGTTTTTATTAAGGTAAGACCATAGCTAAATTTAAACTTTAGTTTTGTACTTTTAATGTAACTACTTAAACAGCAAGTTAATTGTACCAAACTGAGTGCAGATCGAGACGCAGAGGACTATGCATACTAATTTATTTTGCCTGTACATGTAATATTGTACATGCATTATGCAATCGGCATTGTTGCATGCATTTTTTTCAAGTCACGAGGTTATTTTAACAGATTAATATAAGATCTTTTTTTTTAAAACAGCAAAGAAGAAGGTACATTTTCAATACAAATTAAGCCCGATATTTTTCGAAATTATGAAAGTGATATGAGAAATCAAAATTCATTCTTTCTTAATCATTGGAATCCCTTGCAGTAAGAATATGCAAGTCATTTTTCTCATATGACATCTTTAATGCTGATTGTGACGTCATCAACATGTGCATTTTCCCATATTTTCTTGAAAAGTTGCAGGAGACATCAATTTTCAGTGAATTTTCCTTAAGAAAACATACTCTGCCACCGTCGCCCGGAAAGATTTTGAGATATGTGATTTTTCACATCAGTTTACATAATATATCCAAAAATTAAAGTGGGCGACCGTGGCAGACATTATTTTCTAAAGGAATATTTGCACAGAAATTAGTCATTTTGATGCTTTTCTGCATAAAACTTAGAAATGCTCCAAATTACTGACGTCATACTTCCAGAAAGGTCATCCTTTATGCCATATTCTTTCATGCTTTACCATATTCATCTACTCAACTATTGTTAAGGCCAATTTCATAACCTTTTGAGGACATTAATTTTTCAGGACACAATAAAGCCCAAACTGTACCTTCTTCTTTCAGTTTCTGAAGAACTTTTTTTTTAAACAGCAAATTTCAGTTTCTGAAAGAAACTTCAACAGTTATACAAATTGGTTTGCGGCCGATTTTTGACGCTTGCGTCAATATGTTTCTTGTGTATAAATTGATAGACGTTTTATACTGCTTTGTTCATATTGTGTGGAAACAATAAAGCCGAGCATCATCTCACAGTGCGCTGAAATGCATACAAATGTATTGTTGTTTATGTCAGTGAAGTGAAGTGTGGACTCAACTTTTATTGTTAGAGGCACCAGTCACTTTAACAATATAAGAGTTATCGCTCTTTGCTTATAATAACAATTGACACCCCCAAATAGCAAACGTAACAGATATCTAATGTAACGTGCAACGCGGCCGAGCTTGATGTGTTTGGTGATATGTCTTGTATCACCGAGGCGTTACACTAGGTTCGTTAACCTGTTAACTCAGGTTTTTGTTGACCAAATAAAATAACAATCAAATATATACAATAAAATAATACAATAGATCTATGGGTTTCTTCTTGATTGGACAGCCACTTACTGTGGCCAACGGGTGTCTCCCGCAATGAATTTCTTCGGTCCTGCCACTTCTCACTGTACTGACTCCTGGCACTTCCCCCACTTCCCACTGTGGTATGCCACCTCTCTCCCTTATATGACCAAATTGCTGCCTTATTCAGGTCTTACGCTTTGGTTCACTGTTAAACACTTAGACGTCTATTCCCCGCAACCGTCTGCCTTATACAGGTCTTATAACGGTATATAGAAGAATAAACGAACCAACGTTTATCAACACCGTCACCAGAGAGGTTTCAAAGTATTGCAATACAACCTGTATTTATCCAAATGCAGACTCCGTACACTGGCAGATCTAAACTACTTGTACGATCACAAAATTAATATTTTTTTAGTGTTTTTTAAGAAATTGAAAGGAAACGTAGGTCTAACCTTTATACGAAACTAAACGATAAAAAAAATCAACTTCCGTTTCACTACCCTCCCCTCAAGATTATATGCGTCCCGCATATGATTAAGTATTTACAATATTTACATCTATATACAATTCTCTGTTATGCCTGACAACTTGTGACTCTCTAATACAAGACGTAGTCTTCCATCCACTGTGGTTTTCTCCTACGTCTAACAGGGATGTCTTCTCCATCAAAATGGTTATTTGACTCAAGTTCCTCCTCTGCTTCATCACCTAGAGGTTCAGGCTCGTCTTCTGGTGCCGTCCTCCCATCATCAGATATCTCGCCTTGCAAAGTTTGGGGGTACCTGCGACGCATTCTGTCGACATGAATGACTTGTGGTTTTCCAGCACGCCCACAGTCAACCTTGTAGGTAAGATCTGTTAACTTTGATAGCACCTTGTACGGACCCCGCCAGTAACTTGTAAATTTTGGCGAGCGACCTGCCTTTCTAATTGGAAAGAACACATAGACTTGGCAACATGGCTCAAATTTCTGCCATGACAATTTTTGGTCGTGATACTTCTTCTGTCGAACCATTGCCGTTTTTATGTTCTCTCTGACATGTTTGTGTGCACTCTCCAATGTTTCTTTTAATTCCCAGGCCCACTTGTCTTTGGGAATTTGTTGCACTGATCTGGGCATCTCAAACATGATGTCAAGCGGTGTTGACACTTCTCTTCCCACGTCAGGTAATTGGGAGTGTATCCAGTTGTCTCGTGAACGGAAGCCCTGTAAGCCATCATTACAAATGGTAGGTGTTTGTCCCAATCTGAATGATGGTCGTTCACGTAAGCGCTCAACATTGTCACTAGCGTCTTGTTAAAACGCTCTACCATTCCATCACTTTGTGGATGGTAAGGGCTGGTCCGTGTTTTCTTGATTTGGAGAACCTGGCACGTCTCCTCGAAAAGCGCACTCTCATACTGTCGACCTTGGTCAGAGTGAATTACTGATGGTACACCGAACCGGGCAATCACTTCTTCAACAATAAGTTTTGCCACTGTCTTGGCTTCCATGTTCGGCACTGGGAAAGACTCGGTCCATTTCGTAAAATAGTCAGATACCACCAATATGTATTTATTGCCACCATCTGTCATCGGTAGTTCTCCCAGGATGTCCGTGGCAATCCTGTCCATGGGTAAACCACTCTCAACCAATTCCATGGGTGCTCTTCTCTTCATTTGAGGACCTATCCTCTTACAACATTTCTCACAACCAGCTATGTACATTCTGGTGTCTGCTTGCAAACCAGGCCAATAGAACTTTTGCCTTATTCGAGCTAGTGTCTTACTCACACCAAGATGTGCAGCTGTCCTCACATCATGACAGTACTCGAATATTGTCCGTCGTTGGCTACTTGGTACAATAGCCTGCAAGCGTATGGTCTTTCCATCTTCCTCTTCAAATCTTCTATACAGAATGTTATTTTCTATACAGAGATTGTTCCACTGTGACCATAAAGATCGTAGCACATAACCTTGGCCACTTATCACACTGTACTCAGGTCTTGTCTTCTCCTTGACCCAACGTTTGACAAGAGAGATGTCTTTGTCTTTGTCTTGCATGTCCTTCATAGACAGCAATGGATCGTCATCATCATCCTTTGATTCACTGGCTTGGGATATGGCTCTCACTTCGTCCGGTTTGTTACACTGCAAACTTTTCTCCCAGTTTGGAACAAAACCACACTGGCGACATGGCACACGACTCAATGCATCTGCATTGCTGTGTTGTGTACCTGGTCGGTGTTGAATCTCGAAATCGTATGTACTGAGGATTTCCAACCACCTTGCCAACTGTCCTTCAGGATTCTTAAATTTGAAAAGCCACCTTAAGGAGCTATGGTCTGTGCGGACTATGAACTTTTTACCATAGAGGTAATGCCTAAAGTGTTTAACAAAGTGGACCACCGCGAGTAATTCCTTTCGTGTAACGCATTATCTGCGCTCACACTTTGTCAAAGTCCGACTTGCATAAGCAACAACCCTCTCTTGACCATCAATCTTTTGAGATAAGACTGCCCCTATAGACACATTGCTGGCATCAGTGTCTAAAATGAAGGGATGAGAGAAGTCTGGATGCCTTAAGATTGGAGTGTTGGTCAGCTTATTTCTTAGGGTGTCAAATGCCTCTTGACATTCTTTTGACCAAACAAAGGCGCGACCTTTCTCTGTCAGTGTGTGTAGGCATTTTGCAATGCTTGAGAAATCTTTGATGAATCTCCTGTAATAGCTGCATAGCCCAAGGAATGAGCGTACCTCAGTGGCGTTAGTAGGCACAGGCCACTGTTTTACTGCAGCTGTTTTGTCTGGGTCAGTCGCTACACCTTCCTCTGATACTACATGTCCAAGGTAAGTCACCTTCTTGGCAAACAAGCAACATTTCTTTGCTTTGAGTTTAAGACCTGCATTTTGCAGTCTGTCAAATACTTTTCTAAGGTTTGCCAACATTTCCTCAAAGGTCTTGCCAGTCACTATCACATCATCCAGGTAAACAAGACAGATATCCCAGTGAAGGCCTGCCAAAACACTTTCCATTAGGCGCTCAAATGTTGCAGGAGCACAACATAAGCCGAATGGCATGACCTTAAACTGGAAAAGTCCACGACGTGTGGCAAAAGCTGTCTTTTGTTTGTCGTCTGGCTCCATCTCTACCTGCCAATATCCTGAACAGAGATCTAGAGTAGAGAACCAAGAGCTACCACTCAACTGATCCAGTTACTCGTCTATTCTGGGAAGGGGGTATGCGTCCTTGATTGTACAGCTATTTAACTTGCGGTAATCAATGCAAAAGCGGAATGTACCGTCCTTCTTTTTCGCTAGCACAATAGGCGCTGACCATGGGCTGTTTGATGGCTCGATCACACCTCTTTCAAGCATATCATTCAGCTGTTGGTCAACCTCCTCTGTTAGATGAGCTGGTACTCTCCTTGGTGGTATTTTGATAGGATGGCTGTCCCCAGTATCAATCCTGTGTTTGACAATTCCTGTGCGTCCCAAATCTTTATCAGATTTTGCAAAAAGATTGGTATATTCAAACAAAAATTTATTAGCTTCTCTTTTCTGCTTTCGCGTCAAGCAGCTTGAAGTTTTCTTCAGCATCTCAACCAAATCAGGTCTTAACTTCTTAGGTTTGCTTGACGTATTCTCCTCTTGTGATTCAACCACTCTGACTTCGCTGAGTTGTCCAATAACCGTACCTGGGTAAATGACTTTTGATTCCTCGCCAACATTGAGCAAACGTACTGGTACCATCTCCTGTGGTAAGACCAGCGTTCTGGCTGTTATGTAGCCTTCTCTTGGCATATCAGACACAAATGGTTCTACCAAACATGTATTCCTTGGAACATGTTTGCAGTCCTTCAAGACTTGTCCTTGCGTGATGATCTCACTTCTAGGAGGAATGCTGACGATCTTTGTTGCGGTTATTCTGTTGCAGCCTATGTAACCCTCAACAAACATTGGTATTATCTTATCTTTAATGTGAATTACCCTTTGACTCATGTCCACCATGCATGCATTAGACAGTAGAAAGTCAAGCCCCAGTATTCCATCTGCCTGAATCTCCGCAATGACTGCAGTCGTATGTGTTACCATACCCTCAATATTAAGTGTTATGTCCGCCTTACCCTTGACAGACAGCTCACTTCCATTGGCAGCTAAGATACTCTGGTTAACCTTCTGCATCTTTGGTCTGAAGTTCTCTGTAATTTTATCATACATTGCTGAGGACAACAATGTCAGTGTTGCCCCTGTGTCAACCAGGAATTTAGCTCGGGTACCTTGCACAGAGATATCTATGTACATGCCTGCTTCATCTAGGGAAGATCCAACACCAATTGATCCACTTGGACAGGCTGACGTCTGTTTACTTCGTACTGGCCTGCCTAATCCCTTTTTCTCTTTTGAATCCTTGCATTCACTTTCACTGGGTTGTTTCTTCAGCTTTGGGCAGTTGCGTTTTATGTGGCCTTCCTTGTTACATTCATAACAACGCAATGGTTTGCCTCTTGCTTGCTTGTCATAGGTTTTACTGACTGACCGATTTAGCTTCAGTTTTCTTATCTCGTTGGTTAAGGTACTCATGTTAGCCTCCATGGACTTCATCCATGTCTCAAGATTCTTCTGGCTAACCTCAGCAGATGAGTGTTCTGGTGCAGATACTCGTAAATGGCCTTTTCCTTCTAGGTTTCTGCTCTCTGCACGATTATAAGCCTCGAGTTCGACGGCTAGCCGGATTGCTTCATTCAGGTTTTGAGGACGAGATTGTTTGATGCGGATCCTCATCTGTGAATCTACCAAGGCATCTACGAATGCATCTTTGGCCAGCGTTTCTCGTACATCACCAGGTGCTGATGCGTAGGCCAAATTGGTTAGTCGTCTAATGGCCTGACCTAACTCTGGTATGGACTCAGATGCTCTTTGCCTTCGTTCCTTAAGCTGAACACGATACAGATCTGTTTGGTTAGGAGGGGAGAACCTCTCCTCAAGGGATCTGACGAGGGTCTTATAGTGCTGACCAGTATCACTTGGTAAGTCACCTAACACTGACTGTGCTTGGCCACGTAGTGATACGGCTAGGTAAAGACCCTTCTTATCCTCTGTCCAGCCGTTAACAACAGCACAAGCCTCAAAATGTGACTTGTAGTCAAGCCAGGAACTTGTTCCGTCATATGTGGCTGGCTTGATTATATGGCCTGTCTTGGCATTGTCCGTCCCTATTGACTGTCTCCGTGGTTTTGGTGTGTCAAACAGATGGCCCGTCACAATGTCGTCAACCCCAGCATGTGGTGTAAAGCTTGGTTTGCCTTCGTCTGGAAATTTAACTTTAGGCCGTGCGCCGTACTCGTCAAATGACACATCTCCTGACATACCGGCCGGTTGTTTATCAGTACTGCGTGTCGCATATCCAGACTCTTGGCTTGCCGCATTTGTCTGACCACCGTCGCTGCTTGGCGTTCTCACCCTTTTCAAAAGCTTCTCCATCCGCTCTATGGTTTCTGACAATTTCTTAGACGAATCCATGGTCAACAAAATCCCGACGCTTGCCGCCAAATAATGTAACGTGCAACACGGCCGAGCTTGGGTGTTTGTGTGGTGATATGTCTTGTATCACCGAGGCGTTACACTAGGTTCGTTAACCTGTTAACTCAGGTTTTTGTTGACCAAATAAAATAACAATCAAATATATACAATAAAATAATACAATAGATCAATGGGTTTCTTCTTGATTGGACAGCCACTTACTGTGGCCAACGGGTGTCTCCCGCAATGAATTTCTTCGGTCCTGCCACTTCTCACTGTACTGACTCCTGGCACTTCCCCCACTTCCCACTGTGGTATGCCACCTCTCTCCCTTATATGACCAAATTGCTGCCTTATTCAGGTCTTACGCTTTGGTTCACTGTTAAACACTTAGACGTCTATTCCCCGCAACCGTCTGCCTTATACAGGTCTTATAACGGTATATAGAAGAATAAACGAACCAACGTTTATCAACACCGTCACCGTCACCAGAGAGGTTTCAAAGTATTGCAATACAACCTGTATTTATCCAAATGCAGACTCCGTACACTAGCAGATCTAAACTACTTGTACGATCACAAAATTAAATTTAGTGTTTAAGAAATTGAAAGGAAACGTAGGTCTAACCTTTATACGAAACTAAACGATAAAAAAAATCAACTTCCGTTTCACTACAAATACAAATGTAAATCGATGATATAGAGATATCGAGATATAAGGATATCCAGAATATAGTATAAACTCAACATTCGTAAATAACTAGTATATGGTCGATACAATAAGCTTGTTTGGAACTACGATTTACTGTTCAGTCTAACGCAGATGTTTTGATCGTGTAAACACATTGTAGGCAATTACGTTCACATTGATTACGTTTTTCTCTTTACACACGCTCGTGACCAGTCGACAGCTATTGCTCACTTCTTCGTGGCACTCAATCACAACAGATTTACGGGATCCTTGCTTGCTCTGCTTAAAATTTGTATTGTCTGATTGGACATTTAGCGTTTTCACTGTTTTTTTTTGAACAGCGAGAATATATACTTCAGTGCATACTCTAGGCCTTTCAACTAATTTTTCAAGTTGCACATATGGGAAAAAACATTGTATAGATAGATTTATAGGTACATAAAATTATCAAACAAGATGTGTTTGTGAAACACAATGCGCCCGGCGGCAACAAAAATCTTAAAATCTATTTTCAGCATACTAGCATAGGTCACAGTCAAGGTCACTGTCATTGATCCTGATTTCATTGGAAAGAACTTGATAAGTGGAGTATGCACACTAAATATGAAGTCTCTATCTTTTATGGTTCAAAAGTTATGGTGAAAGTTATGAAAAAGCTATTTTTAGCATAAAGGTCACAGTCAAGGTCACCGGGTCATTGACCTTGGTGTCATTTGAAAGAACTTTATTAGTGAAGTATGCATACTAAATATGAAGTCTCTATCTTTCATGGTTCAAAAGTTATGGCGAAGGTTAAAGTTTGCAGACAGAAAAGCTATTTTTAGCATATAGGTCACATTCAAGGTCACCAGGTCATTAATATTGGTGTCATTTGAAAGCACCTTATTAGTGAAGTCTGCATACTAAATATGAAGTCTCTATCTTTCATGGTTCAAAAATTATGGCGAAGGTTAAAGTTTGGGGACAAACAAACAAACAAACAAACAAACAGACAGACAGACAGACAGGACAAAAACAATATACGCCTCGGATCTATCGATCCGGGCGCATAAAAAGATAATAACTTGTGCATACTTTTAAATACCTTATTTAAAAGTTTAATAATTTATACTTTAATTTTCCGATGTTGTGTTTAAGGACAGGTAACTCAGATGTGAAAAATGACCAAGTTAGTGCCGATTTATGAGTTATCGTTTATAAGAATGACATATAGGCTGCTTCAGAATTGGTATTGTTATATACACAAAAGGATTCCTTACATTGTTTTGTTCACAAAAAAGTTTTGACCAAGAGAAAGAGAATGCCTTCTCTCTACCTGAAATAACACGGTTCAATGAATAGGGAACAGACTATATTCAATAGTTTAACTCTCTTTGACGATTATTATGAAGAAGAAAATTTAATGTCATGTTTTTTGTGTTCGCGCTTTTTCGCTTCCTATGTAATATATATATTTTTACAAGTAAATGCAACAATAGATCATCTTATTTGTGTTACTAAGCACGAAGGGGAACGACCGGGTATAAAACTTTAAATAGGTTAGAACTAAGAAGGAGGGTAGATTTCACTTTTTATTTTAATAAAAATTTTAATTATTTGCAGTAAACCGGTGTCCGCAATTATACAGTAGATAAGTTTAACATTGGTGCTAAATTTTAAAACCACTTGATTCTATTGAAAGCAAAGAAACACCTGAGAAATGCTAAAAACTGCATTGCGTATAAACAGTTAGATACCCCGAGCCTGCTCTAAACAAGTTTCAGCAGTGAGTTATCGTTCATAACACCGACCCCTAGCGGCAGTTGAAAGGCCTAGTATCATACTCGTGAAAATTATCATCGCACCAAGTCTCGCTCATACAGTGAACTTTGTTTTGATTTTATATGGATTTTTAAGGGCGCAATCGTCGATAAAATACGACTGAATAACACGATGAATATCACTCAGTCTATTTTATAGTTGATTCTCTGCTAATGGACAATTTCTAAAACGATTTAAGTTCTTGTTTTCACCTTGTGCTTTTAAACTGCATGTTCTTATGAAATAAAATTCTGTCACTGTTGAATTCTTTGTTTCACCTATATGATACGGACATATTGAGGCTAACAAAATATAATGCCCTCACAGTTCTAGGAATAAAACCTTTACTTTGAAATTAAATACGTACAGTAAATGGGTTTTCATAAGCCTAGCTAAATTCATTTAATATCTAAGGGATTAACTCGAGTAATACCTTCGATGAAATACAAGCAGCTTGAAGTCCGTTTTTTTTTTTCCAAAATGTCATTGCGATCGATGAAAAATAATGACGTCGAAATATTTCTTTTTGATGTAACAGAAAAAAAATTATTTTAACTTTCAAGGACGGACTCATATTCTATTTAATCTGTTCAATATTAAAGATAAACGATGACAAATTTAATTTAATTGTGTTTTTCTTCTTCATTTTAGGTCGGGATTGAACTAATAAAAATTGCAGCTTTACGCTTACATTAAATTACGGATATATTGAAAAAAATCAAATGGTCCACTAGATTTCAATTCATCAAGAGATCTGATATACCCATCATTTTCCCGTCATGCCCCGATCATGACAAGAAGAACAAGGGGGGTTGCGACCGGTCAGCAGGGGATTCTCCACGGGACCTGATCTTATGTTTGCTCTGCCCCCATTTGTATTGTTTTACAGACTTTGATATTGAATATCCCTCCTTTGGAAGAGAGACTAGAACCCCTGATTAAGGACATTTATTTTAAGAAACCTGTCTCAACTGACCTAAAGTTGTGATGGATTCTTTAAATTAGAATTTGCAAACCAAAATACATCATATTTTGAAAGACCTTCTGTGTACCAAGTCACAACAGGATTTATAAATATTAAAAATAAATTTATCTACATCTGACAATGAATATCAAATCGGCCAAAAGTTCAATCACGGTTATCACGAGAGTTTCACATCTCGTTCGAAAGTAATCCATGGTCCACCAGATTGTCAATATTGTCCCCACTTGTCAATAATTTCCTTAGATTTAGCCAGTCTCCACGTAAGCAAATATTCCCGTTCAAAACAAAACAGCTTAATATTCAATTCTGGTCACCTACAATTTTTATATGGTTATTCAATAAAATATTCAAAACACATATTTGTTAGATATACTAGATTTTACAAAAAAATTGAAAAAAACATATATTTCTGCCGTTTAAGAAGTTAATGAATTAGAGCGTAAATATATACATTCTCGCTATACTGCTAACAGTTTTACATAGAATATTGCTCTTTAAAACGTGCAACAAAATATTGTAAAATGTGAAAACTTTCTGAACTGCGGCATTTTACACAAGATAAAAATACTGTGGGCCCCCAGAGTCTTGCTTTTATGCATGCCGCAACAAACATCGCTGGTTCCCTAGTTCATCCAGCAAGAGAAACAAAACACACACAGGATGGGTTACATAAAAGGCACATCCAAGATCACTAATCATGGGTTAAGTATAATTCACGTCGTCCAGACCTTTTCTGACGAACACTAGCCACCACCCATTTAAAGGTACTTAGACACAGATTTGAAGTTCATATTTTGAAGTATTTTCTCTATGATATTACGACTTATATATTTTAATAGCATTTCACACAAAAATTAATTAAAAATCTTATTTCATTTAACAGTTATTAAAACTTTAAATCTTTTGGCGGGTTTGGTTCATACATCTTTGCACTTTCACAAATTTTAACTTTATTCGTAATCCTTATGAAAATTGGCAATCTTGTTGTGTATTAATGAAAAATGTCAATGCTATAATCCAGAAAATTCAGAGTAGACGTGTTCGAAAGCAAAACAAACACACGATTTATTGTCACTCCGTGCAGTTTGTGGTGAACAGACTTTGGCGATTAAACGCACCCGGTGAATCGTAAACACAAAACAAAAACAGAGCTCTTGCCTGTTTACAAAAACTGTATACATAACACGAGTGTGCTTGATTTGCTAAACTCTGTACGCAACTCTTAGTTTGGAATGACGATACTTGTATACGAGTTTTGCTTTCTAACGTCTCTACTCTGAATAAAATTATTTATCTTAATATAAGTTTTAATATTTCTCATTAATACACAACAAGATTGACACTTTTCCCAAGGATTAAGAATAAAGTTAAAATTTGTGAAAGTGCAAGGATGTGTCAATCAAACCCGCCAGAAAAATTAAAGTTTTAATAACTTTTGAATAAAGTAAGATTTTTAATTAATTTTTGTGTGCAATGCTATTAAAATATATAATTCGTGATATTATACAAAAAACATTAACTTCAAATCTGTGTCCAAGTACCTTTAAAATAACTGACCAGACTAATCAAACGGGTTCAACGAGTATACGTTGATAATGAATGATAAAATGATAAAAAATTCCATTAAATTCAGTGACTTTGTCCCCACCCATCAGTCCAAAGGGGACAAGGACCATGAAAATCATAATTTTTGTCCCTTTCATTCATAAATTATATATGGCAAAATTGATTAAAATTTGTTCAGTAAAGAATTTTAAAAAGTTCAAAAGTTGCGCACAACAGAAGTCTCCAAACTACGGATTAAACAGATATCAATAGGAATTGTGACTTTCAAGGATGAAACAATGCCCTTGTCAGCAAAACTCTGTTATAAAATTAAAGTCGATGGTGGACATATCGTAAATGAAATGTTTTATCGATGATATTTTCTAGCAGATTTGCAAACTTATCGCTATCTCGTGAGTGAAATTTGATGCAGAATAATAAAATACCAGTAACAATTATAATGAGAACTAGAGCAAAGATCGTTGCAAAGCAACTAGTAGGTCATCCGTCCTGTTTGACCAGAAGTAGTTTTCTTGTTTAACAAAAAAAAAATGAGAAATAACGCCAAAAATGCTTTGAATCCTCAAAAGCTATGTTAATTAATGCAAAAATAAGCATGTTTTTGCTACTTCCGGTCGACGGACGGAAAATTTATTTTTATGCTCCCAGATGTTACCCAAAACTTTGTCTAGAACAGCAAATATACGTTTTTTTCAGACTACTCCGGCTTGGCCGGACGTGACGTTGCCTGACGTATTTTGACGAATCCAATACATTAAGCTTGACATTTTGAACAATTTTGCTTCTTTGATGTATAACAAATTCACAATACTTTTTGAGATATAAAGGTAAAGCTTTTGACCCCTCTAGGCCCTTATAATTAGGGGCCAGCCCTTTTAACGAGATATCATTTGAAAGACCTTGGATTTCTACACTTCTTTTGTTCTATATTGTTTTAACAAAATATTTCGAAATAAAATGATATCGTGGAAAAAGTGTTAAAAATTTTGAAATTCACGAAAGGACTATTTTCGGACAACAGTGAGCACTGACATGCAGCATTTTCGATAAAATGAAATATATTATGCACATCTTATACTTAAAACTATCATTCCTGAAATTTTCACATTTCTATCTAACGCCGTTTTTTAGAACTTTGGCGGACAACCTTGCTCTTCAAAAATCAAAAAATCGATAATATTTTCGGACCGGAAGTGATGTCATCAATACGAAAAAAAAATGAATCACGTTCAAGTAATGTTTCATGTTCATCAAAATCCATCAAGCCGTTTTCGAGAAATTGCTTGCACAAAATCGGTTAGAAAAGTATAATAATAGGTAAGAAAAAAAATGAAAAAGAAACCGAAAAATAACAAGAAGGTCTTCTGCTAAAGACGGAATACCTCAATAAACTAAATGTATACTGAAAGAAAAACAATACCTTTGAGAATGTGCTGCTGACATATATAAAAATTTAAACATTTAGACTATTTTTTTATACGAAGGCTGTCCATTATTTATACACTGAATTGATGACAAATTTTCCCGATCATGACGAGGAGCACACGGCGAGTGTGACCGGTCAGCAGGGGATGCTGATCAGAGGTGGGATCAGGTGCCATGGAGGAGTGAGCATCCCCTACCAAACGGTCACACCCGCCGTGTGCTCGTTGTCATAATCAGGAAATAACGGAAACAATCCGTGGTAAATTCAGTGTATTAATAATGGACTAACAATTGGGAAACATCAGTCAGCATTTCATTCAATGATAAATTGTATTTGCTGACAAGGTCATTGTATCGACCATAGAATTTACGAAATAAACATTTTTTAAACATATTTTACTGAAACATAATCAACGGGATTGGACAAAGTTATTCTAACTGAGAATGTCCTCTCTAACACACAAAAAAACAAGTTTATATATTCGTGTCTTCCTTATGAAAGGTTTTTTTCTAAGTTTAGAAAACAAAACAAGTCAAAAGGCGTACGATCTGGCGAATAGTTTTAATGTGAAAACAATTAACTTTCTGTTTATCCCAAAAACTCCTTTACTCTTCAGGGCGTGCCGGTTTGGAGGCTGTCATGAAATATATTAATGTAGTGGATTCCTAATTCTGGTTTCTTCTTTTCATTAACGTTTCGATTTTTTATATTTGAAAAAATTCTTTCTTCCATTAATTTAACTGCCTCCCCGAATACGAATTTGAAAACGGCCAAAAATATTTAAGAAAATTGCATATATAAATCTTTCTCTGTGCTCTTGCAATTCTTTGCGCTTCTCAAACCTTTGTTGTTTTTGTCAAGTACATCTAATGTTAAATTTTGTTTCGAGGGTTTTAAGCAATAGATTCAAGTTTCATTGTGTTTATATTTCAATTAAACGTGGATAAGTAAAATAACTTATATTTTAAAATAATTGTCTAAGATATTCTAACACGCTGTCGTTTTCACTCATTTAAAAAAAAAACTACGGGTGACCTTTGAGTACTAAGATATTATTTTTAACCGTTAAAAAAATGTTTTTTAGAACAATGTGAACTACTCCCGAAATGATGTCTATCAAGTTTGGAATGTGTCATAAAGTCAATCACACATCGTCAGTAATTATTTGTTGAAATCTAGCAAACAGTACATTAGTTGTTGTAATTTTTATGTTAGCAAGGACGGTTCCAATTTTTGATGTCCATTACTAGTATATATTTTTATTTTTAAATTCCAACTGCTCTTTTGTCTATAAAACAGACAATGGTTGCCGACAATTGTACACATTTAATAAAGCATTTTTAAAATTTCACTCTAGTTAACTGATTATTTACCATTCATTTTAATGCAGTGTCTCGAATAGCCCTTGTTTTCCAGCTTCTAACAATTAAATTATGTGATAAAAAGTAGTCACATAAGTTGTTATAAATTCATAAAGATGTAATAATGCCAAAAATTTCAAGCTTTATGTCAAAAGATATCTGCATTGTATGGTATACCGTTCAGGACATTATTTATTGAACAGCCCTCGTATATTAAATCACCACAGAAAGGAATCAAATACTTTTAATGTTCAGAAAAAGAGTTGGTAAAAATTAATAGGATACCATGATATATTTCAAATATGAACGTTTTCTCCAGATGGAAAAATTGAATTTTTTTTCAGGTCAATCCCTAAGAAGTTTTGAAGTAAAATTCATATTTTTGGTAGGGTATTCTATAGTTAATGAAAATCATTCTTTTGACAAATAAATCAAAGTTAAGAATGATACTTTGAGCATTTTTTAAATATTATCAATGGAAGAGTATTAAATAGAATTCACAATGTTGCCATTTTTTATGACTTTTTTTAAGAATTCACACTTGTACGTCCAAATAACGTTTATTGATATCTCATCCTGCAAAAAAAATGTATTTCATCATCAAAAATAAAAAAATTAAACAAATAAATAAATAATCAGACCGATTCTCTGTAAATTTAGTTGCTGTAAACGTGGACATTATTTTGTTTTTTAAAACTGACTAGTGTTTAATTTGACAAAATATTGAATAAAATCAATACATCTTCTATTTAACAAGCAAATAAATCAAACGGTCTAAAAAAGTTTGAAACTCCCACGTAGTAGTTTCAGAATCTAGAGGACAAACACCTGGCGGAAACATTAGCTTACTGTAGTTGACAAGGACTTGAGAAAGTCTACGGTTAAGACGATTCAAACAAAAATGACCAAGCAAATTTACGAACGATGTGTAAAGCAAAAAATGTGTCTTCCACTCGAACTTATTTACAACCGTTGACATCAATAAAAATGTAGCCTAAAAAACCATATTCAGTGTTTGGAGATTTGATTGAACACATGCAGATTATTTTTTTGTATTTCGCTTTCATTATACGAGTCTTATTGCCAGAGTTGACAAAGTTGGTCACGCACAACTATGCTATAATTATGCAGGTTTCAATGTTGTGACCGTTAGTTACATGCATAAACGTTTGTGCCATACCATTAGATCCATTGGTTTTTTTTTAAAAACTTTGTGTTTTCATATGTCTTCATTACTATTTACAAAAACAAATTAAGCATTAATTTTGATATACGGTTTTAATTTGGGAAAACCAAAAAAATTAACGGCCAATATCTGTTGTGATGCTGAAACAGACTTGTTTATCCCGAATATGATGTGAAGTTTGACACAGAACCTTACAACAAGTACCTGAATCTATCTGATTACCTCATAAGGCTTTAAAACTTGAAAACTGTTACAAAGGCAATTTTTTTAATAAGATTTTATTCAGGATTTTTAAATAACAACAATACAAAAAGAGTACAAAAATAATAATAGAGAAACAAAATTACATATATGTTGTTGAATATAACAATTGTTTACATAATTATGGCAAGTTATTATAATAATAATAAGTAAAGAAGCTGGGTTTTTTTTTTCGATTATAACATTTTTAATAGTGCATATACATATAATGGAATATTTTTTTTAAGACAAAGGGTTGCAGTATAGGTATAAAAAAAATATACTGAAACAGAATTGAACTAGCAGTTATGGTCTACCGGGGTCCTAAAACCACAAAAAGTCCAAACACTCCCCAGTGGACGATGCTACTTGAAATTGTTTTCTCGAAGTAGCTGAATAATTGATTTAAAAAAAATTACATCATATTCATGAAGTGTCAGCAAATTTTGTAAAATAAAATGTTGTTTATCACATTTCATAAGACATAAAACTGAAGAATATTGAATAAGTGTATTTTTTAACATTTCCATTTTGGTTTCTTTCAAGGAATCAATTCTACAATAAATTTTGTATTGATATATTTTATATGCAATAATAGATATAAATAAATTCAAAGATTCAATCTTATCGTTGTTTTCTAGATGAAAGCCCAGAACAATGTGTTTCAATTTTATATCCTTAGATAAATGCGTTCCTGGTTGTTTTTCAAATTTGTTTATATCCTGGTGATCTTGAGATAAAAGATACCACAGAGTCCGACAATTCTTCTTCATACTTGGATATTTTACTTGAAAAAGACACTAATGGTAATCTAACAACCAAGCTATATAATAAACGTGATGCTTTAACCTTTCTACCGTCAACTTCCCTTACTTATGCAGCAATATACCTTCATCACCTGCATAAGGAGTATTTATATCTCAGTTGATTCGATATGCAAGAGCATGCTCTACGTACGAACATTTCTTAAACGAGGTAAATTATTGACAAGCAAGTTGATGAAACAAGAATATCAACAGTCTCGTTTAAAGTCATCTTTTCGTAAATTCTATGGTCGATACAATGACCTTGTCAGCAAATACAATTTATCATTGAATGAAATGCTGACTGACGTTTTTCATACCAATTGTTAGTCCATTTTTTATACACTGAATTGACCACGGATTTTTCCATTTTTTCCTGACTATGACAACGAGCACACGGCGGGTGTGACCGGTCGACAGGGGATGCTCACTCCTCCATGGCACCTACTCCCATCTCTGATGTTTCTTAGGTCCGTGTTTGCTCTGCTATTATTTTGTATATTTGTTTAATGGACGTTGAGATTGAATACTGTTCGTTATTTCCATATCCTTCATTCAAAAAGTAGATGTTTTGTGGTTTCAGTTGTTTTGCATAAAGTACAGTTGTCCCCCTTGTCCTTTATTCATTTACTTAAATAGGTATTGTTGCAGAGAATATTATGGAGTATTTTATAATTAAAGTCAGCAACTTTATTATCATTTATATCTTTAATTTTTCTCCTGTATATATTTTGCCATATTTTGAGTCGTTTGCGGGAATTGAAAACTCTTGCGAAAGTTTAATTTGATAACACTGTTGAACAAATTTTTTATGTATTAAAGTTTTATGAAATCTTATTTCATTCTTTATGTTTAAATATTTGGCATTAGATAAATCACATTTTTTAAACAATTGTATAATTGCCGAGAGTAAAGTTTTATACTTACAAAGCCAGTTCGACTTTTTTAAATTACATTGGAAAGCATTTGTAAGCATTTGTAGTGTTTTTATGTTCCTGTTATCATCTATTAAATCTTTTAAAAAGAGAATATTACTGATGACCCATTTATTGGAAAATAATGTTTCTCCTTTTATTTTGATATTGTTATTATTCCAAATGGGTTGTTTTAAAATATCATTATTATAGGTGATGTATTTTCAAACACATTGTTTTAACATTCGTTAAATGAGCTTAGAATTTGTTTGTAGAAAAGCGGAAGTTTGCCTATTCTGTCAAGCGCATTTAAACTGGTTTCAGAAAATTGTAACACGTAATTCAGATTTAAATTCGCTTTATTTAAAAAACTCTCAAAGATTTAAAAGGCAAAATAGATTATTTATTTTTACAAAATATTTGTTTATATAAAATATTGAGATATTTAAAATACGTTGTCTTCTTAAAGATAAGACTGATACAAATCGTGAAAGTTATTGCTTTTATTGTCTTTTTTGAAATTTTTGAGGTCCTCGTTCCGATTACTTTTTAGATACAGATGTAGTTACTGAAAATTAAAATAATGATGTTATAACATTCATTTGACCTTGCTGTATAAATATTTACATTTTCAACAAAATATCAGTAAACAAAAGCCCAATTGATAAACAGCAATGAATTTTAGTTAAATCAAACGTCTGTTATTTGAAAGCCACAGTCCATTACCAGTTTGGAACAGATCAATATCAGTAAAAGTTTAAAAATCAAACGTTTAAATACTCTAAATAAGTTGAATACTTTATAAAGTGTAACCATTGTTATGAAATTGTATTTGTTCAAATCATTTCATTTCGCTAGCGAAAACAATGTTTTTTGTGCTATCAAGAATATATTTTTTATCATAGTATATTTACTCTTTCCACATGCAAAGTCAAAAATAAAGTCGCCATTAAAACAGATCATAGTGTCATATCTTTCATACTTAAAAGTGACGCCCTGGTTTTTGGACATTTAATTCATCCTTATTAGGAGATGAGGAATTCTTTTAAAAAAACGCAGGATCTCATCTATTGTTTTAAATCAATTAAAACGTGATACAATAAGATGTTAGATAAAAGGACTTATTGTGGGATATTCAAAAGTAAAAGCAAGGGAAAGTAGACAATAAGAAGAAACATTATTAAAAAGATTCCATAAACAAAATAAATACTGTCAGCTGATCCATCTGATAATTTATTGATTGATTTAATGATGTTTTACGTCTCGTTCAAGAATTTTTCACTCATATAGAGACGTCAACATTAGCGTTGAAGGGCTTTAAATTTGAACCTTTACTTGGCACTCAGGGCCATTGAGCATAATTTAATCCTTCGAATTTTAAATTTGAAATTTCATGAAAAAGCGCCTTTTTTCAGCGAAATATGTACTGAACAAAAAATGAGCACAGTAACCTGTCTGAAAATCATGTATGCTAATGTATCTTTGACCTTTTTTATAATTATCTTTCAAAATTCCTTTTCAAGTAGTGCTGTCTTTCTATGTGCCTGTAGACATAAACTCTGTTGTTTGTCCTTGATCCCACCCAGAGAAGATGAGTTTTGTCGTCATAATTCAGGCTCCATGGTGTGTATATTTCTTGTAACTGCTGAGTCTGTATCAGTGACAAAAAGTGGCCATCCTGATCAATTATGTGTACTGCGTCGGTAAGAGCATCACATACAAGGATGTTTGACATTGCGTCTGTACAAATTCCTTGTGGTGAGATTCCTGACGGTGAAGAGTGACCTCTGTAGGAGAAGCGATATCTCCCTTCACGATCTGCCACCACTATAGCATAGGGCCAGACAGACACAACAACATCACCATTGCGGTTCTCTGTGACGTAGTTAGGATCTCCAAACATTGCTTGACCCTTGTTGTCGTGTTGTATGGTATGTATGTGTCTTCTTACGTAATTGTAACGGCTTACCTTACCTGTGTGCTGAAAACCCTGCATACCAACCAAAAGGTCTCCATTGTACGGGGAGCTAAAGACACAGATTGGTATCCAATTTTCTGTTTGTTTTATTAGCATAGACTTTGATCTGTTATCTTTTGATAGCTTGATTATATTCAAATCACTGTCTATATAAATAAGATCACCTGTAATGTTCACTGTGTGCCCTCCATAAAAACTACCTATATCTGCCTGTTGACGAAGGTTATCACCCCCTGTGTTTGTAAGGACGATATTGTTCATATCACTGATCCAGAATCGGTCTGACGATTCACGGGAAATGTGTGTAATATTTACAACACTTGTCACAGTCATAGATTTATGCAATACAGGTGTTAACATCAGCTTCAACACAGAGTCAATTCCTACTTTTCTTTTTTCTGTTTCTATAAGCTGGATTTCACTCAATAATTTAATCACATCTTCCCTACTTATTTCCTCAATTAGAGAGTGTATTATATAATTGATACGAAATGGACGTTCTTTTAATTTTGGGACAGTTGTTTTCGTAAGAAATAAGAGAAATTTAATAGGTTTGTTTACTGACTGTTCAAATCTATATTCAAAGTTTTCTGTTTTTGAGATGTGTCTGTTCAATTTACGTATCTGTTGTTCATATATTTGCGAGTTTTGAATCATTAAATCTTTCAACCTGCTTTGCACATAATTATCAATGAGATTCTTTAGTCTACGAGCTTTCATTGACATCTCTGATTGAACGCTGCAGGTGTGACAAAATTTCAAATAACTTTTTATTCTTGACAGATGACAACGGCTGTTGTAGATAGTGTCACTTCTAATTTTGTGGATGATTACTCTGTTTTTTTGACGATTTGTTTCATAAGCTTGTCTGAGGTCCATTATCATATGCATACCGTGTTTATTTAACAGAGGTAAACCAAATAACATTTCGATATTTCCGTATTCTGTGCATTGAACACAGACAGGGACTTCACAAGAAAGGCAGTATTTATTATATATTTTGTCTGGATGTCTCTCACAGCTTTCTTGCTTTGTTAGGCTTTTGTATTTTTCACGGTAGAGCACAAGATCATGGTCTTTGAAGTTTAGATTAATAATGTGTCTCTCTTTACACTGTAGACATAATTCATATTCACAAGTGTTACAGTAGAATTCTGTGTCCCCCATACACTGAAAACACTCCCGTTGCTTACACTGAATGCTAAATCTTTTCAATGCCATGAAGCCGAGGTTGTAGGTCTCTTAGAAATCAATTTCCTGAAAAGAAAATTAAAATGAAAACATTTTAAAAAGGAAATATCATTTTTATACAAAATCATCTAATGAAATTGAATATGCCTTCTATGTTGATGAATCATTCAAATACACAAAATAATAAAATTATGAATGTCAGGTATATTTAAATGTTATTTTTCTTAATGCACTTTAATAGATGATCAATTTTTTTTTTAATCAGTATATTTTCTTTGACTAGTCTTTTATTAAAGTCATGTCGTTTTTTAAATGGACTTTTTACCATGATCAATGTTCGTTATTTTAATTTTCATTTGTGTTCCGGAAGCTTTACTTTTTCAAATGATATTGAATAAAAATTAAACAATCCACTCTTAATCGTTGTTTGTTGCATGAATTAAATTCAAAACTTATTCAGGCGAGGTTTGGTAGAACATGTACCAAGTAGTATTATGCGGTTCCAAGAATAAAGTACATATGTACCCGGACACATTATTCTACTCGTGCTCTTTATCTTTGAATATTAAATAAGCTATCATAAGTAATCCAGTGCGATACAAAAAAAAACGTCATTCTGGCTCTAAAACACCCTAACCTTAAAAAACTTACAATGGAAATTTCTTTGGTAGAAATTTGTTATTAATGCCTAGAAGACATAATGTTTTTTCAGTATTCAGGAAACCCAATTCTTTTTTTTTTTCTTTTTTCAAATAGGCCTATAAATCACTCCTTAAAGAGGGCATTTTATATGTGCATAAAAAAATTTGCAATCTAAGTGATCTTAAATTTTCTTGACAAGGTCATTCAGAAATATGTGTCTGCAAACTGAAACTGACAACTATTTCATTAATTGTTATGGATTCCTGTTTCAATGGTAATAGACATAATTGTGCTGGATAAAAAAGTAGCTATTTTAGGAATGACAAGTGAAGATAGTTTTAATTAATAAAGAACAAGGTTCACCTTGGGCCTCTTTGGGTCCTGTGAATTTCTAAAAATAAATATCAGAACTACTCATTTTTAGTTGAAAATATGCTATATTTTACTTGGACCATTTGTGACTTCATATCCAATAAAATTGACCTATTTTTTTACTCTTGTGCATGTATTATGCCATCATGAATTGTATCATTTTCCTAAAATTTCTTTAAATAAAGCAAAAATATTAAGCTTTTTTAAATATATTTTGAAAAACTCCCAACCTATGATTTAAATGCTTAACTATATAATGAAAGATCTTTTTCAGAAGATTGTAACCCATGAAACAATTTTTTAGATCGCGGGGTGGGCTATATCTTTATTAATAGTTGAAGATGCTCAAATTCACCCATTTTCTTCAAAATTCAAGAACATTGAAGTTTCGCATAGCCTGAATATGAAAATGTAGCCTCTCTCAAGATTTTTTAGGAAATGAAAGTACTAAGGATCCACATTATGTTGATGTTCGAAAAGGGACGTAAGGACTTGGTCAGTTAATTGGTATAAAGACGGGGCCATTTTATGATGATAGTGAACCTACCTCTTTGCAAGGGGAGCAATAAATCACACAAATCTTCCCGTAGACATGAATTAAATATTATTTCCTGATACATACACACTGTATAAAACAGAAAGCAAGTGTAGAATATTTTTTATTAAACAACCAATCAGGTAAAGCAGCAATCTTTTCTGTCCGCGTAATCTTGTGCCACAGCAAGCGTCTTCAGCAGAAGACCTTCTTGTAATTCTTAAATTTCACTTTTATTATTAAGGTCTTCCGTCTTCAGCGGAAGACTTTCTTGTTATTCTTCGGTTTCTTTTCCACTTTTTTTCTTACCTTTTATTATTCTTTTTTTCCTACCGATTTTGTGCACGCGATTTTTAAAAAAACGGCTCGATGGATTTAAATGAAACTTTCAGGACACTACTTAAACTTGATTCTTTTTTTCATTTTGATGACGTCACTTTAGGTCCAGAAATATTGTCGATTTTATGATTTTTGAAGGGTCAGGTTGTCCGCGAATGTTCTATAAAATGGCTACAGATAGAGACGTGAAAATTTCAGGTATGATAGTCCTAAGTCTGTAGATGTGCAAAATGTATTTCATTTTTAGCTCACTGGCTTGTGGTCATATTGATTACAAAAATATAAATTCAAGGGATGACCTTTTAGTTTGTTCGAGTGAGGTGCTACAGTTTATGAAAGAAAGGAATATTCAAATAATCCTTGCAAATTATTACACTTATTTTACTGAATTAATAGGATAAAATATATGACAACTGAGAGATAGTTTGATGTTTAAGGGCTTACAATGAAGTAATTAAAGTTTCAAATTTTGTGGTATTTATTATTAATATGTGTTCAAACATGTTTCCTATTTGTAGGCTATTGCTTATACTAACTTTGATTCGATCATCATTCAACGCAGAGGGCTCAGAGTGAAGATTGATAGGTGATACTGGCTCATCCTGAACACTGGGTCCCTCCTTTTGTGTTTTCAGGGGTATGTGATAACGTATATCGTGCTATTTTCATATACTTATTCAAAGTTTCAAACAAAAGGCGTGAAAAACCCAAAGGTTTATCATATTTAGCTTTACGTACTTTTAATTTAAATTTTAAAGATTACAAAATTTTCATGAAGATGGACTAAACAAAGGAAGTGAATTAATGAAGTTTAACTTAAAATTCATTGATTAAAGCATCAAAGAAAGAAATAGAAAACTTAAAAAAAAAAAATAATGAGACAACCATTTATTACTCAAAAGAACTCTAACAGTTGTGAACCTAATGTTAAATTTCCCTTTCTTATGAGTACCTAAGGGAAAAATTATTGACTTTTGGATTAATTTAGTATATGAAGAAGTTCAGACAAAATTACAGTAGGAACGAACATACATGTATGTACGTTAGAGAGGTACAGTATTTTTAGATTCTTTTTCTAGTCCATTTAAACAATACAAATCTAGAGAAGAGCAAACACTTTTAGATATTTTTCTCTCACATATACAAATTATAACTTATATTTGCATATCCACTGCTCTCCCCCACTATGAACATGTAGTCATCAACTGTGTTCATAAGACTATAGACACAACTGCTTCTGCTACGAGTGCAATTGCTCTAATCACTCTCGTGTAGAACAAGCTCTACTACACTTATGTACTGTGCTAAGAAGTATATATATTAGATATTTCGTAAGAGGAATAAATATAATTTTTTTTATAATATTATTTTTATTTTTTCGTATCATGCATAATTGTACAAAGAACGATAACTCTTCACAGAATGTGTAATAACATTCCGAAAGAGGAAATTTAACTAGTATATCTAATTCAAGAATTATTTCAGCTATTAAAAATAAATAGAAAAACTAAAAAAAAAATCATAGGAAAGCATTCTGCAGTAATAATCATTATAAAAGCATTCTCATTTTTCATCATAGTGTTAAATTATAGATTTTTTTTCGGAGGGTTGCAATAACGTTGATCGATAACGTCACAACTGCATCAAAACAAAATTAAGAGAATGTGATGACGGCGCTGCTTGTATCCAGATAATTGTGTTTGAGATGGAAATACTTAATAATTTTTTGTGATTTATTAAAGAGAAGGATCATTGATCTGGTGTACTGATTTTAAAGCCTTATGTTTTTCATTACTGAAGACAAGAAACCGCGTCCTTATGTAAGTCAGGATTTTCTCTGATATTCTTGAAAAACTCAAAGAGTGCAAATATAAGTAATAAACAACGATTATTCAGTGAACATGGCATTATGAACACGCCAGCAGAGCAATTGCTACTGTCAATGGGTTTCTTTCTCTATTTCCTCCTGTTATATATGTTATGACAAAAAATTCTCAAAAATAAAAAAATTACAGCAAAAATATGCCTGGATTTATCATATAAATAAAACCCTGCATTTTAGAGGTTAATATTAAGGCAGTTATTTGAAGTTCTGAATCTATTGTTTACACAAAACACAGACCTGAGAATAAAACTGCGATGCATGGGTACCCTGTTATTGTACAGACCTGTAGCGATCGAATCGAGATGAATACATTTATTGTTTAGAATGAACAATAATGAGGCATTGATTTCTTAGAAAAATATAAAACAAAATATTGATTGTAGGAAATGAGCGCCAAGACTTAATCGATACTTGATCTCAAAAAAAAATTTAGAGAAATAAATGAAGATAACTTAATGAAATCCTACCTTGTTAGAAAAGGGTGTTAAATATCACAGTGGATGTAAGGAGATTTGGGAGGGATATTTTAGGACCGCAGTCACCCCACTCGATCCGCTGTCGTCTGTTACAGCTTCTGATGTCAGCCGCTAGCTCTGGATCTCGCTAATGAATTATACATGTAGCTCTGGAAAAGTTTTAAATCCTCAGAAATCAATACAAGAGGCCAATGGGCCACATCGCTCACCTCAGCACTAAGGGTAGGAAAAAGTAGAAAATGGCTTTTTTTTTATTGTAAAGTTTAAATCCAAAAGTAGTCCCATGGCCAATCATGGATTTGCTATTTTTTAGAAAATGATTTTTCAAGAATTTTCCTATATATATCTTTAAAAACTTTGGTCGGCCATTTTGGCCCCACCCTACCCCTGAGGGTCATGATTTGAACAAATTTGAATCTACACTACTTGAGCATGCTTCCATATAGGTATGATGAATTATGGCTTTGTAATTCTTGAGGGCAAGATGCTTAAAGAATTTTCCTATATATTTCTATGTAAAACTTTTGTCGGCCATTTTGGCCCCGCCCTACCACCGGGGGTCATGATTTGAAGAAACGTCATTAGAATCTACACTACCTGAGCATGGTTCCATATAAATATGATGAATTATGACTATGTCATTCTTGAGAAGAAAATTTTAAAAGAATTTTCCTATATATTTCAATGTAAAATTTGGTCGGTCATTTTGGCATCGCCCTACCCCGAGGGGTCCTGATTTGAATAAACTTGAATCTACACTACCTGAGCATGCTTCGATATAAATTTGACGAATTATGGCTTTGTCATTCTTGAGAAGAAGATTTTTAAAGAATTTTCCTATATATTTCTATGTTAAACTTAGGTCGACCATTTTGGCTCCGTCCTACCCCGGGGGTAATGATTTGAACAAACTTGAATCTACACTACCTGAGGATGTTTCCCCATAAGTTTCATCTTTCCTGGCACAGTGGTTCTTGAGAAGAAGATTTTTTAACATATGCCACCAAATTGTCATTAATTCCCAATTATCTGTCCTTGAATGAGGGTGTGTACCTTCATTTGAACAAACTTGAATCCCCTTCACCCAAGGATACTTTGTGGCAAGTTTGGTCGAAATTGGCCCAGCGGTTCTTGAGAAGAAGTCGAAAATGTGAAAGTTTACAGACAGACGGACAGACAGACGGACAGATGGACAGACAGACGGACATACGGACAGATAGACGAACAGACAAACGGACGCCGAACAAAATGTGATCAGAAAAGCTCACTTGAGCTCAGCTCAGGTGAGCTAAAAACTGATAAATGGAAAAAATATAAAATGGTTATTTTCTATTTATCAGAGGGAGATCCGTTATCATTATTAAAGACCCAGTGCGGTAGATGTATAGGGCTGCATCGCTGTTGTCAATATCGATATACAATGTATTGTACGCCGTCCTCTTCATTTAATTTTGTAACAATCGTAAACTATTTAAAAAGAGAAGAAATCAAGTGATTGTTTAATTTTTTTCTGACTTCATAATTTCTGCGTAATGTTTTTTTTTTTTCGAAACGCAAAACAATATTTTTTATTATGTATACAATTTCCTGTCTGCTGTAAAAACTGCACAACTACATGTATTGATATATTTTAAAAAATATTTCTCCATATTCATTCAATTATAAAATGAACCGATCAGATTGATAACCTTTTTATTTCTAAGAAAATGAAAAAAAAAATGAAATTCTGAAAGAACCAGGAACGATACAAATTATATTGATTTATTTTTATAATGATACACTGTATATATCAATATTAGATTAGCGTTAAAGGTACTTGGACACAAATTTGACGTCAATATTTTTTGTATAATACTACGACATATACATTTTAATAGCATTTCAAACCTAAGACGTAAAAATAGGTAGCGACTGTTCCTTCGCCAAGCGCTCGGCATCAGAGGTGAAAGTCACGGGTCTTTCGGATATGACCTTAAAAACGTAGGTCCCGTGTCATGGTAGGCGCTGGCACGCGAAAGAACCCTCACTGCTCAATGGCCCTGAGTGCCGAGTATAGGTCTAAATTTGAAGCCCTACATCGGCATACGGTTTCGTCTCCATATGAGTGAAAAATTCTCAAGAGGGACTTAAAACAATATATATTTTATTTTAATGAGGATAATCAGAAACAAGTACATGTATAAAAACACATAATACAAAAAATACACCATCCTCAATCCAAGCTCCTATGTTTACTACATCTTAACGAGGAATGGGGAGAAAGGACGTCTCGCTGTTTTATTTATAAATCAACATTGTTATTTAGATATTGTATATGGAACTTACCTGTCAATTGAAAAAAAAAACTTTGTCCGAATTTGAGAAAAAAGCATTCTGAGATGTAAACGTAATGAATCGTGGTGTTAGAGCATTTAAAAGAAAAGTAACCGCTCGAACTGCCCATCCTATTGTACAGCCAAAATGGAAACAGAGAGAATCGCCGATAAATTTATAAAAGGAACCTGTTGCAAAGAAGCGCAAAGCAACTAAATTTAAACTTCTCAGTGTCTGATGGGGAAGACCTTCAGTTATCAACCCGCAGATGTAAAACATAGTCGCGGATTTAAAGCGATATCGCTGAAATAGTTCATCTTTGGACAGGATTTTTCCTTGGTAATCCTACCTTGAAAAATTCGTCTTGGAATCCCCATCATATTTGAAAGAAGCATTCTTTTGCAACCTGGGTCTTCCAACAATTTATTGGAATTTCCATGGGTACCAAATGCGCTCCGTTATTACCAGACTTTTTTTGTATTCATATGAAGCAGAGTTTGTGCAAATCTTATGCATGAAAAGAAGAAAAAACTTGCTGTGGCCTTCAAATCAAAATTTAGATATATCGAAGACGTATTGTCAATAAACAGTCATGGTTATTCTATCCCTATGTCGATACGATGAATGCTGGCGAGCTTGAAATAAAAGATACCACGGAGTCTGAAAATCTATTTCATAATTGGGCATTTTACTTGAAAAAGACGTTAATGGTAATCTTACAACCACGTTCTATGATAAACAAGTGATGACTTTGTTTATTATTGTAATAATGGATTATTTGGTAAATAAATTGAAATATGAAATAACTTAATAAACAAACTTACTGCCATAAATAAATAAATAAATATGAATTTAAACTTAAACTCCATTTGATAAATTAAATTTATTAAACTTACTTCACACACTGCATGGTAGTACTTATTTTAGATTTAGAGTTATCTTTTCTAAGTTAGAACTCTTTAGTTCATTCAAGTATTTTTAGGAGAACCAGTTTAGGTCAAGCATAGTCGATTGGCTATTCTTGATATGCAGAGTTTTTATTGGTAGGTCATTGAGGTCAAATTCCTGAGTGAGTTTTCTTTTGTTATTTTAAATTCACTTTGAATCTAGCCATAAGACAGAGTGCTAGCTTATTATAATTGTCTGATATACATTTAGATATAATTCTTTAGTGACTGGACATAAGACCTGATTAAAGTAAGTTCTTTATTTTCTTTTACTAACACTTTGCTTCGTTGAATGAATGAGTATGAATGAAATATAGTATTTGATGAGTTAATTGAAAATGTGAAAAATCATATAGTAATGGTTTTTAATGAATATAAAACCTAAAGATTTTAAAGTTACACTGATATAAGAAATATGCTTTATGATGAGATCTGACCTTAAGGAATTTGTAAATATTGTATATATTATAAAATTTAGTCAATACAACCATATGTTGTATTATATAGGTCAGATATGGTTTGGACGTGACACCCAGTTATTATTCTTAGAGGACAGCCTAGGTCCACAAATTGGTATTTATTTATATTATTACATATTTTTGAGATCTGTAAATATTTTTGGTAAATTCTATAGGTTTACTTGAGTTTTTATGCATATGCTGAAATATAGAGAAATAAGAGTTATTTCCCTTTGATAAAATTCATGAAGTGATAATGAGTAAATTAATAGAAATATCAGTGTAATATAGATTTTATGCTAATGAAATAATTTGTGATAAATGTATATCTATGTTAATATTATGAAATATTTATTATGTTTACATGTTTTGTAGGGTTGTTTATCCATCTATATATTTATTGTCATCAATTAAAAGAACCCACATCCCGAACTGAGTTTTCAATTCAATTACTTGGGAAAACCCGGTTACAAATTTGGCGCCCAACAATGGAGGTTTGAATATCCCGCCTAAAGATGACGTCATACCGCATACCGGAAGTTGCCGGAAGTTACCTTTCTTTATAAACATTAGGCCTATGACAGTGTTGTGATTGTGTTATCATTCATTGGACTAAAGTGGATGGTTCCATGGAAAACATTATAAGACTTCGCTTCCAGACTACGAGATACGTGTGGTAAGAAAGCAGAGACAAACAAACATTGCAATTGCATAAATATTTGACTTATTTATTAATTGTTTATAATAGTTTGCATGTAAACCACGTGGTATTCCGAACAGCTGATTTTTCATTTTTACTACGAACAGCTGATTGTAGTTGGTATTTGAGCGCTCACATTCACAATCACATTGTTTATTATTTTGTTTTCAATTATTCCAGGCCTGTGTGTGTTTATTTAATTCTCTATCATGTCTTTTTCATAGATTTTTTTTTTACAATGATATAAAATCAGAAGTTGGTGAAAGTGAAAGTAGAGTGGAAGGAAGAGTAGAAGATAAATAATACCTATCTTCTCCATTGACCTTGACCTTTACATTACAGTACAGGCAGTTGTACAGTTGTTGGTAAGCATTTCATTGGTTTAGCATTACTGTTGGTTTACATTTTCAGTTCGATTTTTGTTTATCATTTAGGTTTATTGAAGTCTAGATTAGACTTGGTTAGTTTAGCAATTTAGTTTAGTTAGTTGACTACTAACCTCTGCACTTAATTCAAATTAAAACAAATTAAAAAGGTCTAAAATAAACAGATAAAGAAGACAAACAAATAAATTAAACAAATAAGCAGTAATAAAGCTGGTTTAAAAGAGTAAATCAATAAATTAAATTAAATTAAATTGATTTAAAATAAATTGATTAACAGTTTATTAGAATTTCATATTCAGAATAAAATTGTAAATCATGTAAAACAGGGACATAAATACAAGGTATAAAGCAATAACAACAAATTAAAAAAATAAATAAATAAAAAGGGAATTAAAAAGGGTAGACACCAGGTATAGTCTGTCTGTTAGTAGCATTTGGATGTGTGTCTGTCTGTGTTAAACTTGAAATCTTGGTGTAAAATTTAGAAAATTAAGTTTCCTTTCCAGGAAACCGAATTGTAATAACAGTTTGTTTTCATCACTGTTCTGCGGAACATTTGTCGCGTTTGTTTTCATTAAGTCGTGCGGTTTCTTTGAATTTGACGGGCATATTTTTTTTTACTGTGCATATTTTCATTTTTTTCTCTTTATAAAATCTTGTGAATGAATACATTCAGTTTCTGGAATTTATTTGCACTACTGACTGTCATAAATATTTTCAACCTGTTTATTGCAAACAAAGAAATTACAACCATGTTTCAAGACAAGGAAGTTGATTCCATGTCAAAAGCATTCACAGATCTTGGTCTACAACCAAAAGCTGGAACACCAGAGGAATTTATGAAATGGCTATATGACTATGCAACAGCAGCAAAACCAAAAGTGAAAAGTGAAGTATCAACACATGGTGCAACTAGTGCAGAAGCAACAGCTCATCATTATGCCTTAGAAAAATTTCCATGTATACCTTCATTCAGTGGACAAAAAGGAGAAACAAACTTCGATATATGGAAATACGAAGTCCAGTGCTTACAGAAAGAAAACTATTCAGAATCTGTAATTAACCAAGCCATAAGGAGATCGGTCAAGGGGGAAGCTGCTCGAACTGTTATGGTTTTAGGACCCGATGCAAACATTTCGGATATTTTGACTAAATTCGAAAGTGTTTATGGAACTATTCATAGCAAAGCTACAGTACTTTCCAAATTCTACAGTGCTAGACAGCAGGAGGATGAAAGTGTAGCTGCATGGGGCTGTAGATTAGAGTACCTTTTGAATCAAGATATAATTCAAGGACTCGTACAAGGTTCAGCACGGAATGAAATGTTGAAAAACATGTTCTATGAAGGACTCAAAGCAGAATTAAAGGATGCTACCGGATTTATGTTTGACAAAATTCCAAACTTTGACGAATTAAGACATGAAATTAGGATTAAGGAAGAAGAGCTGAATCTGAGAAAGAGATCAAGGAAAACCGAAAGAACACAGGTTATTGCTACAAGTGATGAATTTCAAGAGATTAAAGCGATGATCCAAAATCTGAACAAAGATGTCACAGAAATGAAAAGAAAAGTTTATTCACCTAGTAATGACCAAGGATACCAACAACAGAGGTCAAGTCAATATGCATCACAACGTTTTAGGGGAGCTAGGAACAGTGTTCAACCAGCAACTTACAACACAATGAGGCCACCACAAGACACTTTTCAAAGAGGCCCTGTAGTTTGTTATCGTTGTGGGCAAGAAGGACATGTCAAGTACGGAGGTCGTGTACTCTTGGACCATAACAGAAGATCTTTAAACATGAGGAGGCCTATGGCGAGACGCGGCAGATAGGTCTGATTAATCAACAGCGTCACAATTTGGTAGGAGAGCCAGTGGAAGTTTCAATTAGGATTGAAGATGTGGAAACGCATGCACTTTTGGACACTGGTTCAACAGTTTCTACAATGGCACAAAGATTTTATGAGGAACATTTTGTTGATAGACCTATTCAGAACATAGATGAATTGTTTGAATTGAAATGTGCAGATGGCAGTATTTTACCATACCGAGGATGCATCGAGGTGAAATTACATGCAGAAGGCTTAGGAGATGGGAAACAACATAAGGAACTTTTCCTGATTGTTGATGACACGGATTATCATTCGTCAGTGCCAATTTTACTTGGAACAAACATTCTTAAAGCCTTAATAGAAGATGCTAAAGCAGAACTTGGTGAAAGATTTCTACAGCGAGCAAAACTCCAGACAAATTGGTATCTTACATTTAGATGCATTAGTTTGAGGGAGAGATTCTTAAGGAAACAGGATCAAAGACTTGCTGTTATAAGATCTGCTCACAGGGAACCTGTTATTATTCCACCCAACACTACGGTGAATATTGAAGGGTTTATGGACAAGAGGTTTCCATATAATAACACCAGTGCCATTATACAACAGATTAACAATTCGAGAACAATAGCAGATCTAGATGTTACACCAACTGCCATCATCTACGATTGCCAAAGCAGAGACTCAATACTTATCATAATTAGCAACATCACAACGCAGACAATTAAAATTCCTCCTCGGACAATAATAGCGGATATTCAGCCAGTTACCATTGAAAGATTAAGTGAAAATGAAGAGGAAAAGAACGAACTTTTACAGAACATAGATACTTTGAATATAGCAACAGGAAATTTGACGAGGGAACAGTATGAGGAAGTTCGGAAATTACTTACCAGAAACAAAGACATCTTTGCATGGAGTCCAACTGATATCGGATGTGTTACAACGGTCAAGCATAACATCGAGCTGACTGATGATACACCATTTAAACAGCGAGCCAGAAAGATTCCACCAGCTATGTTTAAAGAAGTTAGAGATCACCTGACACAACTTTTAGATGCAGGCATAATACGACCATCGAAATCCCCGTTCTCTAGTAACATCGTATTAGTTAGGAAGAAGAACAATGAGCTGAGAATGTGCGTGGATTACCGGAAATTAAACAGCATTACTAAGAAGGATGCATATGCGTTGCCTAGGATTGAAGAGATTTTGGAGAACTTAGCTGGAAATAGATACTTTACAGTGCTTGATGCCAAGTCAGGATACCACCAGGTAGAGATTAGAGAGGATCACAAGGAAAAGACAGCTTTTACTGTAGGTGCTTTAGGGTTTTATGAATTCAACAGAATGCCTTTCGGCTTGTCCAATGCACCCGCCACCTACCAGAGGTTAATGGAAGAGTGTTTGGGAGATCTGCACTTAAATATCTGCTTCATTTTCTTGGATGACCTTATCATTTTCTCAAAGACACTAGAGGAACATCTGGAGAGATTACAGCTTGTGTTCAACAAACTTAAACAAGCAGGATTGAAACTTTCCCCTAAGAAATGCAGTTTTTGCCAAGAAAGGGTTAAATACGTCGGCCATATTGTATCAGAAAAGGGAATTGAAACAGATCCTGAGAAAACAGAAAAAGTACTCAATTGGCCTAAACCGAAAACACCAGAAGAAGTTAGGAGATTTATAGGTTTTATCGGCTACTATAGACGATTCATCCCGGATTTCAGTAAATTGTCAAGACCATTAACATCATTATTTCCAAGTCCAACCAGGAAGAAGGGTAAAACAACACAGCAGAAATGGAAATGGGGAGAAGAAGAAGAAAATGCTTTTGAAAAACTGAAACAACATTTAGCCAAGCCACCAATTCTTGGATTTCCAAACTACCAGGAACCTTTTGAGCTACATGTTGATGCGAGTCATCAGGGATTAGGAGCTGTTTTATATCAACAACAGGGTAAGTACAAAAGAGTCATCAGTTATGCCAGTAGAAGTTTAAGCAGATCAGAGAAGAATTACCCAGCACACAAGTTGGAGTTTCTTGGATTAAAATGGGCAGTAACAGAGAAATTCCATGATTATTTATATGGACGCAAAACAACAGTATATACAGACAACAATCCGCTGACCTATGTTTTGACGTCAGCAAAGTTGGATTCAACAGGGCATAGATGGCTGGCAGCTTTATCGAACTTTGACTTGGAAATTATTTACAGACCAGGTAGGAACAACTCTGACGCAGACGGACTGTCTAGACTGACTGACAAAACAGACTCATCAGGTATGAGTATAATAATACCTAGTACAGTCAAAGCCATCTGCCAAACCATCCAGAAACAGCCATATATTGAGAGCCTGGTTATAGATGACAACCTACAAGAATTTGACGACACAGAAGTACCAAAAGTTTTTGACCATCAGATGAATTGGGCCAAATTACAAGATGAAGATGAGACTCTGAAAGTTTGGAAAAAATATGTAAGGAGTGGAAAAAGACCAAGAGCAGGAGAATTATCACAGAAACTTATGCCTCATGTTTTGTTTAGAAATTTTGACCATCTCTTTATTGACAACAACATTTTGTATAAAGAGACCAAGATTGATGATGAAGTTAAACATCTCCTTGTAATTCCAGTCCAACAAACCAGTTTCATTCTTAAGGAGATACACAACAGACTAGGACATCCAGGAAGAGACAGAACAGTTTCATTGTTGAAAGATAGATTCTTCTGGCCAGGAATGCTGCAGGATGTAGAAGACTGGTTGAAGTCATGCAGCAGATGTGTACAGAGAAAATCTCAAACGAATCAAAGAGCACCGCTAGTTAATATCACCACCACCTATCCATTAGAGCTAGTGTGCATGGATTATCTCACGTTAGAACAATCAACAGGAGGTTACCAACACATTCTCGTCATTACCGATCATTTTACCCGTTACGTTCAAGCAGTCCCTACCAGAAATATGACAGCGAAGACAACAGCAGAAGCTTTATTTAGAAATTTCATCAATCATTATGGATTTCCTTTCAGACTTCATTCGGATCAGGGGGCAAATTTTACAGGTAAGATTATTAATGAACTTTGCAAAATTTCAGGTATTCAGAAATCCAGAACGACACCGTACCATCCCATGGGCAACGGTATGACAGAGCGTTTTAACAGAACCCTTTTTGACATGCTTGGTACTTTAGAACCGCATCAGAAAAAGAAATGGAAAGAATTTGTTGCACCTCTTGTTCATGCATATAATTCGACACGACATGAAAGTACTGGACAGACTCCGTATTTTCTCATGTTCGGAAGACATCCCAGACTACCCATTGATCTGGCATTCGACATTAACCAGAAGGACTATGGGAACCTTAACAGTTATGTCAAGAATCTTAGAGAACGAATGAAAGAGGCCTATAAGATTGCCAAGGAATCAGCAGACAAAGCCAGACATAAACAGAAGAAAGGGTATGACTTAAGATCTAGAGCATCAAACATACAGGTAGGAGATAGAGTCTTAGTTAAGATAGTTTCTTTTGACGGAAAGCATAAGATAGCAGACAGGTGGGAAGAGCAACCATATATTGTGAAAGAACAACCTAACAGAGATATACCAGTTTATGTAGTTGAGAAAGAGAATGGAAAAGACAAACAGAGGGTGTTACACAGGAATTTATTGTTACCAATAGGGTACTTAGACAATGATTCTGACAATCATCCACAAACCATACAACGACCAAAACCAAGACCAAGACCAATACCTATACCAAGGTCAAGACAGAAGAAACAGATACCAAAGGAAGATGTAGAGAGTGACTCAGAGAGTGAGATTTCATACCAGCTGGTAAGACTTCCTAATAATGTTGAAACCAACATTACTACAGAAGGAGGTACGCAAGAGATAGTTGAGACAGATGAGCTGCCACTGGGAGAGACTGAGGAATCCGGACCTCAGGGGGAGGTATCAGAAGAATCTGACACTCCACCAGTCGCAGAGGATGATGATCATGTGCAACAACATGATGAAGATGTTAGCGAAGAAGCTGCTGCTGCCGCTGATGATGATGATGATGATGACACAGTAGAACCAGTTACTCTCAGAAGAAGTACAAGAAAACGACAAAAACCAAAGTATCTGTCAGATTACCAATGCCAAACCATAAATCAAGATTGGAAGGATAAGGTAATTATGCTACAGAATCTTATGGCAATGTCAGACAAGAGGTATGAAAATGTTTTTATCAATTTGATTGCTGATATCATGAAGACATAAATGCAATCATTATTTTAATCATGTTTTTAAATTTCAGAACGAAATGACGGGGACGTCATTTTTTCAACAGGGGGGAGTTTGTAATAATGGGTTATTTGTTATATTTTAAACTGTAAAGAAATTAAATATGAAATAACTTAATAAACAAACTTACTGCCATAAATAAATAAATAAATATGAATTTAAACTTAAACTCCATTTGATAATTAAATTTACTAAACTTACTTCACACACTGCATGGTAGCTAGTACTTATTTTAGATTTAGAGTTATCTTTTCTTAGTTAGAACTCTTTAATTCATTCAGGTATTTTCAGGAGAACCAGTTTAGGTCAAGCATAGTCGATTGGCTATTCTTGTTATGGAGAGTTTTTATTGGTAGGTCATTGAGGTCAAATTCCTTAGTGAGTTTTCCTTTGTTATTTTAAATTCACTTTGAATCCAGCCATAAGCCAGAGTGCTGAGATATCCTATTGTCT
Source organism: Saccostrea glomerata (assembly GCA_003671525.1). Classification (NCBI taxonomy): domain Eukaryota; kingdom Metazoa; phylum Mollusca; class Bivalvia; order Ostreida; family Ostreidae; genus Saccostrea; species Saccostrea glomerata. The sequence goes on from PRKT01000334.1 coordinate 593,168, forward strand.
GATATACATTTTGATATATTTCTTTGACTGGACATAAGACCTGATTACAGTAAGTTCTTTATTTTCTTTTACTAACACTTTACTTGGTTGAATGAATGAGTATGAATGAAATATAGTATTTGATGAGTTAATTGAAAATGTGTAAAATCATATAGTAATGGTTTTTAATGAATATAAAACCTAAAGATTTTAAAGTTACACTGATATAAGAAATATGCTTTATGATGAGATCTGACCTTAAGGAATTTGTAAATATTGTATATATTATAAGATTTAGTCAATACAACCATATGTTGTATTATATAGGTCAGATATGGTTTGGACGTGACACCCAGTTATTATTCTTAGAGGACAGCCTAGGTCCACAACTTGGTATTTATTTATATTATTACATATTTTTGAGATCTGTAAATATTTTTGGTAAATTCTATAGGTTTACTTGAGTTTTTATGCATATGCTGAAATATAGAGAAATAAGAGTTATTTCCCTTTGATAAAATTCATGAAGTGATAATGAGTAAATTAATAGAAATATCAGTGTAATATAGATTTTATGCTAATGAAATAATTTGTGATAAATGTATATCTATGTTAATGTTATGAAATATTTATTTTCATATTTATTTATTTATTTATGGCAGTAAGTTTGTTTATCAAGTTATTTCATATTTTAATTTATTTACCAAATAACCCATTATTACATTATTGTCAACTTCCCTTACTTATGCAGCAATATACCTTCATCACCTGCATACAGCGTTTATATATCTCACTTGATTTGAAACGCAAGAGCATGCACTACGTGAGAACAATTTCGAAAACTAGACATATTTTTTTTTTACAAATGATTAAGTTGATGAAACAAGAATATGAGCCGTCTCGTTTAAAGTCAACATTTGGTAAGTTCTTTGGTCGATATAATGACCATGTCAACAAATAAAATTAACATTGAGTCAAATTCTGACTGGCATTTTTCATACCAATTGTTAGTCCATTATTTATACACTGAATTCAGGACTGATTTTTCCCGTTATTTTCTGATCATGACAATGAACACGCGGCGGCTGCGACCTGTCAGCAAGGGATGTTCACTCCTCCATGGCACCTGATCCCACCTCTGATGTTTGGGGGGGGGTTCCATGTTAACTCTATTCCTATTTTGTATTGTTTTATGGACTTTATAGATATTGAATACTGTTCGCTATCTCCATAATCAGCCTTTTACTAATCTCAGTACTTTTGAGAAATAAGTTTAAAATAAGTAATACTCTAGTTTCGTTGCACACTTGATTCAGTTCAGTTCAGTAGTCAATTCTCGTTAGTTCGACTCAAGACGTTGGTGTCCTTCGGATAGGTCTTTCATAATACATGTTTGTTCAGTACCAAATTATTATGCTTTCAAGAAATTTACTATTATGACTTTTTATAAACATGATTACGTGAAAATCAAATTAAACAGCGCTGACAAAAATAATTACTTAAATAATAACTAAATGTTGCTCTTCTCTTGGGGTAACACAAAAACAGCATAAAACAATACAAATCAGTGAAAAGGTTCAAAAAATATTTTAACACTCACAGAAAAGATCCTCCAATGTTCATGTATAAAATGATTTGAAATAAAAGATAATTAAATCCAGTTCATTCAATTCATTGTAATGCAAACATTGATTTCAAAGTTATATATCTTTGTTTTCATCACTTAAACGTCAATATAACAAAATAACACTGAATGCCCCAGAATGACTCCGTTTCATTTTAACAAAAATATCACACATGACTAGATAGTGTTTTTATTGTATCAATGTGTAAAACAATTACATTGATGCTGTATGACGAATTGGATGAGTTATCCATTGACAAAGCACGAAATCTGGAAAGCTGTTTTTCCTGTGGTTGGGATCACCCTCAGTTATTGTCCTGCTTATTCTAATAAGCTCAGTCTATGGTTTAAGGACATTGGCAAGGTTCCTGGCTTTAGTATAGAATTTTTGAAGAATTCTTGAGCAGGTGTAATGATATGAAACGTTTTATATTCTGGTATATTTAACCCACCAAGCCACCCTCCCTTTTAAGATTTTGTAAAATCAATGTTTTTACAGTTCTCAATGCATTTCCTATGAAAAATGTTCATAAAAAGTACCTACATAATTTTTTACCATAATTTTTTTCCATACCCATTTATTTCAGAATGTTTATGTAATATATACATTATTGTATCCTCATTTTGAATGATATCTAGATACCATGACTGAAAATGTAAATTTAGTAACATGACACAGATCTGCCAACACTGTTCTTTATTTTAGAGTTATTTCCCTTAACATCTAATTTGTATGAATTCATAAACTGCTCAACTATTTCCGTTAATTATGTAATTTACCTTATTGGAAACAAATTATCATAAAACATTGGTATGGATTTGTTTTTAATAAATGTTTGCAGTTACTAAAGGTTGCTTCCTTAGTACGATCTTATACAGTTATAGGAGCTACTAGCAATTGACACATCTTTGTCCAGTATAACCACGGTAAATCAAATTACAGCCTGATGAACACTGTTTACTGCCTGTCCCTGAATATAATATACAACAAATCAATTACCGCTTTTCGTTCTTGCTGTAGAGATGATTCTACCCGTTGACCAGGTGTTGTGAGGAGCACGTGCGTTTTTGTTTACCTTTATAAAATACGCTCTGTTGGTTTTCATTTTGTATCTAGAATTTTTCTAGTGTGCGACGGAAAAGGGCGAGGTGATCCGATGAGTTTTATAATAGAAAAAACCCATGATATAAATCCTTTTTCTCCGAAAAACCGTGACTTGCCAATGTCCTTAAGATGTTCTGCCTATTCTCTTTAGTACCCAAACCTGTAGAAAATGTCATTTTCTATTACCAAAATACGGTACCTGTATTCTCTTTAGTATCCAGATCTGTGGAGGAGGTGACAGATGTCATTTACAATATATTTTAGGGCCACCAGAGTGTAAACAAAGTCAATTGAAAAAAAGTTGAATTGGGCAGCCCTTTGAATTATTAAACTTAAATCGATATCTACTTTTACGGATTTGAGTTATCTTATAAATTTATATGAGTAAAAATACTTTTAAAAGTTTTTTAATAACTTTTTTAACAAAAAATATTTGTGGAAATATTCACGATATCAAATCACGATGGTATCGTGTGATACCGCTGTAGTTGTCTATGTAATAATTTAGAACAACAGCACATTTAAATCACAAAGAAAGTAGTCCAATTGTTTTATTAGTGAAGCTGGTCTGTGTATTATTCAGAAGTAAGACACAATGCGCCACTATTTCATGTTGCTCCAAAATTAATTTTTACTTTCATAATAAAAATGATGCGTTAACTTTCTTAAATATCTGACATAATTGTGATTTTTACATCAATTAATTAGGCTCAGGTTCTTCTGAACAAGGTTACACACTTAATCCCTGGGGATTCACTGCATACAGTAGAGAAAAGCTCTCATATAAAAATTGGCATTTTACATATACCTATGTCTCACCCGAATAATAAAGCGTATTCAATTTGGTATAAAATATGCCTAAAAAACTGCCAATCAAAACACCATCTCTAATCTGATGGGATGGTCATTAAAATATCTATTCAGAATACAGAAAATATGTGGACTGACAGAAAATAGGTATACAAGCCGATGGACGTAGTAAATACTATAGATCACCAGGAAATCCTTATAGTTGGACTAGAAATCCTACTTCAATATTCATATTATAATAACTTATTTCAGATGAAAATCAGATGTCTGCGCTCTTTTGTGCACTTCTTTGCCAGTGATTCGTTAATATACATCATAGAGACTCAATATCATAATTTGTCGGGTTTTGTTCATATTCAGGCAACGTTGTGATAAAAATAATCAGGTTTATCAATAAGTAATTGATTGATTTTATGTTGTTTCACATCCCACTCGGTAACTTTTCACTCATATTAAGAGGTCAGCATACTGTAGATTCCAAATAATACGCGAGAAATTAATTTTCGCGTAATTTCGCGAGAAATATCCCTTGCGAAAAAATATTACTCGCTTTTATTTTTATGGTGCTGAAATCTAGGTAAATTCTGTGAATCAGCCGTCCAATTGCGAATTATAATTCTCGCGATTTGACGTTAAAGAGCCAGTTTGCGATAAAAAAGTAATCGCGAAAAATAAGGAATCTACAGTATACTGCTGAAGGGCTTCAAATTTTTACCCTTAACCAGAACTAAGGACAATTATGCAAGGAGAGATCTTTATCTTACCAACGCCTGTCGTAACACAGGGCCTCGGTTTTTGAAGTATCACCCAAATATTAAAGGACCAGCAATTTTCAAAGCACCGAGCGCAAGGCGAAGGAACAGTTGCTAACTATTTGTTTTACATGTAGGTAAGTCGCGGCCGAAATTCGAACTTAAACTTCCCAATTCCGGAACCAGCGCTTTACTAACTGATCTACCGTGAACGGTATATTAGATGGCAAGATAATGAAAATATTTCTATATATAGCATGTGTAAATGTTTTACCCGTTACTTTCAGTTGTCAGAGTTCGACAGTATGGCAATCACGTGGCCTTAACTATTGATGATATTGACAGAAGGTTTGATAAGGTCACGTGGAAAAGAAACGGAGAGAAAATAGGAACAAACAACCAGAAATTTCACATCCTTCTGGATCCTCCACACGTAGTCTCATTGATTATCCATGATGTCACAGTCAATGACAGCGCCACCTATCCGTGCATATTGAAGTCCGGAAGTACAATGGAGAAAAGTGAACTTTCTGTACTTGGTTGGTACGAAGCTTAATACTATTCGTTATTTCCATATCTTTTTTGTAGTGGTTTAAATGACGTCATATATAACAATACAATTTGTTCAAATAATGTTAATATCTAATTGCTGTGTTAACTTAGTGCTTATTTTCCCAACTTTTAGAATTTTGTCCAATCAAATTAGTTGGACCCGCATTCCAGATAAGGACAGAATTAACAAGAGCAGAAGTTCGATCACGGCTGACACATCACATCAACCCTACCTTTCAATAAATTGGCGAAGTCGGAACTACGTCAAGTATGACGTCATTATTAGCAGAGCTAAAACAACAAAAAATATCAATAAAGGTATGCTGTTCTTCCGTCCTTACTTATCACAGCAATTAAGGTATAATACATGTTTATTAAAAACCACTAAGGCGTATTATTCTAGACTAGATTGTTAACTTCCTTATACATGTGTCATAAAAATCTTCATATGTCTGATTAATGTGCTCCCTTATTAATAATACTTTTACACTTTTTAAAATAAATTGATTTAACGAGGCCCGATCTAGTTGAAAATTACGAAAACGGAATGTTAAAAAATTTTAATTCTTGGAAATATACTTGTATGTTTTATGCTTAGAAAAATTAGAATGAAATTTTGTTACCTTGCCTTTATTATAGTGAAATGGGGGCACTGTCAAGATATGGACCATTTTTTGTGTTTTTATACACAATTACATACTATAACTCTTCAATAAACAATGAAATTTACAAAATAAAAAAAAATACATGATGAAATTCTTTGTTTTTCACATATATCATGCAATTTTCATTCCTCTTATAAAAAATGAAAAGAAAATTGGCGGTAGCCTTTATTGCAGTGAAAAGGGGGCATGTCAAAACACAAAATTTAGATTTATTCTATCCAACTACGTATTTTATAAGTCGCAATGGGTTTACATAACACCAACAAAGGATTACAATACTGTATAAGTTTCTAAAAAATATATAATTCTTACATTATGAAATTATTTTCTCGCCATGCTTTATTTTTCTCTTAACACGCGACGTTGTTTTACGTGGAAAATAGGGGTAG
>PRKT01000335.1:3627-38035 GCA_003671525.1 Saccostrea glomerata
TTTTTTATTATTTCAGATTTTCCCGCTCAAAAGACCCCAAAGCAGACACAAGTGAGCCTAAAAAGACACTAAGGATTGTATATGAGAACGAAAACTTCACAGAAAAAGAAAGCGGCAGTTCTTACCAGGAGTTGAAATTGAATTAATTATTTTTGGATTAATTCATAAATTAATTTATGACATATTAAAAAACAATTGGGACGATCATGTGATCAAATCCCATATACATGTAGGCCTCAGTTGATTTTATCAAATACCAACTTCCTTCTTGTTAACTTGTTACATGTATTCATTACTTGTATATGCAATTGAGATGCAGAGTCGAATTGAAATATTGCACTTACGACTGTCCGTTTAGATTTTGAAGAAAAAGTATGGCAGAAGGTGTAAATCAGCTTGGTAATGGACCATGCTTAGAAATAATCCAGAAAAGGGCCCGTCTTTAAAGGAATACCTCTTGAAAACCTACATTAGATAAATTTATGTTTGGTGGTGATTTTTTATTTAAAACATGTATTTGTGAAAAAGGTAATTTCATATTTAAAAGATGTCTCTGTACTTTTACATTAACAAAGGACTTTTGGTCGGACATGTGTGACATGAGACACAAGGCAAGCCTGTTAATACTTTTAACATGATGAAATACTTCAAATCATGTCGTTATTTTAGGAAAAAATATATTATCATTAGATATTCACCTCAAACAAATTTCTTTATATAAAAAATGGCGTTTTCACTTTACATGTTGCAAAGCAACTTAATAGCAAACGGCATATACTAGGGGTTTTCATTGACAATTTTCTTTACATGTTAGACACTTTATTTAATTATTTTGGTACTGTATGTTTTGTCTTTTATGTTTATGATACTCTGTTTCTATTTACACTAAGATTTTAGAAGATAAATTAAGCTTAGTTTCCCCGTTATATATGTATAAAGGCCATGTAGGTAAATACAGGTAAACTTCGTTATCTCGACATCGACGGGACAGTCGGAAAATGTCGAGATATCCGAGGTGTCGAGATATCAGAGTTGAGACTCGACGTCCTTAATTTTACTGCATAGTAAAACCAAAGACCTAAACTGAACAAACGTGTACCTACAGGTACCTATATGTATTCAATTAGACTGTAGCTCGTTTGTTTCAGCTATCCCTCTACATTTATTAGAAAATCTAAGAATATTGTTTATGAAATGCTCTCTTTTTATCGAAATCTTCTCATTTTACTAAAACCGTTTTCCATCTAGCATTCGATCCGCGTGACATATAGCAGCCATAAGCTCTGTCAGAACAGGATACGAAATGTGCTTTATAAACTCAGAACCGGAACGGTGCAAAGTTGACTTCCGAGATACTGAAAAAATAATGCGTATATTTTTAAAATTAATTCATTTCACATCTTTTTTTATTTCATAATCACTCATTATTTAATTTTCAATTCATTTTCAAACCAAAATTGAATGGAATTGGGCATTAACAAACGTTACCTATGCATCCATATTACGGCTGATGCAATAGTTGTGCATGTCGGAAGTTTGATTGATTCATGTTGAATGCATTTTTGCCACAATATTTAAGTTAAATTGAATCCAAAGTGTATATTATTCATTGTTATTCAGTTACCTTTCTATAAATAAAATGTTTAAGTTTTGATAAATTTCGACACAAATAAATAGGTGTTACAGTACATTTTCGCAGAATAAAGAAGATTTACCTAAGATAATAACCCAGCTGTACATTAAACAATTAACGTATTAGAGACTCCGAGGGGGCTTGGGTTTCCTTCACAAATGCATTTTTACAGAGCAGTATGTAGTCAAAACATGGGTGGAAAAGGTGTGAATTTCTGACGACGTCGAGATAAACGAGGTCGTCCGTGCGTGACGAGCGACCAGCTGACAAACAATTAGGTTAAATGGAGCAGAAAATTGCACTGATGTCGACATATACCAGGTAAATTTTGTTCTTGGGGCTGTGAAATACGTCGAGATAAGCGGGGTAGTTGACATTACCGAGGTCGACATATCAGAGTTTTTGCAGATCATTTATATAGTAAATAATGCCGGGACCGCGGACCGACGTCGACATATCCCAGGTTGTCGACATATCCGATGTCGAGATACCGAAGTTTACCTGTATAGGTATTAAATACAAAAGATAGTTTGTAGAAAAACCATTGAAATGTATTGAACAAAGCTAACATTTTTAAAAGCTTTTAATTAGAAAAATGTGAAAATACATGTATCAAGTGGACCACTTGCACTATTCAAACAGAAAATCATAGCCATTGCTCGACATTTACTTATAAATCTATTATCACAACTTGTATTTGATATGATTTTATTCATCAAGTTTATATCATTGTGATATCGATTGCTTTACAATTACTTCTGTGTTATTTCATGAACGCCCAGATTTTCTTTTAAACATTAGGTTCGATGTCATCGGGCGTTCAAGATCTTGCAATAAAGAGTGACATCGGCGTAAATGGAAGGTATAAGCACATTTTGTTCTATACAGTAATCACAGTTATTTTATTTATATCTAAAAATTAAATTTTGATCGAATTATTCACTATGACGTTTGATTAAAAAAAATTCTAACGCTTGCCTATTGTCCGTTTCATTGAACGATGCCAGTATCATAGATTTACTGTACGGAACCACCGCAAAACTCGCTTTTTTGCATATTCGATATTATTTAACGAAAATGCTAGTATACTTTGAAATAAATATACGATAATTACTATGTAAGTGAAATCTGAATATATTTTATTGACATCACCTTATACCTCATGTTTCTTTGAGGAAATAATAGGAACTTTGATGCAACCGTCTCGGTGTTTATTTGGAATATTTACTAATTTATAAGTATAGATTTCCCAATATTTTGATATTTATACTTACTTTATATCCAAGCAATATTGTATTTTGTACAATGTATATTGTGTATTTTGTCTTGCATATATTTTTTTTGCATTCTCTTTCTTTCCTTTTCATTACTCAAAGGTGTTGCTTGTTCCAAACTTGCTGATCTGTCATTTAAATATTTTTTCCTAGCATATTTGTACTTTGTTCATTTACTTATTTTGTTTTGTTGATTGTTTCACTTTTTTATATTTTTTTTATTATATTGTGTAGTAAGAGTACACGCAAAGAAATAAGACATGTGTATAATTTACCTTTTTCTATTTTTGAATTGCTTGTTAACAAAAGATTAAATATAACTTGTGAATTATCGTTTTCGTATTATATAATATTCATCATCGTAAACCATTGTCAATTCTTAACAGTTATAATCGTAACCTCCTTGGAGAGGACCTGTAAAAGCCGTGTCTGATGTCCAACCCTATTATGTTAACTGACTTTATATAATAAAATACTGATTCAATTTAATTATATTTTCTCAAACATTTATGGATTAAAAAGAAAAGTACATTTAATAAGAGAAATAATATTTTCAATAAAAATCCTTTTTAAGAAGAAAAAATTGTTTATTGATTGGGAATATTACTTCATGTAAAAGCATGCAATCGTTTGTTTTTATTTGCCATCATTATCAATAATAATATCTCTGTTTTCAATTGAAACATTGTAAAGAGATAAATAAATTAATTTCAGTAGGAGCATAGAAAAAATCTTGATTATTTTGCTGCGAAATAAATCAGGTAACAGAGTTTATATTGGAGAACTAAATGCAATATATACAGCTCATTAATTTCTCCTGCTCCAGTGTCCTTGTCAGTAAATGCCCAGCGGTCATTCTTGACCCGCTGTTCATAGATATATATCTATTATTCTGTTATTTTTACTAAGTACGTTTCATATTTTGGAAACCTTCTCGATATAGGAGAGAGTATTTAAATATTTGAAAATAATTAGTTCAAACAGTTGGTCTGCTCGTTAAAAGACAGGTGGTTGAAGAAATCACACATTGAATACCTGCAAATGTTTCTATGTTCTCAAATATATTTATCTAGTGGTCGCTTCGTTATTAAGACATTATTTCTGTTATCTTTAACTTGGTAGAATTAAAAAGAATTATTTGTGTTGCATTGCTTATCGGGATACCCATTTATGCAATATAATAAAAGTGAATAAAGGAGGGGGTTTCACGGTGATAAAGTGCTAAGAGAGTAACAGCTTTAAATTGCTTACATTTTTGTTTAAATTGTCTTGGTAAACTATTTGCATTCATGAAAGTTTTTTTTTCCCACACTAATAACATGATTATATAACTAAATGAATAAAATATATTTTTAAACTAACATTATGATTTTTAGGGGGAAAAAATTATATACTAAAAAATACATTCGGACGTATATAGTACGATTCATGGCCGAGTTATTTTCATTAGCGACCAGTGTCCGTGTAAACAGTGCCCTCTGGTCATTTGGGTCACGTTGGTCTATTTATTTCATTTACTGTGGGATTGTCAATTTACCTATTTACCTGGTCTATTTACTCAATCACTTGTGTGGTGTATTAAACAGTTTCGATGTAAGGGCTGTCACGTTGGTGTATTTATACCATTAACGCTTACTCTCTTCTAAACAGTTGGGATGTTAGAGCTGTTCATATCGACACTGAATTGACTTTTTACTCAATCGCTTCTGTGGTGTATTAAACAGTTGCGATGTAAGGGCTGTCACGTTGGTTTATTTACACCATTACCAGTCAGTTGGCTTTCTCTCTTCTAAACAGTTGGGATGTAAGTGCTGTTCATATCGACACTGAATTCGGTCTGTGTTGGTTTGGGATAATTTGTAAATTGAAAAGGGAGGGGGGGATAAACTTATTTACAAATACTGAAAAATAATACATTCTTTTCCGTATATATAGTATTATTTCCAACGCTATAGATATAATGAAATGTACATGTGATTTTTTTTTTGCTTCATGATGTTTTACAAAATACTCATGGTAACGTCTATTGTGTCTGTAACAATTATTTGCTTTTTGATTGCTATTTTAATCTGTTAAAGTATCTCGCTCACTGACGAGTTAAGTTCATCAAGACTCTTCTAGACCTTCGGTCATTCTTTAAAGAAAATTGAAAATAAATAAAGTATTGATAATAATAATTAATCAGGAGTAGTACAGATAAAAGTGCCCTACCGCAATTCTTAGAAAAGATTTGGATCCTGGTCATGGCACCAGTTAGCCCCTATAACACTTCCAGCTGATTATATACGTCACAGAAAGAAAAGTGAATGATCGTATAGTGGTACAGTTCTTCATTATAATAGTACAACCGGATTCAGGGAAGTAGGAGCTAATCAAGAGTACATCGTAATATCTCACAAAGTGGAGAATTTCTATGTCTGGTAAAGACACCTAACAAAAGTAAAAAATATAAATTAGTGGTCAGAGAATCTCGTGTGTGGGTTCAAAATCTCGTCTTCAGGTAGGCGTCATTATGGCGGGGGTAGGAGTGGTCCAAGAGCCTACCAAATCTGATCTTCAGATCAGACAGGAGGTGAATATTAAGGGAATGGTTCTTTAGAGGTGACAGTTAATGGGTACGCACTTTGGACACTGAATCGTCCTCTCCTGTCTGGGCAGATGTGCCTCCATTGCTTAACTAATCTGCAAAAGCGCTTAACAGGTATGGTTGCAACGATGTCCCTCCCTTAGGGAAATCTATTTTGCTAAATAAAATAATCTTTCCGCAAAGGATTGTACATTTTCGACACTTTCTCGCTTACATTAACGGGTTTTTGCAAGTCGGACACATCGGCAAAATCGCAGGGGCTCCTCCTGATGAAGGAACATGTAATCCCACAACTTTTTACCTTGTGGCATTTAAGTCTGAAACAATCCTACATGTATTACACGACAACGTTCAATGGGGGTTATATGAGTCTTTAATGGTGTAACAGATAAACAAACAGTTCAGGTAAACGTTGAACAAGTCCAAAATATAGATGTACACTTGTATATAGAATTTAACGTATTAGTCTCAATAGTTCAGCTAACTGTAAGAAAATTAAAGTTCAATACTAGAATAATTCGGTACTAGTATAACTTGCCACTAGTACAGGGGAGGTATTGTTCAGTCATATCCTTTTCGTGTCGTATTGTGGAATTCTTGAGAAAGTCCAAGCTTGAACTATATTAGTCTTTTACTCCCTTTAGGGACATCGTCCACTCACTCGGCCAGGTTGGTACATTTGATGGCCATGGTAGGTATGATGACCATCGGTAGCGGAATTACGACTTAAGCGTGGTTCGATGATCACTTGATCGATCATCACTTCGATGAGCCGAATGACCCAGCACAAATTAAACACTGGACGTACAGCGATTATTATGCCCTGTTTTCACAAGTCCTAATTATAAACAACAAGCAAAATATTTATACAAAATATACACAATAATAAATAGAAGACAATAAAAGAACCTTCACCCGCTCAAAAATATATGTTAAGTTTACAGTTACGTAATTATTTAATGATAATAGTTTTCATAAGGTAAATTGTGTTACAATTCACTACCTGTTAGTAGTTGTATATGTACGTTTCGAAATCACTTTTTTCAAAAATTAGGTCTATACGAGGGTTGTTCGATATGTATTGTGTATTGTACGATATCTCAAAAGCATTCGATTCAAATAGTCAAATGGACATTACATCCCTTCAAAGTATTCTCCGTGATTTGAAATACACAATTTTAATCTCTGAATCCATTTCTGAAATGCGTCACGGTACGCTGATTTAGGTATACCTCTGAGGCACTGACTGACGGCTTAGCCAAGGGCCTGTCAAGACTTGTATCGACGACCAGATAAGAATCTTAAGTTTTGGAAAAAGGAAAAAGTCGCATGGTGCTAGATCCGGAGAGTATGGTGGGTGTGGCAAGACGGTAACATTCTCAGACTTCAAAAATTGCTTCACAAGCTCAGAAGTAGGTGATGGAGCATTATCATGAAGAAGGCGAACATGCCTAAATCCCGACACAGGACGTCGTTTCTGATAATATTTCTTGAGCTTTATCAGTACAACATCTCGGTAATACCGACCTGTAACACTTTGCCCCTCGGGACCGGAATTTGTACGGCTAAACCATCACAAGAGAAGAATATGCAATAATGGACCTTCTTTGTGCTCATTGTCCTTTTTGCAACTACAGGCCTTCTACCGTGTTTGGTAAGCCATAATTTGTTTCCAACTTTTCTTACTGGTTCGAAATAGTTTCGTCACCAGTAACTATGTTTGCAAATTGTCTTTGATTGAAGTTTGGAAACATTTTTAGCAGTCGCTTAGCGGTTTTATTCGTACCTTTTTGGTCATCTGTCAATATATGGGGTATCCATCTGGCAGAAATCTTTCGTACTTTCAAAATACGCTTCAAAATGAAATGCACCCGCGATAGCGATATGCCAACAGCTTTGGCAATATCACGAATCGTGTATAGTACCTGCCATCACTTTCAATTATTTCCTTGACTTTTGAGACATTTGTCTTGCCTGATACAGTCACAGGTCGACCCGATTTTGCTGCATCTTTGACGGACTCTGTGCCAGTCAGAAATTTCTGTCTCCACCTACGAACTGTCTCATAAGATACCTTATCAGACAATAAACTTCCCCAATTCAGTATAAATCTGCTTTACCGAATTACCGAGTTCTGTGCAAACTTTGATATAAGCTCTAATATATAAGCTTCAATATTCTCAACCCTTTTCCCAACCATTTTTACAACAGTGGTCAACGACTAGTTCTATTGAAAAGACGATTAATTTTTAACCATGTGTAGATGAAGGCTCGTGTTTATACTGTTGGCAAGGTATTGAATAGAGTTATCCAGGCGTATAAATATCGACGAAATCGTGCAAAGCGTTATCGTCCTGTGGTACAATACACAATACATATCGAACAACCCTCGTATATATTCTCCATATACCTTTTCTAAATATAGCAGACAGAAAACTCGTACCAATTCTAAATATAGAGCTTTTCCCTCACACAGTAGCTTCCTATGTAGACACTACTCCTCTAATAGACTCTGCTCCTCAGAGGAGTTTTTCTAAATATAAATAGACTTTACTCCTCAGAGGAGTTCTTAGACTTTACTCCTCAGAGGAGTTTTCTTCTTTCTATATATATAATACACTCCTCTGAGGAGCGTATGTATGTATATATAAATACGAGATTTCTCTTGAAAGAAACCTATAGAACAAGAAAGCTAATTCTTTTAACAAGAAAGAGCTATTTCTTCACGAAGAGTTATCGTTCTTGTTCAGTTACTGGAATATCTCTCCTTAAAGCATAACAATAGACCGGAGAACAAGAAAGATAACTATTTATTTTCCATACATTGTCCCTGTAGGAACATAAGAGATAAATATTTTAATTTTAAATTTCTTCTCTGTGACTGAATAAGTAGTACAAATTTTAACCTCAATATGTCAAATTCCTCCTTGTATTAATATAAATGATGTAATGGTATCAGTATGGGGTACTTCAACTTGATTTATTATTAACTTTAATTTGAAATTTTCATGTCATTAATTTAAGAAAATGTTTCTCTATTGAGAGCATAAATATGACTAGTTTTTAATTTAAATTTCTTCTCTGTGACTGAATAAGTAGTACAAATTTAACTTCAATATGTCAAATTCCTCATGGTATAAATATAAAATGATGTAATGGTATCAGTGTGGGATAGCTTCAACTTGATTTATCATTAACTTTAATTTGTTTGTTCTAGTGAGGCTTTGGATATCAAAGTTCCTAACAAATTTATTCTTATTGTCTATCATGAAGAAGTTTCTTCAATAAGAATTAGGAGCTTCAAGCATTACCTTTTCATTTATGAAGAATGCAACTATCTAAACAATGAATGTTGAGTCATAAAATGAAAATTGAGTCTTTAATGTAAGATCATATATATTATATTAAAATTTACACCAAGTAAAATTTTATATTTGACATCTGAAACTATCTACAATCCATCTTTTATCTTATAATGTCCAAAAGCTAAAGTATTGATTCCATTTTCTAGAATATATCTTTTATCATCAAAACTTGATAGCGAGATTTTGTTGATTGTTTTAAGATAAATTTGATGTTTGTCACTTCGAATAGTATTCATACAATGATATGTTCAGATGAATTTTTTAGCAGAGTGTTTTTATACAACTCATGAGTAAGTTCTTCATTCACAACACTTTTCACACCTCCTTTGGCCCTCTTTACTTCACATCTAGTAATGAATGTGTAATAAATGAATACATTTTTGCTCTGAGGCAAATGGACTCTAATACTGGATTACCTAAAATGAAGATAAATAAAATAAAAAATAATATTAATAAAAAAGAGTAATGTATGCACAAGAGTAAACCTTACCATTTGTTTCATCTTTCATTTTTACCATTACTCGCTTGTTTTTTATACTGTATAGCGGACTGTCCTTTGGATAATTTGATGTATTAAAGAGATGTCTATTTTTGATACATATCTTTGTAAACATCATTAGTTTCAATGGAGTAAAATAATGAAACGACAAATATCATAAACATGATGAAAAATTATCATAAGTTTAGAAAATATAATGAAATATTAATTTGCTTCACATTAGATAATAATTTACCTGTATCCGTCATCAGTAAATGCGCTCTATCCCCGTACATTTTCTTTACATAGTTGCAATGAAAATCATACATAAAAAGTTTTGACAGGTCTAGAACTGTAAATCCAGTGTAGATTGGTTTGTTAAGTTTAATCTTTAACCATTTATTTGTCACTGCCACAAGATCTTTATTGAAAATAACAATTCCATCAAAACTTGTTTTAGAAACATTTTTTTTTCAGCATTATCTGATTGTGTACAAGTTTAATATTCCTCCTGTGACGTACGTTTTCCATTGTTTTCCTAAAAGAAGAGAATGCACAGCAATTCTTCAGTTTCATCAGAGTATACATTTATAATGAAAATTTTCATTTACTTTTTTCAAACTTACCCGAATACTACTTTGTTGTACAGTTTGTGAAGGGAAATCGTAGATGGATCTGCTGCTTCCTGTCTTTTTATAGTATTAAAATCTACATACGTCTTCAACCACTGACTTTGTTTGAACTTAAGTACTATATGAACTTTATCCAGCATTAGTCCTTGTTGATGTAAAATTGTAGATTTCTATAATGAAGAACATATTTCTCTTTATCTAAAAGATTTGGTACTAATTTAACAGGTTCGCCATATGGTATATTTGCTTCTGATGATGAATTATCAATATTATGTAGCCTTTTAAATATGCTTTTGCTGTAAGATGAGAGCATATTAAAGTTCAATTGTTTGGATTCGGGCGCAAGACTAAAGTCTAATGTATATCATGGAGTGAATCAGGATACAGCAGATCCACTTCCAAAATATAACCATATTCATTGTCCTCACTAACATGTAAAATGTCTAAATTTTCTATGTCTTCTTTTTTCATCCATTGAAAGTCTCCAACTGGTAGATACTGAGCCATTGCAAAGCCATATTGATTGTTCATATCGTAATACATGATATTCTTGTGAGGTTTATCAGGATCATATTCTTCTTTAAAACAAGGATGTTTACATTTCGCATATCGATTTGAAGTCATCGACACGCCACCACGACAAGCATTTTCAATCATATGAAATTGATCCAAATCAGTGAGTAGTTCAAGCCTTACTCCTGTCATTTTTAAACAGGCACTCCATGAACGTCCAGCAGCCGTGTACAAATGTGCTGGATCCAATTCAAAATTATTCAGTGTAATTTCTCTGAATTTTTCAAAAGTATCAGCTAGCAATACGACATCCAGTTTAAGATACAAATCATGGTATTCACCCATGTTTTTGATTTTCATCATTTTCCAAACATTTAGAGAATGCTCATAGTCATTGTCTCTTATTCCACTTTTGCTGAAAGTCTCGTTAAATGCAGACTTGGGAGGTAGTTTATCGATGTTGAGTTTTGATTTATCTGTCATAAATTCGTATAGATAAAATTGTTTCTTTAACAATACATCCCTATCAGTTTGCGAATCAAATTCTTCATTAAAATCTTAACATGGTTTCATTCCTAAATGCTCTAATTCATTCACAAGTTCTTTTAATGACGTACTCAAAAATTGAAAAGAATCAATGAATCTTAATCTACCAAAGTTAAAACTAACGTATCGTTCATTGTTTAAAGGAATTATTTCGATTTTCTTACTTTTATATCTTCCAATTTTTTGCATTATCAAATGAGCGTCAAATCCTTTCAAGTTGTGAAAAATTACTGGTATGAATTTTGCTTGTATGAAGTTTAAATTTCAATTCTTGTGTGCAATTCCGACAAATTTACCACTGACATAGTCATGATTTCGAACGCGGACGGAATTGTTATCAAATTCTTTTTTACAAATGTGACATTTTGTTGCGGTTTCAAATGCCTTTTCTATATCCTCACTAACTCCCATAGGTTCAATTTGACGAAGTAAATTTTCAATTTTAATTTCTTCCTTAATAAGTCTATCAATAAATGTCTTAATAACATTATCTACTCTGTAAACTACAGTTGGGAATCTAAGACTAGAATCTGATGAAACAATTTTGTATCCGAAGCTACATGCGTCTAAACGAGCGCGTCGTAGTACTACTTTTTAGAGGATTGCTTTCACATGTATCAATTGGTCTAACAAATGTTTCAAAGTCTGCATAAATCACAAAAGGCACTTTAAGCATTTTGTCAAAATCAGAAAATTCAAGTATCATTTTCTCCTGGTAAGGGGCATCTCTCCTTTTTGTTCACCGAATTTTGAACAGATTTCTAATTGTTTATCTAAAAGTTTTTGTTTTGTGAATCCATACAAACAGTATTGACAATAATAACGAGGTCTGTGGTGTCCTAAGCCTGAGATTCTATGTAGAAATCTGTTTAAATTTTTTATCAAACAATAATGCGTGTTATCCTCTTTATGAGGAAATAGTAAATTTACATGTATTGGCTTTTTCTGCTTTGTTATTCGCATAGGAAATATATCTTCATCTTCAAACCCAAAAACATTTACTGAAATATTGTTTTGGTTTTCAAATTTTTTAATCTGAGAATTTTTTACGGGGTAATCAATACCCTTCACACTCAGTTTTACATTTATACTGTTTATATTTTTTAACTCGATTTGCATTTAATGTAACTGGAAACATTTTGCTAAGACACAATACAGAAATCACTTTTTGTCATTATTTTTTACGTTGATAAGAGAGCCTGATCGACGGAGGGTTTTGGGTGTTTCTATATGTTTAGAAGCTTTCAGTGGTGTATATAACACAATCGTAATTTCAAGATATTTTATTTCTTGAAATTTCCAATTTGAACCTTTATGATTATATTCTTCCTTCGAGGTATACATTTTTTGAAATGCTTCATTTAATGAATGATCACTGAATTCTTCTGATGATAACTGTATGTAAGTAACTGAACGAAAATGTGGCGTAATTATTTCGATCATCTCGTCTTTTTCGCGATGAAATTCAAGTTTACTATTTAAATACCATTTTATTCCTTTGAACTTTTTAACATTTTCCTCAAGTATTTCTTTTACTCTATCCCTAATGTTAGAATAAAAATGTTATAAGTCATATCGATCAAGTTGATTTGACAATATTTTGAGCACTTTATCAGAATTTTGAATTGCTACTTCCTCTTCAATCTCATGTGAAATGGTTTTATTTTTGGAACTTTCCTCTGTATCCTGTGTATCATTTTCCTCGGCTGGTGTCACTTTCATTCGTTTCGTTAATATAAAATCCCTGAGTTTATTTTTCACACTTGTAACAGGTTTTACCTCTTTGGAAACATTACTTCGTTTCCGCTTAGAAACATTTGGATTGATTTTGTCTACCTCTTCGTGAGTGAGATCCTTCTCTAATGGGAAATTTTCTCTTCATTTGTACTGCTCGAAGTTGTTTTATTACCTCCTGATTGTATTGTGCAAGGTAAAAAAGAATGATATCCTCTGATATGTCTTGCAAGATTATCTTTTCTGTTAATTTTTTTTCACAATGCTGACATGAGAAGATTTCATCCTTATCATTCAAATGACGTCACAAATTTCTCTTATATCGGAATATTTTTTTGCATTCTCTACAATGATGAATGTTATTCACGTTATCCATTCTTTCCGTATTTAGTTTTTATACAACTTTATCCACTTTTTAAATTTCCGTTTTTCTCCTTTTTTGGATTCTAAATGGATTGTATTTGTAAGCAGTCCTATTTTTTCTAATAACACCCTGTTTTTTTATTGGTGAGTGTTGTAAAATTTCTATTTCGAGTAGTAAGGGATACAGAGAACAGTCACTTTAAAGTCAGGATGACGTCATGGGTTTTTCCAGACCCCACCCACAAAGGGGTAACACCAAGGTCAAGTGAGTAACCCAAGGTGACCTTGGAACTTGGTCCGTAAGTGATCCCACGGAATTCACCTTGAGAAAGTCTACCTTGACAAATGGAGTCACCAAGGTCACTATGGGGTCACCCACTTTGTACCAAGGTCACCTTGGGAGTCACCTTCAGAATGTTACCTTGATAATTCTGAAGTCACCAACAGTTTGAGGTCACCTGATTATTAGAACAGCCTGAGGTCACCTTTGTAAAATCTTCTTGATAAAGTTGATGTCACCTTAATAATAAATTAGAACAATTCTGGGGTCACCTTCATATCATATTGAAATCACACTAATAATAGGAACTTCTAATGTAGGTCACATCTTCTCCCACCGGAAATAAAAACAACTTCCGGTTATAAGAGAAAAACTGCATATTTTCAGTATTTTTCCTTCCCATAAATATTTTTTATAGATAAAGTATTTGTAATAATTTTTGGATATGTTATTCAGACTGCAAATGACTACAGCAACTTCAAGGTCACTAATTTTCAAACCAAACGAAAACTATAAATTGAGCCATGGCTGAGAAATTATTTACAGAATCGATGGTTACTCTCTTAAGTCGAGTCAGTAAGTAAAATCTTATCAATTAAATGATTTAAAAAAAACATGAGTTTGACAACAAGACATAACATAAAACTAATTTCAAATTTGTTTATTTCAATTTAAAGAGAAATATAGTCCCATGAAATAACTTAATGAAAATGATTTTAAAAAGAATAACCCATGACTGAGGAGAAGAAATTATGGCATTTAAAGTTTTTACGTTTTACAGTTATGAGAATCTTTGAAAAGTACAGAGAGAACAACAAAAATCATTTTTATTCTAAAATATATACAAAATCATATAAAAACAAAGAGTGACATTCCAAACTCTGTGAAATGGAAATGTTCACCGTAGCTGTAATTCTGGTAAATCTGAGATTAGACTACATAAAGATAAAACGTCATTAATCATTGCATTCTTAATCTATTTTGATTATTGTACACATAGTTCAAAATGAAATGATTAGTCTTTCTGCATACTTTTTTTAAGAGTCACTATTCAGTCCTTTCAGACGGTGAACATGGTCTGGAATTTCACTGAGTTTGGAATTCCACTCTCCGTTTACAGTTTTTATTTATATACTCTTATTTACTAAAATTGTCGACTGTGCTAAGGCTTTTTTCATACATTCAATCATTTGTTGAAGAGCCCACAGTTCTTCTTTCAGCAAGGGCATGTCTTGTTGATATTTTGGTGTCCTGCACCTTCTCTCCAAGGCTGCGTATTTCCTTGGGCTCTTCTTTCTGTAGATATAATGAGGAAATAGTCAGAATCATTAAAAATGTTTGTGTGATGCATTTAAACCATATAAACACATTATCAAATTATTTAAATTTGAATTAATTTAACATACTAACTTATAAAAACATAAATGAACATGGTATCATTTATTTTGATAATTGCGGTACCCCATGATTTAAAATTCTGATAATATTAACCTTCGTTAATTTTGAGTTTAAGGATATAAAACAAGATTTAAAAAAAAACGTTAATATAATTACCTAAATGTCTTCAGGAAATCATTCCCTCTATTCGGGGTTGCCATTGGCGCAGTTATGGTTGAGGTAGTTTGAACAAACTCCCTTTTAATTGGAGTTGCCATGGGTGCAGTTACGGTTAGTGTAGTTTGACCAAACTTTCTTTTGATTGGATTTTCTTTGGTCACAGTTAGGGTTGACGTAATTGTGCCAAACTCTCCTTAATTGGGGTTGTCATGGGCGCAGTAAAGTTTGACGTAGTTTTTCCACTCCCTTTAATTGGGGTTGCCATTGGACCAAACTCCCCTTTACCTGGAGTTGCTCCGGGAGTAGTTACGGTTGAGGTAGTTGAACCAAACTCCCCTTTAACTGGAGTTGCTCTGGGGGCAGTCACGGTTGAGGTAGTTGGACCAAACTCCCCTTTAATTGGAGTTGCTTTA
Source organism: Saccostrea glomerata (assembly GCA_003671525.1). NCBI lineage: Eukaryota > Metazoa > Mollusca > Bivalvia > Ostreida > Ostreidae > Saccostrea > Saccostrea glomerata. The sequence goes on from PRKT01000335.1 coordinate 19,003, forward strand.
GGTGCTTCCCTGAAAAAAAGTGTTACGATATAGTTCATTGTTTGAAAGAATTCTCATTAATACATGACAAAAACTGTTTTTAAATGATGATAAAGATTTATTTTTTCAAATGACATTGTGTATACCAAAAAATACAAAGTATAAAAAATCTTTCTGAACAAAAAAATTAAAGTTACCTGAGCAATTTCATCTAATGACTCGGTTTCCGTTTTTTCCACCCCTTTCTTCTTGGAGAACCTGAGGTTGCGTCTCCTCAGTTGCTACGGTGTTGATGTTTAGCAGCCCAGGATCGATAGACGGCTCCAAATTTTCTATGTTGCCAGAGTCTGTGGCATCGTCCCCCGTCAAGGCAAAATAAGGGTCGAATGGAGAATAACTTGGTCTAGAAAAAGCATTTTTTTATTAGTCAAATTTATACACATTAAAATTTTATAAATCACGAATTGTTAACTTTTCAAATGTAATTAAATTCCTTTAAAAATGTAAGCAAGACTGAAACGATCTTATGATGCTATATTCAGAAAGTTATTCAAAATATTTCAATTTTGAATTTAGTCAAGATCTTTTTATTTCGGAAAACAGAATTTGTGTTAAAAAAGAAAGAGATGTCCATATTTGGATAAATAATTGTCGGTTCATAAACGGCGCTTTAACGGTCACGTGGATTCTCCGTCACCTAATCTTGACCCCCTATCCCTTCCCCCTGGCTGACATATTAACTCTCTATGAACCCTCGTCTATCAAGTTACTAGACTGAGGTAACCCCTTTCCTTATTTAAAAAAAAAAGCTTGATGAAGTATCTTTTCCCTATTACGAGGAGAAATATTTAAAGATAAGGGATCTGTTTTCAGTTGATAATTAACTTTTCAAATGTAATTAAATTCCTTTAAAAATGTAAGCAAGCTTAAAACGATCTTATGATGCTATATTCAATATAGAAAGTTATTCAAAATATTCCATTTTGAATTTAGTCAAGATCTTTCTTTTCATTTAGGAAAACAAGACCCAGCATCTTCCACCAGAATAAATTATTGATTTTATTAATACCTGTGAGTGCTTTATAATGTATAAAGTTATAATTGAGAGATGTCCAAATTTAGATTTTTTGAAAATGGTTTTTTCTCATACACCATGGTATAAGAGGATAGCAGAGTCTGTGGACCAAATACAAAAAAATGCAAGCTTTTTCATAAAAGATGTGCAAACCAGGTTCATAGTCTGACACCTATTCCAAAATTGCTTGTCGATAGATGGGACACACCATCTGAATAAATTTATTGATTTTTTTCCCCTCAAATTACGTGTTTTCATCTAAAGAGTTTAAGAGTATGATTTGCAAATGACTTCGATAACATGGGGTGAAAAAATTCTTCGCAATGTTGAATTTTGTGGACTAGACACTAAAACAACACAGGTCATGCTTATTTATAAATTGACCTTGTGATGATACCCAAATCAAGTTCATAGTCTGACACATTTTACAGAATCGTATGTCCGTAAAAGGGTCATGTAAGGGAAATGTTTACTATCACGTGATTGTTTTATTTATTCCCTGTGTATTGTTTTTTTCTTTCAAAAAAATTAAAAAAGGGTATCCAATGCTTTATCAACAACAAAAAAAGAAGGGATATACTGCTTTACCATAAATCTTTGACTCCTACCTCCCTCTCCCTTATTTAACCTCCTAACCCATTACATAAACAAACAAACGGGTCATGAGACATATAAAACAATGGTCAGCGCGTGCGATTTTCCCGCCAAATTAAATTGCGCAGCAAGGGATCAAATATGTCTTCTAAAGTGATCGTGCTTATCATTACAGTTTTTCAAACTGTATTGTGTTGTCAACTTTGTTATAATATTGTGGGAAATGTTGCGTATTGTACGCAAGGTGGTAACTGCGTCACCGTTCTGAACAGGGGACCAAACTACAAGCGTCTGACACAGGTACGGGTGAGGACCTGTAATGTGATCGTTAGATTGAATCGCGCTACACCACATCCAGTCATGATCAAAGACAGAAGGGGGAAAACATGCAACGGTAAGTTTCAATTTTTTTTCTGGAATGTGTTTAAGCTATAATGATTTCACTTTGTACTGACGACACGTTTCACACATGAACGTAGAAAAAAATTTCTTTCATTTTATACGGGATATTTTAATTTGGTGAAATGTCCATTAAAGATCAAATTACCCATTTCTAATCGAATTTAAAAGTACAAACGTTCCTTAGCTTTATTTCATCACCTGGACCCAAATAAAATCATGAATGAAATACCAAGTGATCTATATTGTCCAATCATGATTGAGGTTAGTCTCGAGGATGTTATGAATGAATGTGTATGTCACGTGGTATTTTGTCCTAGGATGTGAATGAATGCGTATGTCACGTGGTATTTTGTCCTAATCGGGCTGAAGGTCGTAATATAAAGCAAATGTAAACAACGCATTTTTTTTTTTTATTGGCTCTTACATTTTACAAATTAAGATTAAAGACATACATGTAACATTGCAGCGAAAATATAAATCAATATTTATATTGAACTTGTAGAAACGACACTTTCTCTGTCTACCCCTACAGAACAAACAGGTACTTTTTAATATATCCTCAGTGACGTCACGTGATTGAGCGCAGCAGCGGGGTTCTTTTCATGCCAGACTTTGGCCGGAGAGGACGCGCTTGTACCGAGATAAGAAACGAAGTGCAGGAGAGGTATTATATATATATATATATTTATTTTTTAAAAATAATGGGGAACCTTGGTGGTTCTAAGCCTTGGTGGCTATTGTGAATGCCTTGGTGGCATAGGGAACATTTAAAGTTAAATGAAGCCTTGGTGGCATTGGGGCCGGGTCGGCCATTGTTTGATTGGCTTTACTAGTTTGGTGGCTATAGAATAAAAATTCTATAGTAGTATTAGTGTGCAATATGTTTTTGCATGTTTTGGATGGCTGATGATGCAGTCAAGAAAACACTGGGAAACAAAAAGATTATTAATTCAAACAGGATTCAGTGGCTAGAGCAAGTAGATAATGCGATCTGTTGACCATTCCATTTAGGTGTCGGGTTTCAGTGCGCCAGTGCACGTGTGCTATTATCTCCATCAGGAAAATGTTGGGTGTAATGTTTATAACCTGTACTAATGGCTTCTTAATCAGTTTGTTAAGTGTAATAATTCGAAGCATTTTATCAAGCGATCTTTATTATTCATAATTATAACAAGATGTGGAATTTGTTTGAGACAATTTTATTATTGGAAAGTGCTTAATTTTAATAATATATTATTTCAGATGCCACCCGTTGTTTTAAAACGGAGACATAGTATGAAAGGGAAGAATATTATTCCCATTTTAAGAAAGATGAAAGCAACGGGAAGAGTAACATCGTTTGCGAGAATGAAAAGTAATATATCCATGGAAGACATGCCCCGCGGGGAACTGATTTCTGCTTTTCGCGAACTTACTGGGGAGGACGAAAAGGAAATACTAGATATGGCGTAGGAGGAAGCGACAGAGGCTAACCTTCGACATCTATTACATTATACAATCATTCAGGCCAGTGAGGTTGGCCAGCCGGCCTCCCAGACCTTGCAACGTTTGGTAAGTGTTTGTAGAGATAAGATGGTCATTGCTGCGTGCGTTCCAGCAGCCGACGAGATCTCCAGCGATACTTGTTATCAGTATTCCGGAAAGAATTCTTGATGTTGGTTTTGATATTAGATACAACCGGAAGTTATTTTAGTAACTAGAAAGTAGAAACGAAAATTCAATGTTTTACTTGTATTTGTGTGACTACTAGCAGGGCAAATATGGGACAGTTGATTAAAGTTTGATTTATTTATTAGGAAACGGAAGACACTGTCAACGAACAGCGTAATGATGAGGTGCCTCAGACTAAAAAAGCAAAAGTCTCATCGGCAAGTGCAACTACCACCCAGACGACCGAGAAAGAAGTTGAAGCAATAAAAGAAAAGGTGAGGCTTTTGGCCAACCAAAACAGCCCCAGTGAGGCCCTCATTCTATTAGCCCTGGATGAGTTGGCCAAAACGTCTAGATCGGCAAAAATTGATGATGCTGATATATATGAAGAACTGTATAGACAAGCCTCGAGAAATCAGGGGAAAATTAACCTCGTTACTTTAGTCTTAAGTGTCATGGGGGGTAAAGCCTCGGATGTGGTGGGAAAAGCATTGGTAAAATCTAAAAAAGAACAAGAGGAGACTAAGGAATCAGACAAAGAGAAAAAATCGTCTTCCTCTCTCCTTCATAATTTGTACTCTTTATTCCCACCCATGCCATTAATGATGCCCTACCAACCCCAGGGGTATAATTATGGATATATATCAGGGTTATAGGCCAAGGCATAGGGGGCGACTGAACCAGGGTGGGTCAAAACCGATAGGACCATGCCTTTATTGCGAGTCTATGGGCCATCTCATCAAGGATTGTATGAAGTTTAAGGCGATGAAGCAAAACAAGTAGTTTAAATGAAGCAAGTATGAAATCTTTTTCCAGACTGAACAATGGGGAACCGGAGTGAGTTATCATATCCTGCACCGTGAGAGGTCGCCACAGGAAAATGCTGTCCAACACAAAACAGCTGATAATGGCATCTCTTCATATTATCAGTATCAGTATTCTTAAAGAAAGCGAACGTGTTTTATATTGTCTTAAGTGGAAATTGATAACAATGGCAACTAATTTTGGTTCAATGACTATTCCTGAATTACGAAAGGAACTCGAAAAATTTGGTGCAAAAAAATCGGGACGAAAAAGAGAGCTTGTAGAAAGGTACGTACACAATGTTTTACTTAAGAAATAAGGTATCATTTTTTGAGTTTTACATCTCAATAAAACTAAAAAAAATGATACCTTATTACTTATATTTACATTTGTGACTTATTCATACTTTATATTTGCCTGATTGTTACTTTTAACGTGTGAAATGCGTTAATTTTTCAAACCGTACGGCATGTATGTAATCCACTAAACGCGCGTCGACCCTTTATGACGTCACAGAGAAATTACGTGGAACGTTTATCCAAACGCACATCTATGACCTCTTGACCCCAAACCTGTATTTACACAGTTATAAAAACGCTTGCCTTCAGTAGTGTTATGTAAAGGAAAACATTTGCAAATGTAAATATATAGCAATGATTCGTGTTTTACTTAAAATACTAACGTGATTATTATATTCAGCATGAAATAAGGAAGATGTAATATGGGAAAAACAATTACTTAATTCAGGTGATAATTTTACGCGACAAAACTTATTGCAGAACTTAACTAGCTGGTTTTACGATATAGCCCGAATTTCCTAGGCATTTTTCTACGGGGCATAAATTAAAAATACACGCTATATTTTATGATTTTCTAGCAATTTTTCAAATATATGCCTCTCTGAAATATATTTTTCTTAGAAACAATGGTTAACCTGGTTAATTTTAATTTGTAGAAAAATTGTCAAATATAGGCACATAATATGTATCAATGTTATACAACACTGTCAACAGCTTATTTGTTTTTCTATGCAGGCTTGAGGCATACACACGCAATGCTCACTGCTCCAGGACAGACCTTACTGCTGCTAAGATTATGTGATGGTCCTACCTGATCCTCAAAAATATGAAGATCTGAACAGTGACAAGAATTTTCCTGGGTGCACTATTGATAATATTACAACATACTTGGCACAGTTCAATAAAAATTTAGAATCCAAAGCAAAGAATTTGTACAACGATGGATTTATCAAGTGCATCCGTACCACTGAAAACAATGCCCTATGGTATGTTAGGAGTTCCATTAGAGCAGAGATGTCTAAGTCTGTAGTTTATACTATAGATATTGTAATGGAAAATGATGGCAATATTGCAGAATGTCAGTGCGAGTGTGCAGCTGGAATGGGACCTCTAGCACACTGTAAACATAAATGCACAGCATTGTTTGCATGCCTTTCATTCAAAACACACGGATCTATGAAAACCGAACAAACATGCACGCAAAGGCTGCAAACATTTCATAGAGTGAGGCCACATAGAGGAACCCCAATGAAAGCGAATAACCTGGACATGCCTGGATGTGATGAAATTTGTAATTTTGCAGATGGATTTGATCCTAGGCCAGTCAAGTATAGGAATAATCCAGGATACAAGTCTTACTTCCAGAATGTATGCCTTTCATATCCAGGAGTAAGCAAGACCCCTACATTTCAAACTTTCCCTCCAGCAAACATGAGGGGCATTGATGTGGACCATGACTACTTCACTCTTCAAGGAAGTTATGTATATTTAAACAGAATAAATGTTTCACAGATTACAGAAGAAGAGGCACGAATTCTGAATTTAAATACAGCAAAACAGGCTGCATGTAATATGTGGCATGAAGAAAGATGCAAGCGTCTGCACTCTTCTGTGTTTGGAAGAATTTGCAAAATGACTGATAGAACAGATAAAGTAAAATTAGCAGAGACACTTGTTACGAAACAACGCAAACTTCATTCTGCACCAATTCTCCATGGACAAAAGTTTGAAAAAGTTGCCATAAAAAAATTCCAAGACATAACTGGACATACAGTGTATGACACAGGAATATGTGTAAGATAACGGGACGCGGATCATAATTCAGTGGTTAGAAAAAGGCGAGAAATCCCGATTATCAGTGATATCGTGTGAAAATTCTGAGTGTAAATTATTATTTTTCGGATGGGATTTGTTGTATATGGATCGTCGAATACTGTGTATTCGCTGGATAAATCCAGAAAATGAGGATCACAAAATATGTGTTCCGCGAAAATTACGGAGTGTTATTCTGTGGAAACTACATGATTCCAATAGTGCCTGACATATGAGAGAAAAGAGAACGCTTGCAAAAGTGCGAAATTCACGTTATTGGCCACGAATGCGACAGATAGTGCATGATTATGTGTTATCCTGTGATATTTGTGAGGAGAGGAAAAATCCACCAAGAAAGAAAAGATCCTACATGAAGCAATATTTCAGTTATGAAAGCATAGCAATTGATATTACAAGACCTTTTCTAAAATCGGACAAAGGATATTCTTACTTGTTAGTAGTGGCTGATTACTTTACTAAATTCATGGAGAAATTTTCCATTGGCAAATTTAGAAGCAGAGACAGTTGCTGGAGTGATGTTAAAGGGCTGGATTAAACGTTATGGGCGCCCAAGTAAAATTCATTCGGATCAAGGGTGACAATTTGAGAGTAACTTATTCCAAGGCTTGTGTCGGATATTCCAGATTATTAAAACCCGGACAACCCAATATCACCCACAATCAAATGGAAAGGTTGAGCGACTGAATCGAACGATAATTGAAATGTAATCCAAATACATATGTTCAAATAAGACGGAATGGAATCGTTATATAGATGGGATTGTTCTTGCATACAATACTTCGCCAAACGAAACTACGGGTATGTCACCCATAGGATGTTATTTGGAAGAGAAGCAAATTTAACAATGAATCTCTTGACTGAAAAAGATCTGTGATACCGAAGTCAGTGACGCAGAAATGTGCGAAACTTAGAAATCAAATAAATAGAAATTCATCAACTAGCGAAAGAAAAAATGAAAACTAATACCGAGAGACAGAAACGAAATTTTGACAGAAATATACGAGAAGTTACATATGAAATTGGGAGATTTAGTGCTCCGTAGTCAACCCAAAATTGTGGAAGGAACGAAAAAAAAATAGCTAGAAAATGGACTGGATCATGAATTATTTCAAACAGATGTATTATACCAGTTAAAACACTTGGAAAATTCGAAACCGTTATTATCACTCAGACAATCTTAAACGTTACCACGGCAGTAAAACTTTATCAGGTTTTAATTAAGATGCTGACCCAGAAGACATTGACGTTTTTAGTTTGCCGCTCCCCAACCAGACCGACCCAAGTGTCTCGACACACCATACGGAAACGACCGAACTTCAAAAGGATAAAAGGAACGTGGAACAGGAGTCACAGCTTCCTACCACCTTGACACGAAGGTGCCGTGAAGTTAAATTTCCAAAACACTACTTATTGTAACCATTCTTAGAAAAATCTTTTGAGAGTAATGCTATGCGAATTTTGTGGAAGAAATATTATAAGAAAGGATACACAACGACACATGAGAGAAAATCATTTAGACCAAATTATTGTAAACTGTTCTTATTGCCAACGACCATTTTCAAGAGCGTTCAGCCTTAAGAGACATTTGCAAAGTTGTCACAAACTTTCAGACAAAAATGCGGGAAACAAAGTGAAACTAAGTAAGAAAAAGAAGATGTCGCAGGAGAAAGTAAATAAGGCTAAGAAGGCAGTTTTCGTCAGCTCCATGTATGACGACACAACTCCTGAGAACTCTCCACCACGTCCCTCAACAGAGAATGATCCAATTAGGGAAGACGAAGATTGACCGTCCATTGGGTCCGACTTAGAAAATGAGCTTTTAAACTCATCAAACAACGACGAAGTGAATGCGTTTTTAGAGGACATTTTTGATGGCATTGAGGAGGTGCACTCAAACATCAATGAACCTAGTAATTCTGAAAACAGTGTTAGCATTGCGGACTCGATGCAAAATGACCGTTCCTCAACAACAGTGACGGAAACCATCATTCTCAAAATGACAAAGAAAACCATCTATCACAGTGACGGTAATTCAGAAATAGTTCAGTATACCGAAATCTCCTATTCAGAAACCTAGGTCCATCGTTAAAAAATATACTTAAGTCTGAGAATGCTCTCAAGTCTGAGGATTTTCTCAAATCTAAAATTCTCAGACTCAGTGGCCGTCATAAAAAAGTTGAGAAAAATAAAATACATTAAACTCTGTTTTATTGTAAAATTCTCAAGTGAGTAATTCTCAAGACTTGAGTTGAGAATTTTTATTAGAATTCTCAAAGTTTTATACTGGCGGACCCTGTAAATCCAGATGAAGTGGATTTGGTGAATTTTGAAACTGACATTTTAAATGAGGTGACAGAACACTTTCGCAATCGTAAGATGAGAATTATGGAATTAAATGAATGAAATCTATTGTAACTGACTTTAGGTAAATATTTAATATTGTTAACTTAAGCTAACTATGAATGTGTAAAATCATAATTTTATTGTCATTTATGTCTTGATTTATATAGTTTCATCGTTTTGTTTATATTATTCACAGATGTCACAGTGTACAATCGGATTTATTTTCATTAATGTTTTTTGTTTAATTGATATTTTTTTAATGATAGTGTATAAAACGGGGTCTTATAATCAATCTGATACACAGTTTGTACACTGGTTTAGCATGGGCTTGTGTTTGTACAATAATTAAATGTCTCATAATGTTTAGTTTGTTTATACAGTGTGTGTCACACTGCCCAGGGCATTCGGTAAAGGTCTAATGTTGTCCAGGTGTGAACCTCTCTCATACCCAAGAACAAAAACACTGAATAAAAGTTCATTATAGAAAAAATCTTATTCAGAACCAAGCATGAATTCAAGAGCATTAGAAAAAATTTTCAGACCAGAAGGATGTCTCCTGAGTGACACAGTTTTCAAAAATCTTTTGATGATTAAAATGAACTCAAAACTGTAAAACATTTCAGTTCATAAAGCCTTGTATATCTTAATGCTGTTTTATACCTATATTTGTTTTGAGAATTTTTTTTTTAAATAAATCTCACGTAACTGAAATGTATTTAATTACATAAGTCAAAGTAATCGAAAGTAATTAATTACATTCGAAAAAATCAATGTAATTGTAATTGCAAGTACTTGACAAAATTATCAATGTATTTGAAAGTAATTAATTACATTTCAAAGTAATTGACCCCAAGCATGTTTAGAAGGTATGAGAAACAAATGCAAAAAAAATCATCTATAAAGAAAACGAGGGCCATCTCAGATTCACCGATAAATTGTTTTTATAAATATGTGCTTTCCTTAACCAGTTACAAACATAATTATGTGAAAATCTTTCATTATTAATTGAGCCTTGTGATGCAGTGGTATTGGATTTTTTAGCTTACAGTTTGAGTACAATTCTATTGAAGGTATGTCCAGTATGATGTCCAGAGTATGGGAGAATACCAAAGATATTCAACGGACATTCCTTTCTTTTTTAAGAATAGACCAAAGTTCTTCTTGGAGCACTGCATGAGTAGAATTCCTCCGATGAACAGTAACATGTATTTACCTCAATCTTCTATTGAACCGTTACAAAATGGGGAGTTGAAAGTACAGAAAGTCAAATGCACTTCAATGTTGACCTTGATAGTGACTTGCCATGCTGTAGCTGTCCAGACTGGAAGGGAACTCACCTACCCTGTAAACATTTGCTCAGCATATTCTTCCATTTCCCAGCTCACAGCATACACAGATTGTCCTCACTTTGACCTAGACTCGGATATTCTTCAATCTTCTGTAAGAGAATGTGTTACTGTCTCCTCCAAGAGATTACAAAAACTGAAATCCTTTTGCAGCATATTCAGGAAACAATATCAAGGACTAAACCGCACCCTCAAACACCAGAAAATCCAGAATTTGCTATCTCCCAACTAAATTTCCAGGAATCTACCAGAACTACATGAACGTATGAACGTACGCATGACGAACCACCATACCGATTAAAACTGGAAATTCGGCACATATTCCGAACTGTTTGGAAAATGTTCCTGTAGTATATCTTTAAGGATATGATATATGTGTACTTATTGGTTTTGTACATGTATGTTATCTGTGTTCTTCAATATAATGTTACTTCGGTAATGGTGTGATCTTTGCAACAAAGGAGTTAAACTAGTAATTAGAAACCCTGTGTGAATACACAACACATAGCGACGAGATAAAGTCAGCAAAAATTTTCGGGACATTTATTGTGTATAAGTGTATTATCGTAGCATAGCCCGCAAGTCTCAATTTTGAATTTCACTTTGCACGAGGTGACACGAATTTTTTCAACAAACATGGCAACTTCAATGATTGGGAAAATAGATACCTTTGATTGATTGAATACTGTTTAACGTCCCTCTCCAGTGAAGGGCTGCAAATTTAGGCCAATGCCCGGCACTTACGGCCTTTGAGCAGGGAGGGATCTCTATCGTGCCACACCTGCTGTGACACGGGGCCTCGGTTTATACGGTCTCATCCGAAGGACCGCTCCATTTAGTCGCCTTTTACAACAAGCAAGGGGGTACTAAGGACCTATTCTAACCCGGATCCCCACGGGCTAGATACCTTTGATGACTCTAGAGAAAAGTTTGAATCTTATGCAGAAAGACTAGAACAATATTTCCTAGCGAATGACGCTAATGCAGGCAAACAAGTTTCGGTGTTATTGAGTGTAATCGGCGGTCCGACGTACAGTTTACTGAGTGGTCAACTAGTTCGCTATCAGTTATAAAATGTTGACTAGCAGCTGTATAGCCATGCTATGTTGGAATTGTAGACTTTGTACATGTAGGTGTATGATGAGATGGAGTTGTATTCTGACATACATGTATGGTTACTGGGCTCTCAAACGTACCTTGCAGTTTTTTCGACTTTGGCTGAACTACTTCATCAACATAAGCAGTAGTTTTGCATGTCTGTAGACTTTTTGGAGCAAGGGGAGTGGGCATTGCCCTTTTTACATGATACGGTAAATTTACAAACGACCTGCATGAGGATCGGAGCTGCTTATTGAACTCAAACGAACCCTTCACTTTGTTGTGGCAGTTGCGGCATATCCCAGATTCGGGATTTTAGTTTCGACACCAAATCACTGTCCTGTAGAAGTAGACTTAGCTCCTTATCAAAGTTTTCTGATGCCGGCTTTTTTCCATTTGATTTAAGTATACGATTCCTTTTTGAAAAACAAATACAGCAGTCGATTCTGGTTTCTTTCTTTGCGTTGTCGCCAAATTGAACATGTGATACAGTTCACGTGTCTCTGATTTCCGTACTACTTTTTGGACGTTGACAGGGGTCTTAGTGGAGCGTAGGGGGAACGATAATTCTGGGTAGAGATTGACCATTACCAGAAGTAACATTTTATTGAAGAACACAGATAACGTACAAAACCAATAAGTACACATAAAACATATCCGGAAAGATATACTACATTCCTCCCCACTGAACTTTTGAAATTCAAGTTTAAAAGTAAATTATTATTACAATTCAAAATTACAATCATTAAACATCTTCATGGTCTTGGAGTGTTTATATTAGTTTTAAATGAAATATTAGCACTGACTGAATTCAAATGACTAGATTTTGCAGAATCATGAGTATTATTCAACATCAAAAAAAGCAAATTCAAATATAACACAACTAAGAGCTAGCTTTCTGCTCTTATAAACGAAACAAGGGGATTATTATGCCCCATAATCACAAATTCAGTTTCCCCACAGGTTTCCGGTTTCTAACTGGATAACGGCGCACAGGCGTACAACGTACTTGACTTGTTTCCTGAGCTGGTAAGGGATGTTTCGGAGGCACGTGTTTGCTCTGCTCCTACTTTGTATTGTTTTATGGACTTTGATATGGAATACTGCTTGTTATCTCCATATCCTTCCCTATGGGTCAGACTTATACAGGAGTCTACGACATTTACCCCTTTGGGTCAAACTAATACAGGAGTCTACGACATTTACCCCTATGGGTCAAACTAATACAGGAGTATACGACATTTACCCCTATGGAACCAACTCCCTTCCAGTAAGTGTTTTCTGCGATATGACGACAATGGATGGAGGACGGACGATATAACTATCCGAGGAAAATTGCAGAACTGAGTTATGCTTTACCAACCATGCCTGAGACACAGAGTCCCATCGGATGTTATTAGGATCTTTATCCATTTCTAGAGTCCATGTCTAAAGAGGACCTTGGTATTCTAACCCCCACCTTGGATAGGATTGTGAACGACATCAACCAGATGCAAGAAAAGCCTACGAAGTGGGGAGAAAAAGCGATTAGTGAACTGTTACCTGGAGGATAATGGCGAGTTTGGAGGTCACTGTGACTTGTATAGAGGGGAAATACGGTTCTACAAAAAAAAAAGACAGACGCACGACAGCTTAGTAGCAAGCCTGATGCTGATGTTTGTAATCTAGCAAATTTTTATTTGAAAGTAAACAAATAAAAGAACTTCTGGGTTCCTTTCGCACAGCTTTAAAAAAGTACAATTTAAATATCCATCGAAATTTTATGTGTTTAATGTTTAACGTGATGTATTTTTTAAATCAAACTATATCAAACGCTCTCATTTTATATTGAAATATAATTTTCTTTTCAAATATTCCTTCAAATTGTTAGAACCTTCGTGCAGATGAGCAGACCAGTACAGGAGTTTATGGCATTTATCACTACGGCACCAACTCCCTTCCTGTCAAGGTTTCCTGTGACATGACGACAATGGACGGAGGAGGGACGGTATCACGAACCGAGGAAAATTTAATTTAGTGAACTTATATATAGTTATTTAAGAGGAGTGACGCTGACTTTGCATAGCTGAATGAGACTTTATGAAGAGGTCAGCCGAGGGATTATCACAACAGCTAGCATTACTTGGTGTTGCTGACGCTTTCTCAGCTACCAAGACTGGAGAGGTTAGTTCGTTAAAGCCAGGTTCTACTAATTACAACAGCAACCATGCACACACAGCATTCATCTTCTGTTATAATCTTCTTTGGAAGTATTTGTCCAAACTGCTTGCAGCCCCAGATTCTCTTCGACGCATTTGCGTCAGCATAGTGATTTTTCACCCCTACAACCAGTGCAATCAAAGTCTTGTTTCATTTTTTCTGACTGGAAATGTTGGTTTTATTGAATGAGAATGGAATATTTAATTTGATACGTGAATGTCTAGATATATAAAGTTTATTCACACGGCGTATCAAACTGATGTTCTATACACACCCGTGATTCGCAGCGTGGAGTAGTGGATTAATTGGTTGATAATAAAAGAAAGAGACGATTTGGAGGAAATTTCGGTGCATTCGACGGACTTCGATTTTAACGATGATTTACTGAGAGAAAGTAACTCTGTTCGTGATAATGATTTCGATCTCGGAGAAAGTGACTGTTAGTGACGAGCGGATCGTTATATCGGAGGACGGAAACGATACACGTCAAGTGATTCGATGACGAAACGATGATGACCGAAACAGACGATAATAAGAATCGCACTGTAGCAAAGACCACGATTTGCCTGGTGATAAACCATACCGTGAGACGTGACCCTTGCGGGACAGAGGAAATAACGCGGGACTCGGAAATTGTGTATTCCGAGGATTTACACCCCGAGGACATTGACTTTGCGTCGGTAACCACAGACATTTTGAGTGAAATGCCAAAACATTTCAATAATGAACATGTAAATGTCAGACTTGTGAACGGAGATTTGTGACTTGGATGTAAATATAAAGTTTGTAAATAATTGTAAAGTATTTAACGTAAATGTGATAACTTATCATGTTTATACTATTTCAAGACAGGATGAATGTTTTATTTTGTACTATGTTTGATCTCGGCAACTTTTATTATATTTTTTCATGCTTATTTTTGAGTTTATTAACTTGTATAACTTTGGAGATTGGAGACAACATCTGTACATTTTTTTGTAAAACAGTAGTCGGTCCTTTTAAACGGAGTTAAAACTTAAGTTGGGGGAAGTTGTAACGATCTTAAATTACTTCATTATGTTTATTTATATTTGATTCCGTTATTATAAAATTATATGTACATGTAGCCTTTTGTTAACGTATCATTGCTCCTCGAGAGCAATGGTCAAGTATTATGTAATGATCAAAATGCATTGCTCCTCGCAAGCAATGCCTTAAAGTTATATATAAGGGGATATTCTCAGACAGTAGCACTTGCGCAGAATTTGTACACAAGTCACTTGCTTGCAGAACTTGTTAACATTGGATAACTTTATTGTTTTAATTTTAGCGTGATTCTTGAATGTTATGATTTTATTATGATGTGTAAATAATAAAAGGAACTTTGCGTAATTCATTCTGATGATTGAAAAAAATTGAGTTATCTCTCTTTGAACGCTACGGCGACGTTACATTATTATTTTAAGATCTTAAAATTTAAGTCCATTTTATAAATGTAGAGAGTTGTTTTCTTTTCATCAGTTTTGAAGGGTACTAGAAGTATTGAGCTATGGATAAATTCAGATTTCAGCATTTAGTTCTGTTCGTAAGTATTAAAAATAAACTACGGTTGGAGACGGCGAATTTTCGTAATGGCACCGGTTCAGGTGTTTTCCTGGCATGTAAAGTATCAATTGTATAAATCTAATGATTGCATCTTGTTTAGCGTCCTTCTCGAGAATTTTTCACTTATATGAAGACACCACCACTTCAAGGTGGAGAGCTACAAATTTTGTACTAAACCAGAGCTGCAAACATTCTGAAATGACAATTAGTAAGGCGGGGTCCGGGGACCGCCTAGGCCCCAAGCCGCTTAAGATATTTTTGTAAATGGACATGTAATCGGAACAATTTGAGGCAAGTTTTCTATTTTGTTTACTTTGAAACATTGACATGAATACGATCGGCCTTCTTAAACCGAGACAACAAGTTAACAACAGAAGTAAGCGATGAAAGGATTATGAATATGTAATTATAATTGTAGAAATTGTAGACGGACTGCTATGAAAATTCCGGTATTATAAACTATGATCGAGAAAAACCAAAATCGAAAGAATATAGAAAGAAATCGTAAGGCGTATTTTATTTAAGTGCTAATTTCGTAAGACTTACGCCAAAATCGCAAGGGTTGGCAGCTATGCTATACTGGGCACGCAGGGCCATTGAGCTGGGAGGGATTCTTTTCATGCCAGCAGCTACTGTTACACAAGACCTCGGTTTATACGGTCTCATCCGAAGGATTGGTCTCCACATGGGATTCGAGCATGCAACGAAGGGATAACCTCCTTATTTCGCGACACTAGAGAAGACCGTACAGTCTATGGTTTCATGTCGCAATGATTGGTGGCACGTATCGGATCCCTCCCTGCCAATGGCTCCGAATGCCGAGCAAAGGAAACAAGAGGCCCACAGGACTTGTCACCTGAGTATCGTGTAACAACTTTTAACAATCAAAATTTGTTCTTGTTTTACCCCAGAGGCATGAAATTCATCATTCACAATTTGAAACAGGCATCTTTGTTCATAATTATAGACCTAGCATGCTTACTCTATTTACTAATACACAGAGGTAGATGATCCAGAATTCGCTGTCAAGGAATTTTCGTTACGTCTCTCAAAACTGCCATTCATTTCTTTTTGTATCACAACCTTAATGAACAAACTTATTTTATATTTTTCTGTTGCTCTTATTTAATAACTAATCATGTTTTAGTGATTATCAAACAAAAAAAATCAAACTTTTATTGATCGTTTTTTTTAGTTGGCTCGCGTAGCGAGCTACTCCCTGTCGGCATAGCCGTTTCAGAGCTGTAAAATTTTTCACGCATTCATCAAGGTGATCCATACGCCAAATATAATAGTTCTAGCAAAAAAATGCTTAGGTTTGAGTGATTGTATAAACTTGAGAGGTAAAAACTGTATAAAATTTCATACTGTAACATTATTTTTGCCTCATGTGCTTTTAAAAGAAATTTTTTATTAAATACCTGTATGATGTAAAATTACTGCGTATGAATATATGTTCAAGCATGTTAGGCGGATCTAATCTTCCCATCTGAAGTTTATTTATAATTGACCTAGAACTCCCTAACACAAACACCTGATGCTCTCATTAGCTGCAGCTAGTTGTTGTTTAAAATCTATTTTTAAAATCCAGATTTGCTGTGGGAATCTATAACCTAATTATCCCATAACACTGACCACTTCAGCTAATGTGCTGAAATTCATTATAGAATCCAGTCAAAATAATACGGAAGCCCATTAGTGCCAACCTGTATATATAAAGGAAAAGCAATATACACTTTATTTATGAACCGAACATGGATCAGACATATAATACCAGTATTCAATCTCTTAAGATGCAAAATAAACTGAATATATTAAGGTATGATGCCCATATGTATGAAAAAGCTCAATTGACTCGAGCGAGTCAACTCGCAGGCCCTTCAGGCCTTTGATTTTTTTTTTGCAATTCAGTGGACAATCTCTGTGACATTTTCTCATATGGCCCGAAGAAATGAAGGAATAGCAGCAGTAAATAAAATCGTACCACCTAATTTTCTCGACTCTTTTTGTCTTTACAGATTGATTTATTTAATTTACTGTGTTTGTTAAAAAATATTGAATATTTTTAAAATTAAACTATGGTTAAATTTTATGCTTGGGGATGTAACATTTCGTGTCAATTCTGTTACGTCTGGTCCACGCCCGCGTTCAGATACACGAAAGGAAATTTCGATCGATACTGTCTATTTAAAGTAAGAAGAGATGTCGTAAAACTGTTCTAAGAACAGTGAGCTATTCAAATATAAATAAAATGTTTCTTAATAATCATCTAAACTTAATTCAAATTTTCGTGTCAAAATGTTACGTCTGTATATACCTGTCAATTATGAATCTTTTGAATGACCGAATGACAACATCATGTTTTTACGACATTTTCTGGTGTCAACTTTCACCTCTGATCGAGATATGTGCTCTTGTTGGATCAGTTCCAAGAAAACATGGAAGGAGTAGGTAGGTACATTTCTCTTATTTACAACTTTTAAACTAGTTTCAAATACTTGTGTTAACTATGTTTTTCATTGTCCTAATGTCTTTCTCAGCAACTTTTTTTCTTTTTCAGGCTACAGATTGGCCATATGTTCGATTCTACAATAGGACGAAGAAGGGTTGGGTGGAGGATGTGATTGAACATACTTTGCTTCAAAATGATGTCAAAGACAATATTCCTGCCCCAGATATTACTTGTTATGGGAGCCGTATTTTTTATGTTTTTAATCTTTAAAAAAAATCTTTGTTTCTCATCCCAACTGCCTCATATTAATCCCCTGTTTTCATTTTTTGGTTTAGAAATTGATCAAGTAAACAAATATTTATGTACAATAATTATCAAATAAAAACTAATGTCCCTTCCCGCCACTTTTTTTTATATCCCCGCTCCGAAGGAAGGGGGGGGGGGGTACTTTTTTACCTTTGTGTTTCTGTCTGTGTGTCCGTAACAAATTTTGGTCAGTTTTCTCAGTAACTACTAATCGCAGATGATTGAAATTTTAGCACACGATTTGTTTAGGCATGCGTTATGGTAGGATTCATTTTTGTTCAAATCAGACGTCAAATTCCTGTTTATCAATGCGTCTCTCCATAACAAATTTTTGTTGTAGTCTCGGTAACTACTTATTACAGATGATTGGAATTTTGGCACACTATTTGTTTAGGCATTCTATATGTTTTCTGTTTGAATTTGATGTCAACATGAGATGGTATATTCACACGAGAGTGAAGGGTATTACTGATGGGTTTAGGATGCTTAGCCAAGATCCTTTATGAAAAAGTTTAAAGTTGTTTGTGCTGAACTATTAAATGTCAGGAAGCTTTATTTCTTTACATTATATTTGTTCTCACTAAAAAGTTACTGACTTTCGTTTAATTACACCACTGAAATAAAACCCCTCATCAAGATAATGAATTTCCGACGTAAACATGGAGGTGAGAAAACGTGGGAGACCAACAAATCTGCTGGAATCTCAGCGCAACAAAATAAAAAAAAGCATTGGGCCAGAGCATGAATCGATAGAAAATTTCTATAGGAGACACTATAAAGGATTGGAATAACTTCAAGGAATCTTTAGGAATGAAATCGCACGCAGACTTTGCCGAGTTTCTGATAAATCACTAGTTAGTTTTTATTTCGACAAAAATATGCTTAATCGTACATATCTCGCCCCCTGAATTTATTGTTGTATTAAAAAATGTTTTGTAGAACGTCACTAATACTTTGTCAAAATAATGACACTTACAAATCTCGATAATTCGTCGAAGGGGGTAATCATAAGTTTGCAAAAACAAATATTTTATAGTATAACATTCAAATGACGGGGGGGGGGGGGGGG